>CALNVZ010003435.1:10713571-10728431 GCA_940671915.1 Paracentrotus lividus | reverse complement strand
CCCCCCCCCCCAAAAAAAACAAAAAAAAACAACAACAACAACAACAACAAACAAACAAACAAACAAAAAAAAACAAAAAAAAACAAACCATGAAACATTAAATTAATATATACTTCGTGCATTTCAACAACAAAAAATCACATTGTTTTTACCGGGCCAAACTTTTCAACTGCCAATCTATCCTTGGCCTTCTGAAAGGGATCTTTCGATTTTAGGGGCTTGTCCGGGAAGAGGTCCCCCAGAAGATCGCTTATGATGAGAGACTCTGTTACAACATTCCCTTGGTATTCAAGAACAGGAACGGTCCCCGCAGGATTCCGTTCGAGCAGGAATTCTGGTTTCTGGTTCAGGTTACAGTTGACAAGCTCGTAGCTGAAACAAAGAGTTGGATATTCAAATGACACATTTTGGTAAACATTATGATTATGTTCATTCAAATATTCATGTAACTATATTTATATAACAAGGATTTGAGAAAAGATAGGGACCATCGATTTGGGGATTTAGATCTTAACGATTCAAAAAGCCTAAAAAAAAATATCATATGCTGCAACTTTATCTGGATTCAACAATTTGTGTAATGTACAATAAGATATGATTCGCATATTTTTACTGAAAAAAACCCATCAAAATAAATATATCAGGAACATCGAAATGCCTATAGGGCCTACCAAACTTAATCGATCGAAACAATTGAGAATGCTCTATAGGGGGGAAACGCAATTTACATTTGCTTGTTAGAAGCAGATTTCCACTTGGTCTAAGCCCACTTTGACGAAAGCCCGTTTGGTGTCAGTCCTTATGGTCTAATTTCGTCTACAACCAAATTACCATTTTATCATTGTTTTGTTTACCATAATTATTTTGAGATTGATCTAGTATATTTGTGATTCCTCGAAGAGCGCAAACAGATATTTTCAGTTCATTATGCGCTATATAAATTGATTATTACTATTATTATTGCTGTCATTTTGTCTAATGCCCATTTTGTCTGAATTCCACTTGGTCCAACAACCTTAGTCAATTACCTGAAAAAATGTAATAACCGACCTAATATTGATTTGGGAATTATACAGAAAATGCAATGAGACAATTTGGTACAAGTAGTCATAAAGACCCATTGAGAATTAGATCAAGTATGTAAGAAAAGAAAAATCTTACTTAATTCCTTTGGCAGCTAAAATCAAGAGGGCTCGCTGAGCAAATGGACAGTAGCCCATGCTATATATACGGAGAACATCAGGCTTCACCGGGGGGTTGTCATCCCCTGAAAAAAAAAGGAATAATTAATGATACCATTGTCATCATTGTTTATGCAGACATGAAATATGGTTGCTGTACCTACTCCAAACCGACCTCTTATTTGCAAACTTTTGGTCGGTCTGGTGTCGGTTCAGAGCCGGTCTCGTCACTCTGACAAGGTTCTAGTCAGTATTTTAAAGGGAGGGGAGGGGTCCCCAAGTACAAAGTATCCCCCCCCCCCAAAAAAAAAACAAACAAAACAAAACAAAACAAAACAACAACAACAACAACAACAAACAAACAACACAAAAACAAAACAAACAAAACAAAAACAAAAACACCCTCTCTCTCTCAAAAGAAAAAACGGACCGTTGAAACAAAGTTACTGGATGATTAATGGTCCACGATCATTATAATACCTAAGTCTTTCTATGGGGTCTATACAACTTTGCAAACGCCTTGAAATATGAAGAGACAAATAGGATGTCCAAAATTATTATGGTTATTGAGATTTGGTCGTATTTATTACGTTGTTGTTACTTATCTCCTTGACATTTGAAATGTTTGCTATTAATGCATAAGGAGAACCTTTATATCTGCATTATCCAACTTCAATTAAATTTAAAAATTATTTGAGCGTATCCCATTTGGCTCCTCATATTTCAAGTCGTTTGTAAAGTTAGTATTGTTCCTAATTTAAGAACGACTTGGTACCCCTTGGGTTCTAAAATATGATAACATTGCATTTAATGTTTTCTTGTAACACTATATTATACAATTTACTTTTTATATTATTTGAGTGCATAAAGAGCTCTTGATTTATAGTTCAAAGAGCTGCTCAAACATAAATGTCTATATATTTTCCAGCAAGATACCGGTGCTTGTTTGCATTATCTGACTTATCAAGATAAACAAAATGACAGCAATAATAATAATCATTAACCTACCTTGCTTAAGATGGTGTCGCGACATGATGATATATCGTCGAGTATTACCTTTTCAGTGCACAAACCATGCAGAAACGTACATAAATGTCTTCAAAATAATGTGTACCGCTTGCATGTATGAAGGCCTATACATGTATATTCCGGAACAGATATCATTGTTTACTATCTTACGCAACTTCTCTCTTTTGTGCTGAGTCACTGTTCTTTGACTCTTTTGACAGGACATCGATGGGAGTGTTGGGTGAAAATGTAAACAGTCCAAAGTTTAAGAGTTAATTTATTGACATGCATTTTTCCTGTAAGTACGGTAGGTGCATTGTAGTAACATGGTGAATTTAATTTGTGGAAGGACATTTTGTATAGTTCATATTCGATGATAATCATGATAATACATATGGGCAATTCCACAGAAATCCGGACAAGGGTGCCGGAAATTCAAAATGATATTTGGTTAAAATAATTTTGATTTTCAAAAAATACATGAGTTGAAGTTTTAAGAATCAATACAAATTTTCCCGATGGCGGCCATTTTCATTTTCTAATCCTACGCCGAAGTATTCCAATAATGTTTTGGTATAGAAAAGGTATATTTACAAGAAACTCATTTTCATTTTCCCAACTTACTGACTTACCGTTTCTGTTCCCGATAATCTTTCGCATGGATAAAGTTGTTAGACAGACACTTTATCAATCTGCATTTCAAAAAAATTGCTTCAATTGTGACTTTGGTCAAAAAACTAGATTTAATCAACCCTTATTTGGAATGTAACGTCAGTTACCGAAAACATGAACTTGTTAATTTTTTTCCGCAACGAAGGCAGTATCAACTATGTGCCCATTAAGATTTCTAATGTATGACTCCATCTGATCATTATCAATAGCAACGCTATGGATATTCAACATACAATCAAGTGAAAATTGACAACCAGTTACCATGACCTAGTGTAACGTCAGTTACCATGATGCCATTATCATTTCATAGAAAACAATTACAATTTGGACTCCTGTATGCATCTGTTTTTTTATTTATATGTCCTTTTATTATCTTCGTCCATATATTCTCGTTAATCCTAAAATATAGTAAGGTTTGTCCGTCACCAAATTTGGATTATATGGCCAATGATGGCCCGCTGGTCAAAAGGCCTAACCTTCTTAAGTCTGAAAATGAAAAAAGGGGTTCGTCATTCCGAAGTTTCGTTTATCCAAAAATGAAATAGGGTTCGTACATACGAACCCTTTTTCATTGTCGGACAAACAAATCTTCGGGATAGCAAACCCTATTTCATTTTCGGACCACCGATCAGTTCCTGCGCATGCCTTGTTTTTTCATGGTCAGTTCTTAATTTCTTCTAGGTTATGAATTTATTAGTAACCAGTTTATCGATTCATCACGATCTCTGCCAACGATCACGATTATCAGGGAGAAAAGGAGAGAGAGAGGGAGAGAGAGAGAGAGAGGGGGGGGGGAGGAGACCAAGCCGTATGTTTACACTTTTTTGGGGGTCTGGTTTCAACCTTACTAATACTATTATAATACTATAAAATAGAATACAAGACAAAAACAGCCGCCTTTGCAATTCAAAACTTATTTTAATAATAAATTTAACACTAGGAATAGACATGTACATAATACAAAATTCATGTATAGTCTTAGTTATAAAGAAATATATTGGCGGTTCTGGAAAAATGAGCATAATTTTTTCAATACGAAGGAACGTTGGTGATGCATCAGGAAATTGATGAGAAGGGAAATATACAGTTTGTGTAAAAAAAAAAAGGTACAGTCGGGAAAAAATTATTTAGGTGTGAAATATTTTCAAATAATGTGTGTATGTGGTACCAAAATAAAGCCAAAAGATTGTCCTTGATGATGCGCTTTGTTCTGTATAATTTGCTTACGTAAAACAAAAGTTATGCTAAATTTTGTGCAACGAGGAACAAATCGAAATTGAGCACTTTATGGCCATTATGCGAAACCTATACACAAAGACATGGGACGGCGTGCGAAAAATGGATTTTATTGATTGTAGAAAACTAATCATATTTCAAAAATTACAACCCAAAATGTGATGAAAAAAAATTGCAGATGAAAGTCTGATCTTCCTGCTTTATGAAAATACCAAACAATAGCAGGCTGTGATTAATCTTCATACTATAAAAAAATGTTTTCCACTTGTACCACATATCAATTCTACTCTATGTAAAATGTAAAGTTAACGTATTCCAATGTGCGGCATTAAATCGTAATTAAACAAGGCGCGTCCATTATCTAAGAGGCCAGACGCAACGAAGTGACGTTGGAAATACGGCTAAGAAGCGCAGAAATCTATACAGCTGGCTGCAATAATAAATTAGCTCACAAAAACTCACAAAAGATTTCCCTGCAGCTGGAATGGTATTGTCCGTTCGGTTGTTGTTAGTTAATAGATTCTCCAGACCAGATGGAGGAAATACACATTTGGGCAAGCTTATAACATTATTGTGCTGAAGTTGTAATCAGAATCTTTATTTCACATAGATTGATGTTCCCAACGATTATTGATATCAGTAGTGATCTTGTCACCTCTTGCGAAGACGCCGTCCACATGCGATATGCATGTGATATGCGGAAATATCGACCCATCGAGTAAAGATTCTATTGTGATAATGTTCAAAGTGACAGGACTTTTTCTTAACCAATCGAAATGAATGTACCATCTTTGGAAAGCTGAGAATTCAAGCTTTTAAAAACTGCTTGATCATTAAGCTGTAACTATTATGCGTTATCCAGGAAGATGATTATGCGGCGTATGAGCTATTTTGAGAGCAAAATTGGCCATATTGTACAGGAATTTGATCTGACCAGGATTTCGAATTGACACAAGTGACAGGACTTTTTTTTTCCCCTTTGCAATAAGTTATTCCTATTTAAAAAAAAATCAGACTCTTAGCGTATTTGTTCAAGTTGATCATTTCTTTGAAAAGGTAGTTGCTCGCCATAATCAAGAAAACAAAGTGAAAAAACTGTGCAAAATACAAAATGTCTATGGACGCGTTCGCTTTGCGTAGAGTGATAGCGCCCTCTTCCTCTTAAGTTTACAACTAGAATTGATATGTTTTATTTGACACAGACTGTATATTCAAAAGCTTTCAAATCGGACAAATGACAAATTAACGATCTCTTTTTTTTTCAAGAAGGTCATCATATTAACATCAGCCATATATCGGGAAGGTCTCGGGTTCAGTCAATCAATCGGATTGCAAGAATTTTGTTTCATTTTTTTTCCCCCTCCAATATTTTCGGGAGGGGAGGACGGGCCCGTAGGCCCCCTGGATCCGGGACTGATGTAGTGGCCAGTTACTAGAAGTCGTAGACTACTTTGCCATCTTTGTACCCTTGGATGAATTTCATCATCTCCTCCTTTGGAACACGACAAGCTTTGACAGCGGGAACATCTCCCATACGATCGGCCCAGGCTTTGAACTCTGGTAAGAAGTCCAGGGCTTTCTCATTGAGGAGTGCGCGCTCGATCCACGGCCAGATCATCAAATCAACCATGCCACATTGGTCACCTGTAATTAACAGGGGAAAGGAAAGGGAAACGAAATTACATTGATGATATTTCTAAGTAACTTCTTGTCTAACGTTTATATTATTGTAAGACATCATGGTCCACCAAATTATTACTCTTTACAGTTGAGTGTTCAAAATAATCTCTCAATCATAATTATTTGGAAGGATTATCATGACTTTGTGCGGAAATTTCTTGTGACGGCCGGGGGACGAGACGACTCTCTCTCATCATACAAAATTTAAAAAAATTCAGGGGCACATCCCCTCCCCCCGTCCCCCGGGATCACAGTCCATGAGCATGATACACCTGGGTTGAAAGTGATAAATGTAGATGTATGCCTTACTAAAAGATTGGATGAGAACAATCAAACTCGGCCTTCAAGTTTAACGATGATTTATAGCTTATTATAGCTATGTCACTCAATTTCTTAAGCATAATATTATCAAGCATGTGCGTCAAACCGGGGGATACAGGTCAGTGGCGAATCCAGGATTTCAGGATAGGGGGCGTGAGGCCAGATATGGAGGGGGTGCTGCCGAAATTTACAGATTTTAACATGTACAGTCAACGAGTGGTTTTCAAATTATAGGGGGCGCGTCCCCTGCGCCCCCCCCCCCTGGATCTGCCACTGCAGGTCATGTATAAGGGGTGATCACTCTCTCTCTCTCTCTCCCCCTTTCCTCCTCATCCCTATATTATGTGCCAACGCCCATTGTGTCCAGACTTATTCCTTGCTTGCTCTTAAACATTCAGGGGCGAGTTGAAATATTTACCACTGAAGAACTTGGTCTTCCTTGCTGTAAGGATAGTCAGGAATTCACGAAGAGAGTTGTCGAAAGCCAGTTTGGCTTCAGGATCGCCAGGATTGCGGAACACCTTGTAGAAGCAAGGAATAACCTGTTGACATGAATTAATAATAATCTGCTGTTATTTGCTGTGAATGTCCAAACTATTATATACATGTATATTTGTATTTCAATAGCAAAGCTTATTTCTATTTTATTTATTTAGGTATGTATTTTTTTACGGATCTAGTATTTACAAACGAACGGGCGAAGAAGAAAACTTGTAAGTAAGGGGACAACCAAATGGGCCAAAATATACATTAATGTTGGTGGGTGCAATCTAAAAGAAATTTGGCCATGTTCAATGCGCGGTAGGCTACCCCCAAATAGGGATGGAAGTAGGCCTATTTCGCCCCCCCCCCCCCCCCTCCGCATCGGATCCGCCATGGATATTTATTCTCTGACGATCATATATAGAAAATCTATGGCATCGTGAAAAAGTACACTACTCACCGAGCCGAATTTCTCGATTGCTAAACTATCCCTCGCCCTCTGGAAAGGGTCCTTGGATCTTAGGGGCTTGTCCGGGAAGAGGTCATCGACGAGATGGCTTACGATGAGGGATTCCGGAACAATATTCCCTTGGTATTCAAGAACAGGAACTTTCCCGAGGGGGTTCCGCTCTAGCAGAAATTCTGGTTTCTCTATCAGGTTACAATTGACAATCTCAAAGCTGAAAAAAATAAACAAAATAAACAAAACACAGACATATTTTTTGTTCTTTTTAATAACTTAGGGCATATATCATTGTATATAGACTTTTACCGAGGACCGGGGATACCTCTCTAGAAAATTATATCATGGTACATTGGACAATAGGGCAGCATGTAAGGAATTAGACGTGAATAATTATATACATGTGCTATTTAAGTAAAACAGTCGTGCCCATGTATAATGCGATGTGATTATGATCAGTGGCGGATCCAGGCTGGGTGCATGACACGGGGACCCCCACCCCCCCCCCCTCAGCTTTCACGAATACACACTAAACAAAATGATACAGTATTAATTATGTTGTTTGTTTTGGCGCCTGTGCCTCATCTATTTTCAAATGGATCCACTTTATCTTTAAATTCTTGATCAGCCGCTAATGATGTCAAGTTATAACTATTATCAATGTTATTATTTTCATCTCTTACTCGATTCCTTTTGCAGCTAGAGCTAGCAATGCTCTCTCAGCGAAAGGACAATATCTCATGCTATACACCCTGATAACATCAGGCTTCACCGGGGGGTTGGCATCGCCTATATTGGGGAGAAACAAATTTTGATACAATTAAAATTAGAAATTGAGAAAAATGACATCATGGAACTAGTAAAAGATTTATATTTAATCATTTATAACCAGCATTCACTCATTTTGACACGTCGTTGATTTACATGTCCCATCCAAGATTTAAAAAAAAAAAAAAAAAGAGGTAGGCCTATAACTTAATTCCTTGTATGAAGCATAAATGAATATTTAGGCAAATGTCTAAAAAAAATAGTATTATAGGCCTACAGCGTGTCCCACGAAAAATGTTAATGCATTCTAGATGAGTATAGTTTGAAAAAAGAATACGTAGTCCAATTATTACGTCTTCATTCACTGATATTTTATTAACTTGCGGGCCCATACTTAATTTTTTATTTAAATGAAGTTTTAAGAAAATTGTCTCGATATCTTTAATCAAACATAAAATTATACTAAACAATACCTACAAAGAAATGAAATGAGTCTTTTTTTCTTTTTTTAAAATCAATGATCTCATCTTGAAAAAAAATCCGTATTTTTTTTCTAATTTGTATTTACATCATTAATTCTTTTCATGAGCAAAAAATGAATTACGTGTAAAATAAGACTCTTTGTTTTATCATCATTATAATTATTGGCCACTTTTTCCATTCCATGACTGGGGAAATTTACATATTGAAAGGTTTTTTTTTCTGTAACTATTCATCAGAGGGGAATGGATGCATATCTCCAAGTCCTGAGCGACAGAAAATCCGTTGCAGATTTACGCCCGTGGCTGAAGTGAATACATATAATATAATTTGCACCGTTCATGAACAGACAACAAATTTGTTGTAGCTGAACCCGACTACATACTTAATACCAGGGCGTAGACAGCAGGGGGAATTGGGGGGGGGGGATGCAATCAAAATGTGGGGGGGGGGGGATGGCATGTACAATCATCCCCCCCCCCACTTTTCACGGTGATAATGTGATTTTTTTTTAAAAAGTGAAATAGGCTTTCCACACTCGTTTTTCTTTCATGGAGGTCTAAAAAAATTCGCTCGCGCTTCGCGCTCGCATATCATTAATAGTATTATCATTATCATTATTATTATTATTGTTTTTATTGCTATTATTATTATTATTATTATTGTTGTTGCTATTGTTAAATCCAGGTTAATTATTTCTTTTATATTTTTATTTATATTTAGGCCTATACTTATTTTATTATTTCCAGGGAAATTATTTTGTTTATCTTCCTAGCGCTCTATTCCTATTAGTTCATTTACGCTACTTGCTTACTTTAATTATATTTATACTTATAATAATTTTTAATATAATATTATTTGCAGAGTGAACAAATCTTTAACATAATGGTCTAAAATTACCTTTATCTACTAGAGGTGTATGCAGCTCTCGGTATATTGTGCAGAATAACCCATCCCCTCCCCTTCGGTTCCCACATGTTTGTTGTTTACCTTCGTTAATAATTGAATATTTATATATGATTCTTATATTGCAATATTCTGTTCATTTAGCCTCAAAATTATCTGCTCGCATGGAATTTTAGTTTTGTGGAGAATCAGGCCCCTAAATCGCTTTTTTTTAGCTCGCGCTTCGCGCTCGCTTAGAATTAAATAGGCCTTATAGGCTTAGAGGAAATAACAAGTTGACACATAAACCCTTCTGGTACGGCATGTTTGATTATTCTATTTGTTTTTAGCAATCAATTATAAAAGATTTTGGTTCATTTAACCTCAAAATTTTCCGCTTCGCGTTCGCCTTGTATATTTGCAGAAGACATTCGGCGCAACCAGAGGCGGAGGAAAGAATTTGAAAGTGGGGGGTCACGACGGAAAAGGGGCACTTTTTCTTAAAAGGGGGGCACCTGAGACCAAAGGCTCAAAGAGAAAAGTATTCAGAAAAGTAGGGGTGTGCAGAAAATTTGCCTTTAAATTTGTGCATAAAAATTTCAATGCATTTGTATTTTATTAATGATAAACTAAAAGAATGCGAGCGCGAAGCGCGAGCCGAAAATTTGCAGATAATTGTTCATTCTATAGACCCAATTTAGTATCCGCAAGGGCGAAGCGCGAGCTGAAATTTTTTATCTGAAAATTTTGAGTTAATTGTGCATTATATAACTTATTTAGTATCCTCGAGCGCGAAGCGCGATCCGAAAATTTTGGGCTCAAAATTGGAGTCAATTGTGCATCATTATACCCTATTAAATATCCGCGATCGCGAAGCTCGAATTGAACATTATGAGCTTAAAAATGGAAGTTATTGTGCATTATAGACCCTATTAAGTATCCGCGAGCGCGAAGCGCAAGTTGACAATTACGAGCTTAAAATGTGCGTTTATTGTGCACATAACACCCTATATAGTATCCGCGAGCGCTAAGCGTGAGCAGAAAATTTTGGTTTTAAAAGACATGTAGAGTAACAAGGGGCACTTTTTTGTATTAAAAGTGCCCCTTTTTAGTAATAAAGTGCCCCTTTTTAGTATAAAATGATTTGTTATTAGCTAAGAAAAGGGGCACTTTGAGGGTGGATGAAAAAGTGGGGGTCACAGTGCCCCCCCCCCTGGTTCCGCCGCCTCTGGGCGCAACCCCCAAAATCGACCCCTTTTCGCCCCTTCTTGTGTGTAATGATACAACAACAAAAAAAAACTCTTGTTAACCTAAAAGTTTTCCGCTCGCGCTTTGCGCTCGCTTGGAATAGTATATTTGCTGAAGAAATTCGGCGCAACCCTCAAAATCAGCCTTTCTTCCACCTTCTTTGGGTGTATAGATACAAAAAACACCTCTCGTTTACCTCCAAAAATTCCGCTCGCGCTTCACGCTCGCCTGGAACTGTATATTTGCTGAGGAAATTCGGCCCAACCAACCCCCCCCCCCCCCCCCAAAAAAAAAAAAAAAAAAAAAAAAAAAAAAAAACGGCTTTTTTGCCCCATCTTTGTGTGTATAGATACAAACACACCTCTCGTTTTTCTCAAAATTTTCGGCTCGCTCTTCGCACTCGCCTGGGATAGTATATTTAATGATAAAATTTGGCCCAATTAGACACAAAAATACCTCTAACTTACATTAACTCGTGTGTCTAAACATGGTTAGGCCTAAGGGTTTTCAATATTTAGTTACCCGATACTGTAATTTAAACATATTTTATTATTGGCAACATGAGTCTCTGGACCACGAATCATCCCCCCCCCCCCCCCACTTTCGAGGCCCTGTGTACGCCACTGCTTAATACAAAACTTGGATGGAAAGGTTTCCCCTGATGTGTAATTAAAAAATGCTCATATCTTTGTGATTATTGGACCATATCACATAAAATTTAATCCAGTAATTCTGTTGTAGAAAATGAATTGTAGTTAACGGGTGTAAAGATATAAGTAATGTTGTAATTTCAATATTATACCCATCTTGAGTGCCAGTAGCATTTTTTGTGGGACACGCTGTACAATAAAATATTGCTGTGTATACTATTATTATGAGGATTATCATTGTCATTATTTTGTACAACAACATTAAGATCAACATAATGTGTTTAATGTGTGCATGGTCCTGGTTCCAAAATATTTGCGCCCCGCCATTCCCAAAGATATGCTACTGATAAACATTGTCGAAAATCATTATCATTACACCTGCAAACAGTATTCATGGTATTAGGTCGAGTAGGATGAAGTATGCATAGTAAATGCATCTCTCACGTGCAAATTATATACCGGCAAGTTTCATACATTATACGAAGGAACGGCATGCTCGTGATCATAACCAATTATGAGTTGATCCATTATTGTTCAATAATATTACTTACCTTTCTTGAGATGTTTTCGTGACATGTTGAGACGAGATCGAATCCTTTCGGCTCCACAAGAATAATGGTGTTGCTGTAATGATTATGAGTGGCCAAAAGAGTTCAATTGGTCAATTTCAAGTATTATATGTAATATATTGTGCTCTAGACTTTGTGCATGGTCTTCGGCAATATCAATATTTGTCAAAAATTTATTCGTCCGCTGTGATGCTGTATTAGGAATGACAATGCAATTTTGTAACACGCTAATGCCGGGTCCGTCTTGGTTGTCAATGCAAAAAAATAATTTGACGTTTTAATGCGATCAGAAGGCAATAAAACGAAGAGCTCCAAAGTACACAGTTTGTGTATATCAGGTCGTAAATGCGATTATTCAATACATTGTGATGGTACATCATGAACGGGTGCTTTATCTTTATACATTATTTTGTGCATGTATCATCGGTGCATTCCAGGTTGCATGTCTATAAAAGCTGGAGTCAAAAGGAAAAGCTACAAGTCATCAATAATTCAGAGGTGGCCTCTCAAACATGTACAGAGAGTAAATATTATGTATATAGAAATATATAATATTTGCCCCCCCCCAATAAAAGGCGCCTGCTTCATTTAGTTCCTATATCCTTGGCCTTGGTTCGCCACTATTGTTCTCCTCCTCCACCACCCCCCCCCCCCCCACACACACACACAAACTAAACGATGCAATCCCACATCCGCACTCTCTCCCTCTCTCTCTCTCTTTCTCGTCGTTCGATACCAGGGACCAATACAAAAAAACAAACAAACAACAACAACAACAACAACAATATCTATCATAGTTCTAGTTCACGACAACTTCTTCAAATGCCCCTCCTTTTTTATTTATTTATTTTTTCTTCTTTCTTTTTACAATATTTGAGGCGACAAACCTTGCAAATAAGAACGGTGAATAACATAATACCTTTATATTATGATTACTCACTTTAATTAGTTAATAAATATGCGAGTTGAAACTTTCTATATGCAAGAGTAAGGTCAAACGAGTTATTCAGTTGAAACTTTCTATGCTAGAGCAAGGCTATATACAAAGGAGATCATTTTATTTAGTTGAAACTTTCCAGTCAGTACCCAGCATACCGTACTTCTAACGCTTGAGAAAGAGGATAATCTCCTTTAGCGAAAGTACGATAGACAGAATAGTTAAATACTATATTAATATTGTGATTATAACATAAGATAGAACATCCACCCCCCCCCCCCCCTTCAAAGATTCTACGCTCAAGACTAGTCATGGATGACGGGAGACATAATACATTAATTCTGGGGGGAAAAAAAAAAGAAAAAAAAAACACTTTTGAACCAGACATAAACAATAATCATGGATATAAGAGATCCATGCAATAATGTAGCCGTTTAATTTTCATCTTGCTGCCCTCTACGGTCTGGGTCAAATAAAATGGTACAAGTGGAAAACATTTTTTTTTATAGTATGAAGATAAATCACAAACTGATATTGTTTAGCATTTTCATAAAGCAGGAAAATCAGACTTTCTTCTGCAATTTTTTTCATCAAATTTGGTGCCGTCATTTTTTAGATATGGCTAGTTTTCTACTATCAAGAAAAATCAATTTTTCGCACGGCGTGCCATGCCTTTGTGTATATAGGTTCGCATAATGGCCATGAATTCAGCGCTCCAGAACAATAGAAGGGTGTAATTTCGATTTGTTCTTCGTCGCACAAAATTTAGCATAACTGTTGTTTTACGAAAGCAGATTTTACAAAACAAAGCGCATCAGCAGAAAAAATCTTTTGGCTTTAATTTGGTACCACATACAGATATCATATGAAAAGATTTCACACCTAAATTATTTTTCCCCCGACTGTACCATTCTTTTTGACACAGACTGTATTGTTAAAAAATGCAACCCATGAAGGTAAATTGCCATTTCGTCTAAACCCACTTTACCTAATGCCCTGTTAGCCTCATCCCACATGGTCTAATTCCATTTCGTGTACAACCAGTTTCTCTAATAACCTTTTGGTCTAATTGACACTTCGCCTATTTACCATTCTGTCTAACTCCCTTTTGGTCTAATGTCCCTTTCGTCTAATGTCTAATTGGTCTATCACCACTTGAATCACTTTCAGTAACAAACCGGTTATATACCACATAGGGCCTATTCATTTTGGCATTAGACCAAAATGTAAAGAGACAATTTGGGTATTAGATGAATTGGCAATTAGACCAAGTGAAAGTGGGAGTTAGACCAAACTGTTAGTACACCATATGGGTTTAGCCCATAGACGATCAGAGAATTAGACCAACTGCCGTTACTTAGACCAAGTGAATATAAACCCTCGTGAACACCGATCGACCGTTTCTTTACATGCGGGGGTAGGGGTGGTACATGTACAAGTCATTCTATTCACCTGACGAGACAGTTATCTTATTTTCTTTCTTTTGTTCAGAAGGAAAATATGTATGACGTCACGTGTATAGCCCTACAAGCATTTCCCCCGTGGAATTAAAAACGAAATAGGGTATAGAATACATAAAATTATGGGGTATATAGGCTTATATTTGTTGTTGTAAATCTCACCTCTTTTTATATTTTAAGTTTACTTTGAGCTACAATGGAAGATAAACAGTATTAATGTGCATAATATTACCATAAAAATGTCGTACATCAAAAGACGGAGTCCCGACAAATTGTCTATGCGGTTGATAAAAACTTTACAGGCACAAATGGGGAGAAATAACATTTCAGGGTAGATCTTTGACATGAATAAGCTAAATCTATGAACTGATCTTTTGGAAGGCCTATACTCCCCAGGGTACCAGCTCATTTTACTCTAACGGTCAAACTATTTTTTTTTTCTTCTAAAGATTCAATAGTAACCGCTTTTTGAAAGTGGAAAAGCTGAGCCAAAAGTGGGGGGTCGGGGGGGGGGGTGCTGAACCTGAGGCTAAAAAATCACAAGCAGATGATAATTTTTCCTTTTTTGTACACGTTTACTCTAATTGAATATGGTCAAACTGCATGGTACATTCACGGTAAAGGCCATATAGCGACAAACTAGAAAAGATACAGAGAAGAGCAACACGCACTGATTAGTTCAGGTATAAATTAAATGGTCTAATCCAAATCCCTCTATTTATTTAACTTTAAATTTAATAAGAACTTATTGTTTGTTAATAACAGGATTTAATAAGATTTAATAGATGGAACACATTAAGAATTATCAGGCGCGGATCC
>CALNVZ010003435.1:10669924-10712226 GCA_940671915.1 Paracentrotus lividus | reverse complement strand
TGATACATATCAAAATTTAATCTCCACCTCTTAAACTTCTATCTCTACATACATATCCTACTCTCTTATGACATTTCCCTTTATTATTATAATTATTTATACTGTCATGTAGGCCTAGGCTGTAGCAATTTTTGTTTTATTCATTTTAGTTGTTTTAAGTTCCTCTGATTTGGGCATCTATCACATTATTATTTTCTCCGACAGAAGTAGTTCTGTAGCGCATGTAATATGGTTCCGGTATATACTTTGTGGACCGTGTGAGATATGCATTTTTCAAGGCAGAAATGTAAACAAAATGACTAGTGTGTATGTTACTCAATGGAGCCTTCACACATTGTTGCACCGTGTACGAATCCGCCAGTTCTACCACAGATCGTGTACACACACGCTGCATACACACACTGCGATATCGCTACTTTTCTGCAGTGGTACTGGTTGACGAAACTCAAGCGAAATATCTTCTGAATTTCGCCATTTTCTACATTCCCAGTAACTGACCGCTTCTTGTGAATTAAAGGAATATTTATAATCTACGGATTTTTATGCCTTTCTTTGGCTAAAGATACCTGGTTAGAATTTTACACGGATATTTATTATACAGACTCAAGTCAGCTACGGCGCCAGGTGCACACTGCCGAGCCCGTACGTATGCGCCGTAGAACCGTTCGGCTGTCGACTCGACCTTGCATATCGAATGCATATGCACTGGAGTTCCTCCGTAGTTTGTGTGTACATCGAATAATGGTGCACATGCATTGAGGCGAACGGCTTGCTGTGATTTTAACAAGCATCGATGTATTTTCGCTTATTCGCTTACTTTGTCGTCTATACCAAGATTCAACCCGAGGAATACATACTGGATATTGTATTGTAGACATTGATCCTGATTGCAAGATTAATATTCGTTCATTTTTATGTCTAGTGAAGCTTTGACTGAGCGACTCGACTTCGAAAACGGAACTTGGTTGTGACATCTTGAAATCGCTCTTGCCCCCTTCGCTTCCCGTAGCTAGCTGTGTACGGCATCGGAGCTGTAACACCACGGAGTTGCAGTGCGGTGCAGTATTGAAAACTGGGTCAGGCATTCTACAGACGTTTGTGCACGACAAAATCGTTTTGGATTGAATTCACAGGCCATTTTTCCTTGACGTCAAACTGTGAAACTTAAAATGGGGTATTTGGTGCCACTTCACGTTCTTGTAACCCTGGTCTTGGTGTCTGGAACTCTCTCAACAAATCAGAATATAGAGACAGGTGAGTCGATTGTGATGCTATCCAGAATTGGATGTTGCGACATGCAAGGAGGAGACAAAAAATGCGTGCTGTATGATGCGGAAAATATGTTTACTCCGTTCATGATACACGTACACACACGATTGTATCTTTGTACACATAGCTATGGGTATCATCATTTATGAATCATCTCTTTTGGGCTTTGTTTTGCGAGAGATGACAAGATTTAATTCTGATATTGATTAAACACACCATTAGTTTTGACTGATACCATCATGTTCGTGAATCATAATTTTGTGAGATGTGCATGTGTGATTAGGCCTATACTCTTCTTTAGCTTTGTAGGATATGAATATTCAGTTGGATTTCCTTTTCTACCATTAAAAAAAAATATATAATAATAATAATTTATTCATAATGCAGCAGGGCCTACATGTTTACTGTCATATTTATTACTTAAATAAGTTGAAAATAACAATAGCTTAGTAAATTATAACGATATGCCTTATTCATCTATATTGTCATTTTTATTCTAATCATTATCATGTATTTATTGTGAGTGTATTCTTATTCTTCTATTACTACTGCATGACTACTGCAATTGTACTACTTTCTCATTTATAATACACGACATTGTACTACTACAACTGCAGCACTGCGACTTATTTACACTTTCTATTATTTATTATTATTATTATTATTATTTTTACTTTGATATTTATATTTTTATAATCAATCCTGTACCTGTCTCAACGTCATTGATGCCCAGGTAAAACTGTGATGTTTAAAAATATTTTTCTCTGTGACATCGCAAATGTAGGCCCATTCAATAATATTTCTATTCCCATTTTTATAGGACCACCTTTGCGTCAACTGCTCTCATACCTGATACTAACATATTACCATGTTTAATTAGACCATGGATATCTCTCTTATATATCCATGGTTAGACTGAGGGGAGGAAAAAAAAATATATACTACTGAATTAAAGGTTCAGAACACATTGCCAACTGTGAACATGCACTGTTTATAACTTGGTGTGATAATCTCCCTTTAATGATCATTCTTTATTCATTCAGATCCCGGAATAAATCCCCTAAAGTGTAGCCTATCCGATAAGTGTGAACCTCGAAATTATTTGATGTGAAGGACAGTGATTCCTTATTTCGAATCGATCATTCATGGCCGCTTATGCAAATTTGGTCAGGCCCCATTGAGCGTGTGTGCTTTGTCAGTCAGGGGTCATTATGAATAGCTTGAGCGGTCCTCCTTTTATGCGGCATATAAATGCATACGCGTTCAGCGTGTGATTTGAAACTGTACAAGGGATTGTATAAAAGGGGGCATACAATGGGACCAATGCAACAAACCATTTTACCTAGATCCCTTTCACACTTTTCCTGTACGTAAATACAAAAATATGCACTGTTACTTTCTGACTGAATGACTTATGAAAAATCATTCCGTCATAATATTTTCATCGAAACAAATGCGTGATTTCTTGCTATAACTTATAAGTGATACATTAGCCTCTTTGGATACTACAATCACGACTTATAACTTTTTTTCCTTTTTTAAAAATAGGTTTTATTGAATCAATAAAATCACAATTTAATAGGCTACCATGGTTTCTGAAGAAATTATTTCTCCTTGTGATGCTGCCAACACTGGACTTTTCAACTTTGCCTTGTGAAATAGTGACCGTTGAAAGTTGAACTTGGCATCGATAAAGGCCTATTTCATACGCTATACACGTACAGGGTCGCCTACACACACATTCGATTGTGTACAATAATAATCAATCATGAGCTAGCTGGCGCCAATCCCCTTTTCAGGGGAAAGGGGGTTGTACTAAGCACTATTTGACCCGCTGGTGAGGTCAACCAAGTCACCATTGACTTCCATTCCAAAAGCAGGCCTATATGAACGATGCATATGTTTTGGGTTTTGTTCTGTTCATGTGTTGTTTGTAATTTTCCCCTCATTAAATTCATAATTTTCTAATATAGGCCTCCTAGATTAGAAAATTAAAATGGTTTTTCTTCCGCCCCTAATATGAAGCAGTCCATCCTTGCACAATGGCCATATTTTCCTTTATAAGTTCAATACTTGAAATCAGAACCAATCAAAATTTGCTTCCAAGTTTTTTATTATCATAATTCTGCTGACATAAGGACAAAGGGTTAATTTGTTGGCCTCGCTTATTGATTTCAGCTCCGACTATACTGATATGAGATGATTCTGTTATTCGATATCCAAGCAATTATGATTTTTGAGCAAAGGGGGAAATAGAAAGTTCTATTCCCCCGCCGTTCTCGCGAAATGACTTTCCAGTCATGACTGCCCCCATTGGTATAGTCATGATAATGATAGAAAGCGATGGGAAGGTCATCAGTTATGCACCACACGGGAATGCCTGCACACAACCACTGAATAATTCTATTGTTCATCCCCATCATCCGTTGTTATTCTCTTCCCATCTTCCAATTCCATTTGCTCATCATGGATGAACCGGGTAGAGTTGGGGGTAATAGGATACCCGCGGTGTCATCCCTGGGCTTCTACTCCCCATGCCGTATCCTTGCTGGCCCGAATGAATGGAGTCTCCAGAAATGGAGGAATCATCTCGGGGATGACAGAGGCTTCTTGTCATCCGGGGTCACGACCTCTTGGTGATGGGTATGATTATTATGAAGCGAGATGCACGAATGTGTATGTTGTACACCCAGAGGTCAAGTATGGTGAAGCAACAGTCATCTTGATATGATGTGTGAGATGATGTGTCATTTGGGGGTCATCTCCCCTTTGTGATGATAGCGATAATGCCATAACGTGAGAGGCTCAAGTACGTAACTTTGTGATTCGTCTTTGACGTTAATGATTCATTATTTAATGATCAAATCACGTTTCATGAAGAAATGATCAAAGAAAATGGGATTCCATCAGGATTCGAAACCAAGACCACCTGAATAGACAGGTGCTCTATACCGACTGAGCTATGTCTATGTCCGTCCCAGAGACCACTTATCTTTCAATGTTTGAGTAAGAAGGAAGATTTGCCATTGCTCAGTCGGTAGAGCACCACATGTCTGGTAATCAGGAGGTCATGGTTTCAAATCCCGATGGAATCCAATTCTTTGCCCCCCCCCCCACCCTCGTGGTCAGTTTCAATCTTTGTTCGAATCAAGTTTTGTGACGAATACCAATTAAAATCCCGTTTATGACCTTTATTTTATGAATATGAGGCAGATGCACATCATGTTGCACCCCATATTTATTAGTGTTTAAATATTAACTGAATACGATAAGAATTTGATGTTACTGACAGATAACGCTGATTAAGTTCTCATTCATATACATGCACAAGAAATTTGAGAAGTTATTGTTCATCATTTTGATAAGCACTTTTCCTGATGAGGTCTTCAAGTACTCGTACTTGGATGACATGAAAGTATAGCCTACATGACAAGATAAAGGAACACAAATCGGTTTATAAATATGTTATGAAAACATATCGCAATTTCAAGCCGGAATGTACCTACCATCATAATCACGAGTTATAATGAATGATAGAAAACGGAAGTACATGACATGTAAAGACTGAAATCTGACTCCCCAAAGAGGAAGAACCCCCAGGGTAATATTTACCATGGAAACTTTTTTTTTTGTTTTTTGTTTGTTTTTTTTGTTGAAAGATAGAACAAATTAAAAGATGGACTGAAAGGTATTGCCAAATGTAATTCATTATTGCTATCGTTGCTGCATGATTATAAGCAGCATCTCTCTTCAAATTTGATTTGAAATTTTGAAGTATTCAAGATTGTTAGAAGTATTCGAGGTGCCTGAGAGGAGGGCTTGTTTTCTCCAATTTCACTTTCATCTTGAGAGGGCTCTTTAATTTCAGAATTATACCCTGGAGCACGATTTGGTAAATTAATTTTTAGACAACCTGTCGGGCGCCCTTGTTCTCCCCTCCTCTCTCATAAAATGTTACAGTTACACACGCTTAAATTGTCCAATTCTTGTATACACAACCATGCACAAAGGAGACTTGCTATCGATCAAGAACTAGCCTATATAAAAGAGAGGAAGAAGTTGGAATGGGGTGCTGGGGTGATGGTGTTTTAGTTCAACGAAAGGGTCTTTTCAGTGATGACGTAGATGAGAGAACCACCTATTTCCCTTTTCCCCGTTTACAGTGTCCAAGGTGATAAAATATGCATAGGAGAGGAAAAGGAAAGACCTTTTGATATAAATACAAACATGTAACGCTCTGCTCGGTCGCACCGCTCTGTTGCATATTGTTGTACAAGTGCATCAAATGACTTTATTCGTGTTAACCATAGTAATATAGTTAATTATACAATGAAGGCCCTACATGTATACATGTACATGTTTAAATTGTGTTTCGAAGAAAGTCCTATCGAAATCTATAAAAGCCCTAAATGGCAGTACATGGTACATTATTTAATGACTGGCACATTATGTCTAAATGTTGACAACTTGAGGGGTGCTATCATCACGTTGCTATGAATAAAATATTGTAAATGTCAATAATATTATGTTGTACGACATGAGACAAAGGACTATTGCGACTGACGTTTACCTGTACGTGTAATCCCACACATATTGCATCTACCCCTTCCTCCATCATCTTCATCTTTGAGTAACCATTCAGTTTCCATGACTACATGCTTAGTCATCAATGAAATCGTGTGCTCACCGGTCTCATCTGCTGTGTTATCTAGTCTCATTTCAAGATTATTTAGTTTCTTCTCAGAGTGGGGTTATGAAATTGTAACATGCATTGTATAGCTAATGCACCCAACACAAGATCACATGGGTTGTTTTGGTGTATTTACATGCACATACATTTGATTTATGTACGATAACACGCCATTACATGTATGAAGTGATGGAAGTTGCGATACATATCTCTTGCAAAAAGCAGACTGAGGAATAATATCACAACGTCTTGGACACAGAATCAGTCTCCTAAAAAAGCGAAAGTGACATTTCTCGGCTAGCACAGCGTGATGCGATCCGACATGGATGGATTTATGCATGGCGTGTATTAGGGTCATGAGTGCACTGTTACCAATTGGAGGATAAGATCTGATAAGAATTATGAAGAGGCCAGTGGTCACCCTATCCTTTTGACTGGACTACCTTTTCCTATGATCCGATCTGTCCATATTATGGTGCATTTACATGTGTTTAATCATTGTAGTACAGGGTGAACCATGTATGGGAGGGAAATGTCACACACAAAGATGAATAGTTTTTAAAACCAAGGTCAAATGTAGTATAGGTCTTCAAAAGTGCAGTGGTTTTTTTTTTTTTTTTTTTTTTTTTTTTTTTTTTACTCACCCTGTAGGCCTATAATAAAAATACGGCTGTGATGAAAACGATATAGGGATGGGATCGAGGATGGCTAATGAGGAAATAAAGTTTGCACTTTTGAAACTGGTAAATCGATTGAAAACACTTGACCTTTTTATTCTGCAGTGGGTCATTCCTACTTCTATAGTACCCAGTAGTAATCAGCATAAAGTCAAGTACTTTAGTCTGTACACGTATAACGTGAATGGCCTATGGTTATTTTATCTTAAAGTTGATTTTAAAGATTCTTCCTTAGAATCCTGGATTTTGATTGGCTGTTGAGAAGTATTACCTTTCCATAGACCTATATGGCATAGCTACCATCAGTGCTATATTAAATTGTTGGTCCACAGACCGCAGAACTTATTAGAAATTATTAGAACCGTCAGTAAACCACTCCAATTGACTGTTTGTTATCTTCCAATGGCTACATTATTGCTGGTCTATAAAAACGAGAACAATGTTCGGACGCCAACACCCTCCATTCCCCCGTAAAGCTCAGTGTCAGATCAGGGTTTTATCTATTCAGTCTGCGATATCCACCTTTGACGGGACAGATTATTTTCAAGTTCCACACATTGAAGGGGTGGAAGATGAGTATAAAAAACGTGGATGGTCGAGTTTCATGAGTTATAAAAAAAATTACCCCCAAGAAAAAACAAACAAAAAAAAAACCCTTGTAGGATAAGATGTGTTCCTGATCAAGTTTCGACCCCCCCCCCCACCCTTCTGATAGGGTACTACTATAAACTGACAGCAAACTCAAATAATCATAAGGGCCGAGGGGGGGGGGGAGGGGGTATTACAGGGGGCTGATTCTTGGTTGATCAGGATTCTTGGTTGATGTAGGAAGGACAACGTTACCACCCCTTCCTTGTCATCCTCTAAAGCTCTGCATGGAACGACCGAAGACGGATTTAATGCCAGTTAGAAATGATGTTGCTTTTCTGGAGTTTAATCAAATATACTCGCTCAGGATTTCCGCTCTTCTTACCACGTCTCATCACGCGAAAATAAAACCCCCGCATTATATAAGAGACAGGAAGAGACTCTCGTCTAAAGTAGATGTTGAAATATTACGCTGATAGAGAGGGAAACATGAGATGGAATTGATGTAGCTCAACAAATTTTCCTGATACTCTGTAAGTTGATTTAAATCCAATACGAACCAGCAGTATTGTATGACACCACCTTAAGTTCTCAATTCCTCAATCTTGCCCGGTCCCTAACCCATAATGCAACATTCTTCGTTGAGTTTTATGAAGTAGGCCCACCTGAATGAAAACACTCAAATTCGCTACTCAATATAATCTTACTGCAATTTTTATAGCAAAAGAAGTAATTTTCTGCTCAAAGCAGCTCCTTGATTTTAGTTTCCCTGTATAAATAAAATTGCAGGTTAATATATTGTGTACACTGCAATATTTATAGTGATCTCAAAGGGTATAATGTTGTCAGACTAGCTTTAAAAACACAGAGTCATCGCCCATTTAATCTTAAAAATAATTGCATGCCCTTATCATGCACCATCACTAAGCAGCTTTACATTTTCACGGAGAAATAAAAATGATTCACCTTTGGCTCTGTTCAGCATCTCTGTCTTCAGATCTCTTTCTTGAATCAACACTCATTTAAATTTGATTGAAAAGGTACTCTGAATACAACAAAAAACTCTTTTCTAATGTTAACATTCAATCCCATTATTAGCTCATCATAAATCACCCTAATCTGAAAATGGATGAGATGAATTAGCTGATAGATACAATCATGTGAGATATAATTTGACGTCGAGGTAAAACTTACACCGATTTCTATAGGTGGGTTCATTGTAGGACGGTTGGGACCAAAATCCCTTTCACGAGCTGTGAGTTTATAGTTTCTTTCGCGAGATTCGATTGAGGTTACATTTACCATCATTACAAACCTTTCACAATCATTGCCCAAGGCTTTTTGAACGATATATCTTGGATATATCCCAGAAAATTATTATTCAAGCAGCGTCCAAAGAAAGAACTCACCTCAAATCAATATGCATGGGGGTTGATTTCTGTAGGGTATTGGAGATCATATAGTTTTGTCAGTTCAGTTCATTTCAGTTTATTCCACTTTTATATTATGGATGCGGGTCATTGCACGTGTGTGCCATTATTGATAACTTTGGTCGTTGATTGTGACTTCTTTTTGTATCGAATTTAATATTGATGATATCTCCTGAATCAAGTGTATAGGGTCCCTCTGAAATTATCTAGGCCGCCAACGATTTTTTTTTTCTTTCAAATTTGCTAAATAAGTTAATGCAACTGAGGGATCATTGAGGAGAAATACATGTACTAAGCTCCTTTTTATGATGATGATTACAGATAACAAAAATTTGAATTTGCCATTTTCTTGTATTTTCAGTTTAAATGTATCGTCCTATATTTGGAATTTTTCTACCGAGTGAGTAAAAAAAAACTTTACACCTAGAAAAATGTCAATAAAAAGAAAACCAATTTATAAACCCCAAATTATTTTACATATTCTGAAAGAGTAACTCCTCCCGCATCTTCTGGTACCATTTTTGTGTGGTATGTCTTTACGCTTGGATGAACATGACGCATTGTTTGCGAACATATACATGTCAATTTCGAATTGTGCCAGAATGGGAGTAAAATCAAAACAACAAAAAGCTAGAGAAAGGCAACTTCATCCTGATTAAAATAGCATAACTTTTCAACGAAAATGTCTTCCGCTTAATAGCTTGGCAGGGATATTGCTAAACATATTGACTACATTTTGTATAAAAATGAGATAGATCGGTAGAGTCAGGCATGAGTGAGCACACGTCAAAGACAAAATAATCACTTTTCAAAAGTATTACATGTAGGAGGCCTTTTTAGGTCTGTCAGTGGCATTTTGCTCTTTAATGTGTACTCATTCGTGCATACTTCACGAGTCAATCTAATTTTCATACAAAATGTAGTCAATGTGTAACAACACCCCTGCCAAGCTATTAAGTGGAAGACATTTTCGTTGAAAAGTTATGCTATTTAAATCAGGATGAAGTTGCCTTTCTATAGCTTTTTGTTGTTTTGATTTTACTCCCATTCTGGCACAATTCGAAATTGACATGTTCGCAAACAATGCGTCGTGTTCATCCAAGCGTAAGGACATACCACACAAAAATGGGACCAGAAGATGCGGGAGGAGTTACTCTTTCAGAATATGTAAAATAATTTGGGGTTTATAAATTGGTTTTCTTTTTATTGACATTTTTCTAGGTGTAAAGTTTTTTTTTACTCACTCGGTATGTAGACAACGCTATTCAATTTACGTTCTTATGCCTTACAATTTCAAACACTTAACCCGTTCATCATTATATGAGATGGCAGCGGAGTCACATACTTTGTGAGTCTGAAAGTCAGATATTGTATTACTAAAAATGGAGAGAACAAACCTCTGTAGCGTTGTACACATTTGTTGTGCACATTGATCATGTTGATGTTCATCACGGAGAGATTCAAGAAAAGTCACACGACTACATGACTGACGGTCTTTCTTGTTTTTATTTATTCCAGCAAAAGTGCAGTGGCAGCTTCGAGTTGTCATGATTTGCGGAAATTTCATCACATAAAACACCTCTGCTTTTTGACAGACAGCCATATTTTCTGTAAAAGAAAATGGATGGGCAGATGTTTTCATGTTGGGGAGATAATAGGAATCAATAAAACGTGCGTATCTTCACGTCTTTGAGCCGTCCGTCTCTGTAATTGGATGTGACGAGGGGCTTGCAAAATGGTGCGAGATTCCATGTTTACGGATATTTATAAATAAAAATCCAATAATCCATATAATAATTAAGTTATTATATGTTTTCAATAGTGCTGCAATGAATCATTTTCAATGACACGTTACTTCCCTTCATGGACTGCAGCGTTAACTGAAGTAACTTAAGTGTATACCTAGGTACGTTTAAGACCATGTTGTTATAATTCAATCATCCATTTCTCAGCAATTTAGCGACCGATTAGATTTAATATCTAAGTATAAAGGTGATTCCTTCATGTCTGATCATGATTACAGCATTAGATTGAAGAGTTTAAAAAAAATTAAAAAAATATATATATAATAAAAGAGAGAGAGAGAGAGAGAGAGTGAGATCCTGAATTAAGTTAAACAATCGCTTTAATCAATAGCATGTTTCTTTCAGTCAAAGTTGCATACATTAGATGTGCCTTGTTGACATTGATATGAGCCATTCCGTCAAGATGAGTCGATGTGCGTCTCATATTATGGCTATGGCAAAAAGACATGGAAAGGGTTCAAGCACATGCTTCGTGCATGATCAGAAAGGGCGATATTTTTGCATGCATAATGACACATTTATTCAGAAAACAATATCTTGACCCGTTTCGGGAGGCATGCGTGGTGTTCAATACGATTGTATTCGAATTTAGTTACAGAAGTCAGTGGCTTACACTTTTCATAATCCGACGGCTGAACTATCATTTTGCTCTTTGAAAAGAGGCTTGCAGATGATTTTAATTTCCATTACCTGTCTATCAAACTTCAAATGAAAAGCTTCGTTGAGTGTCTTAATGAACTGCTCTGGTTTTCTTTATCGTCCACTAACATCTCCGAGAGTGTGTCAATCATTCCTGATTATGCTGATAAAAAATATGGAACTGCAGAGAGTCTCAAAACTGTCATAAATTCACCAGCTCTTGTGAAGCTGAGTGTTCTTTATTGGTTTGCCGCGAAACTGCACTCTGTTGCAACTGTACCGCGCAGCCGAATCTCGAGACATGTAATTAAATCGATTCTGCAGTGAAGATACTCTGCACTCTTATACTAAGAATAAAAGAGGAAATGGAAATATGATTCTTAAGAATTAAAGACGTAAAGGGTCGTAAAATGTCTTCGCAATTTCACTTGTGAGGCGAAGAGATGGTGTAGGCTTAATCCCCAGTCGCTTTCAAATCCCTATTGCGGGAATCGTGATTGTGTCTTGCCTAGATGGTGAATTTCTACACAAAATTGTCCCTGTGGACATTTATTACGAAACATATAAGGGTGTGTATGTACAGCTTTCAAACATGAACTGGGTTAAGTGACGAAACAATATCTTTATTACTCCAAAATGTGCGATGCATCGGAAGATCCCCTCTTTGTCGCGTTTAGGTGAAAGTGCGATTCGTAATTCGGAGCAGTGTTCCCCTGCGCGATATTGTAGACTCCACACACGCGCTTCAGGGAGATCAAAATTCACCGCGCTCGAGCGCGAAAACAAAAAGGCATCAGCGGTAAGTGACTATCATTTTCCATAAAAGTATGATAATATTGCAAAAAGGAGAAATGACAAGTCCGGGGCATATTGGGGGAGCTTCTGAGCTCGTATGACAACCCACATTTTTATTCATATCTCCTGTTTCAGACGAACAATCTGGCGGGAGACTGGCGAGGCACAGAAATTGAGACCGAAGATTGGTGCTGTGTCTACCTTATCAATGGTTGTAAATGATATCATAGACACGTGTACAGCTCTTGGCTGCTCCAACGACGTTGGAAATTATATGGAGGTGTTCAACCCTTGCTACTTCTCGTCATACTTAATGGATTCGATAACTAAATTTGCCCACTTTCTCTTCAAGGAAAAACGCCGACCAAAGGCGCGTTTGCAGCAGCTGCATTCCCCCGAAAACGCAACACTCCTTATATTGCATGGTTTGTCCTTCGCTTTAAAATCATAATTATCATGGTTATTTTGGATTATTTTTGTATTTCTACAATGCATGCATGTCATCCGTCTTAGAATATGTAGAACCAGATGCGAGTTTCACGAACCGCGATGCTGGAAAACTTAAAATGACGTTTTTTGTTTTGATTTGTTTTGTTTTTTAACATATTGAGCTTCCTCTGGGCTCGTAGACAACTGTTCACCTTTTAGCATGTATCTGTCAGACACAGAAGCCATACGAGTTGTCAGGTTAGAGAGCTCATTTACCCCAGGCACAGATGGATCATCCTGTATTGCCTGGGCAAGGGTTGGTGGCAAAATATAGTCCCCCCATGGAACAGACGATCATCTTTCTCGAGCAAACATTTTTGATGACGTCGAGGCGCCTGCATCTTCTCTAGAAATTATTCTCGGACGTCCACCGAATGAAACAAAATGACGACAACCATGTCTCCTGCCCCTTCATTCTCCTCCCTGGAACATCTCTCATCCTTTGTTTTAATCTTTGGACAATATGCTGAGCAAATCTGTTGATGTAGCATGTGCAAACAGAGTCATCTCAGACAAGAGTATTTTCATAATTACTCAAAATATTCTCCCGCTATAGACATTACTGAAACAAAACCCAGCAAAGTCGGTTTTGGGACGGCGAGGCACGATCTGTAGCATTTTCCGAAACGAAATAATGCATTTTAAAAGCACTAAGCCGGTGGGGCACGTAGGGGGAATTGCACCCCACGTCAACAGTGCTTCTTGTTTACATACCAAATATTGTTTCGTGCAATATTTTTTGTAATTATAATCCATTTTCGTGTTGGTAAGTGGCCACCAGTGTGGGCCCTTCATTTTGCATCGATGTATTTTCCTTTCTTGTACATTTGAGTTCATGCGACATTCATTTTCTATACAGGGAATGTTACTCAAATATGTGCGTGAAAGTACTTGAATTGCAAAAACAAATCACGTCATTTGCATTACAATTGGGTATAATTGGTATGTCAGTAATTTTGAAAATGACTAAACTTGGCTTATCGTGCAATCTGTAGAACAAGACCTTATCAATGGCTAGTATATATTGACAGATGTGGGCATGCGGAAAGAATTCATTCTGCTCGTGAATCTTCTTCAGTAATTCGCTTGATTTCTTTTTGGTTGGATCAGCCGTCCTGTGACCGTAAACCGCCAATAATTATGATTCAGTCATGTGGCAAACGAGTGCCCGATTCATAAATTCCCTCGTAACAATGGCGGCTTATGGCAGTGTCGGTTCTCACGCGAATCCAAAGTTCTCCTTTTGATCCATCGTTTTGTCTTCCTGTGCACCGTACGGGGATGGTTTAGCCCCATGCAGTGCTTTATTCTTTAGCTTTCGTTACATCGATACAATAATTCTGTAATGCTGCTCAGATGATTGTTGGCTGCCGAAGAAATGCCAACCTGTAACTTGACAATATTAATTATTAATTTTGTCAGTATATTTACCTTTATCATTTCAAGATATAGTGATAAGTGTCTTCCAAGCTCTGTAGAGGAATACAGAACTACGTTAGTGTAGGTTTAGGTTAGACGTTGTACCGAGCTATCATCACTTCTAGATCTCGATAGAAGTTGCGAGTCATCCCATTTTTTATCCAAAATATAGAATTATTATTTTGAAGCTGAATGTCTGTAGATTCGTGCGAGAGATACAATTGTATGCAGTGCATTGGCTGTTCTTCCCCCTCTCTTTCTGCAATGTACGTTGAGTGGGCACTGCTTCATTCGAGTCGACGCCCCCTTTGAAGTGACGCTTCAGGCAAAATCAGTTAGAATTTATCATGAATAATGTCAATCATTCTGATTTTGTAACGATTTTTTTTATAAACCTCTACTTCCACTTACCCTATATTTTTTAGGTGTTTATAAAATTCGAGACCCTTTTTGAATTTTCTATTTTTCTGGATGCTGTTGTCAGTGTTTGAGCAAAATGGAGGCTTTTGAGGCTACGTGTATTGATGTGATCCCAAAACTGTTGCATTTTCTCCCCCGGGTCAAAGACTGTGGTGCTATTTCGGGGATCGCCAGATCAAAAGTACAATCATGAATAGGTCATATTTGATGGAATATTGACCATACTCGCCAAAGCCACCCACATGTTCATTTTATGCAACTTGTTGTGGTACATTCACATGCAAAAATTGATCATTATGGCATCAACGAATTTGATCAGCGTCATAGGTTATAAATAAGTTATAAATATATTATAAATTCTTAAAGTTATTGTTACATATCAGTGAAACGTGATTTACGTATACAAGTAATATACTGTACATCATGAAAAGAGGCCTTTTTCCAGCCACTAAGGTGGCGAATCTTCCAAATCCAAAGCATTTCGAGTGTTTGGTTTCTTTCCCCTTGAAATCTAAAACCTTCCAATAGTAGGATCGATTTGGTTTGGCTCTGGAGCCCTGCGAAGGCGAAATGAAATCGACAAAACTGTTACTAGCCTTTTTTCAGCTACATGTAGTTTGTCAAGCTAATGTACGTGTAGATCTTAAACTCGTTTACACAGTACAATAACTACGTCTGCATTTCCATATACCACTGGATATCGAGCAGTGAAAGCATGGAGATAAAAGATGGTTATGATAATATTATAACCTTATAAAATCGACTGAATTTATTGGTAAACATTGTACAATATTGCATTCTTTTTGACATATTTACGAATTGGACTGAGACTACCCCTATTACTGTTGACGAAGCCCTGTTCGGTGGATCTATTTTTCTAGCAAAATTGGAGAGGAGGGCTGTGATCGATTTGGACAGCGAGGTGGAATCCCGATAAATCCGGACGCCCTAATCTGACAGACGACATCGCATCTTACGTTGGGACACTGAAGGGATAAACCCTCTAAAGCTTATTACACAATTCAATCCCCTTTCTCCGGGCTTCTTCGAGACATATAGCAGAAACTTGATTGTGGTCTGATTAAAAAGTCTGCTCCCTGACATTTGCATGTAACGGATTTTAGCTAAGTTGTTTTCAGGAGTTATAATGTTGTTTGACAATATTACGTAAGAGCAACATGATCCATAATATTATACATCTCAACATCATATTCCTTGTCAGCACAAACCCTCGTCACTTATGCTTATACTAAGCAAGACATCTAGGCTTTTTATTACAGTCCGTACAGCCTTTTACGAGATGCCCTGGTGTCAGGATTAGCCTGGACTTGTGTGCGTCGTTAAAGAAACATTATTTGAAGTTCTAATGAGAGTTGTATTCCTTTTAACAACAAAGACAATAAAAAGAGTGAGGGCGATTTGCACTTATTTAGACGAAGCCCCCCCCCCCCCCAACATCGTAATAGAAAAGGCTTGGAAAAGGGGACAACAATAATTGGGCCAAATTGTGACCATCAGAAGTTGAAATTTTTACAGTTTTGAAAACACAAATCATTCACCTGCTCACTTCATAATAACGTAGACCAGTTGAGAAACGACGAGAAGGTGATTTCTCTTGCCCTCAAGAGGCGATGACACACGGATGTCATTGACCTCCACTAATGGGGATTCACCTGACCTGGGGGAGGCGTGGGGCGGTCAAGAGTAGAGTGTCCAGGTAGAAAGAGTTGGGAGTTACTATCTTTTGTAACCTCAGTCACACTGGAAAGAAATCAAAATCATTACGAGTACATTATTTTGTATTTCGGGGTAATGTACATGTAGCGTAAAATTTGGACGAGGATTATGTGGGTATGCTCATGATGATGGAGGTATCCCGTATTGAAAATTGTTCGTTGTGTGGCTGCACGGGGGTAGTCCTAACTTAATAATGCTGTACAGTTAACTCATTGGTTTCGACCAAAATGATACATATCCTCTTCAAAAATAAGAGGTAAATTTGTTGGTTAACGGCTATATCGTGACTAGATGTCAGATTGCACGTTATTCACAGCATTTTGTCATGTCAATATTGTTTCAAACTGGTTTCGCGAATGTAGTCACTGAAACCATGGACCGTGGTAAGGTCCATGCTGAAACAGTGGTGAAGAAGGAGATCCTTGATCTTTCCAGGGAAGGTGTCTTTCTAATCGTGCACATCCAAAGAGCGTCGCTGCTGCATCGAACTTGATCAACAGCAAATGTTTGGATTGAGAACTGACCGTAAACTCCAATCAATGTTGTTGTAATGCCCTGGCTACATGTTCAGGCGGGTGCAAGGACGTGTGCTGATTTCCATTTTGAAAGATTCTGCTATACTAGGTTTGAAAGCTCAGGCTCTTTTTTTTTTTTTTTTTTACTCGATTTTCCCTTCTCAAGCTCTATTAAAAACTGTGTCGTGTCCGCTGGAGTTTTTTAATGTTTAAATTGTTTTTTGCCTTTGGTTGTAATAGTTAAATGATATTCTTGATATTGGAATAAAAGCAAAGCCCTGTCGAATGTTATGGAATGCCATGATACGCAGTGTTATTAGTGTGAAATTCAATTATTATACCAAGTAATATTATAATGAGCCATCCATCCTCTCTGCTGCTGGGCCAGATATTCTTTACCCCGCTATAATCGGTTTGTCAATGGGACCTAAGAAGGGCGGTGTCCTTTCACCCTATTCTAATTATTTTAGATGATGATGATGATCCCTATTTATCATACTCAGCACGATGCATCTTTCAAAACATATGGATCTTTAAAAGGGTGCATGCTTGCCCCCCCTGATAAGGAGCTCATGTGAGATCAATGGCCCTCTATTTGCCACTCTTTGTTCACGGAACAATGGCACGACACCGTCGTGGGCTCAGGTGCACAAAAGAGGGGTCAATAAATACTGGGTAATGATTATTTCTCCCATGAAAGGCCTCTGCCCCAACCAATGGCTGTTCACACTGCGTGCATTTATATTGCATTCGTTTGTACATCTGCTCATTGTCGATCCAGGGGTCATGGGTGAACTACATAGTGCTGTGCACCGCACTGAGCTTCAGGTATATTCTTAAAACTGTTCATGGGAACAGGCTGCATCAAAAGGGTGTGTTTACAGTCTACGCGTGGTTATGGCATGTTTACCTATATCCACTCTTTTCTTGGTATTGTACCTGAAAAGGGGCACAAAACCTACAACTCGATTTGATTCACTTATGCAAATTTAGGAGGTGATCGACTGGTGGGAAAAGCTAGGATATGAGACACATGCTAATTGAAAATAACAGATATCTGCTACTTTGAATTCGTGATTCTTTTTTTTTGACACGTTATTAAGGCAAAGTGTACGATTTGTTTATCTCCTTATACAATAGATAGTCAATAGAATGACAGGATCATCTTGAAGAATGTAGACATTATTTACGACATGCCGCCTGGTAGTGGTAGACGTAATGAACACACACATTTATTGCTGATATTTGAGAAAGTCATAATGTACTTTATTTCAGCTGTAATCGGAAATTATATTACATTTCAGTCGTAAAACAAATGGGAGAGAGGATGAAGATCAAATCGACGGCACATGCATGTCCATGACCTTAAGAAATTCCATTTCGTGTCGATTTCTTTCCGTTATTGCTATCTGATTTCTTTGATTTCTCGAAGGAGTTCCAATTTGATGCTGGCAGACGGAACATGACGGGAAGATTTGGAATGGCAGCAACGGACGAACATGCAAATGCCTGGTTTAGTCATGCATTATAAATAAAAATAGGAAAGGAGGTAAATGGGACATTGTGGATAAAATGTCTTTGAACAACATTTGAAGTGAAATGGGTGGCGAGTAGTAATAAATTATGAACACGTACATGTACGTAGTGAAATGGCGTGATTATCGTAGAGGGCGTCTGTTATATGCAATGGCAGAAATTCCTATTTCGGAGATGAATGATGCCATCATGTACAGTTTTTAAAAAGCACGTTCTCACCATAAGTTAATGATAATCCTAAAATGGTGAAGTTAAATACTGTAACTTGATAGTGTCACCTCTCACGCTTCTGTCTAATAAAATGTTGGATTGACATATGAAATGTGACTAAACAGTGAGTGAAATGTTGATCTTGCTAAATAGTTGTGTACCTTGGACTATGGTGGATGACTTATCTATCGACTTGTCCTGGTGATGGCTGTACACCGACATTCCCAGTCCTATGCTCCATCAATGTCAATGCGGTTGAATAAATCATGAGTGCTCTGTCAACGAAGAATTACTCTTGAAAGTTAAATCGCAAAGCTCGCCAGTACTGCAATATTTGACTTTCATCCTCTCCCTGCTTTGCCAATCACTATGGTTTGTATTGTATAGAGGCCCAGGGAGGAAAAAAGCGATTGAAATATATGTTTCTGTTGCTTGGGGAATCACCACATAATTATTCATCATTTTCAATCAGTATACCGCTACTGTCATGACTGTAATTTTCAATTATCATGATTATGCGAGGTGGTAGAGCCAAAGAAATGTCCACAGTATCTCCGTCACATTGGTGTGACCGTCACCAGACCAAAAGTAAATGTGTAGTGTTATTTTTTGTTTTGTAATAATCGGTCGCTGAATCGGCTTGGAGATGCTCTTGAGTCGGATTTTAGGTGTGACTGAGCCATGACATGGTGGAAGGTCTTGGTTGTACATACCTGCAAACAAAACTTGACAACAAGATCACTTTGTAAAACTTCCATAATTTTGATGATGGCGACGTACATCTAATTTTTGTAGAATTGAAAGTTAATTAAGCCCCCCTCCCCTTCCTCCGAAAGAATATACTAAGACGACGAAGTTATGTGAAAAACATATACTACACATCCTAATTCCCAATGATTGGACTAATGAATTTGGAAAAACCCGTCTTCCAGGACAGTGTTAACGCACCGTAACGCTTCGACAAAGTCGAAGATGTTTTAACATGTCCCGGTAACAAGGGTTTAGCGGGGGAAATGAAGGTGACTGGAAATTCGGTAAGCCAGCTTCACTCGAGGAAATCAGGAAAGCATCGTGACTTGAGTTGCTTCTTCCTTCTCCCTTCGCACCGTCATCTCTTATTCATGAGGTCGTTGCATCTTGGATGAAAGTCGAGTTTGGGAGCGACGTGACGGATGAGTCATACTTTGCGAAAAGAGGGCGCTTCTTTAAAGATCCTCAAAACTTTCCCGAGGACATTGAATTGGCTGGATCTTTCCTCTTCCTTCTTTTAATCTTTGGTTATTCCAGCGGTTTCCAACCCCACTTCAAGTCCTCCAGATTGGACACGAACTTTTTTTTAATTAGAGTGCTCCGACTTTGGGCAAAATATGTGAACGTCAATAAAAATACGGGATGTTTTAGGAGGTACCCAACTTAAGGAGTTGCGTCATTGTTTTTTTTACTCCTTCCTCCTTGTCCCTCGAGTTATAGTCTTGTTCATCATGTTCAGGTAAACCTTTCCCAGGGTACTACAAAACCAATTTCGTGGGGGAGTGGGGCATCATGCCTGAACAAGACAAATCGTTACTGATAGCTGTATTGAAAATAGTTCTTAAAATTTATCCTCGTCTACCCAATGATGTCATGATGTTTATGATTAATGGCAGCAGAATGTTTTAGTCATGCATTAATAACATGATTTAATGTACGCATTAATTAGTTGAATTTTATCCTAACTACCATCAAACCCATAACACAAACAAAAAGTGGCTGTAATCTTGATCAAGAAGAGAGGAAAAACATTGGCATGCGAAGAAGAACATAGTGTTGATTCAACATTGAATACTACCTTGACTATACTCGAAGGACTCAACGATGTTTCTTATGCATGTACGTAAGGTTCTACTGCGGCTCTAATTATCATCAGGTTTTACTTGTGGGACTTCTGAAGCATGGGTGATATATTGTACAGCTTCTACACGCAATGATTTCAGATCATTACATTGTACACCTGTGCCATATCATGGAAAACAATTCCTTTAATATTCACGAGGTGTTCACATTGAAATGCAGCTGAAAACCACATTGACCGCGATAAGAAGTGGTTTAGGTGATCATGGTGATATCTGCTGCATCCACAGTCAACTTCTTTGACTGTGAGAGGAAAGACGTTGACAGGAGTACGAGTGGTTGCCCCTTCAACCTCTTGAGTCTATTCTACCTGTATTAACCTCTCATCGTCGGCAGGTGACAAACTTGGGCGTGTCCAAAATAGTCGTTTGCAGGACTTGCATCACGCTATTGCTTCTACTACTACTACTACTACTACTACTACTACTACTACTACTTCTACTACTACTACTACTACTATAATACCACTACCACTACCACTACATGCAGGTTTATATTAATAGGCCATTTTAAGAATTTCTTGGCAAAGATTTATGAATGAATGAATGAATGACGTTCGGTGCTATTCAGATATAGGGTTACGCAAAATCTTTATTATGATGGTACATGCAGCCATGGAATAATCACCTGCAAACGAATATATTCCAGAACCACCCAAAGGATGCCCCTGACATCCGAACGAATTGAGGGCATGCACGACGCGTCATACTCATGTTTCAAATCAAATCAAATCTACTTAATTAGTTACATGAGGGGTTTTTCATTCCTCATGAGAGGACGTCCTGCTTCTGTATGAGAGAAGCACTGAAAATATGCATTCCGCTGTGGAATTCCATCATTACTGGTTGAAAGACTTGAGGCATATACCCTATCTTGTGGCTTCCTTGTAACACTAAAAACATTCATGCAAATCAATACATGTAATTAATGGTGAAATCATGGGGTGTTTATACATGAAATTGTTTCTCTAGGGGGTCGCATCGCACACACCAGGCGCCTGTCTGTGACAGCATAATTACTATCACTGCCCCTATGTTATTCCATTGATTTCTCTCACCATGTTCAGCTCAGACACAATGATTTCATGTTGAAGTGTCAGGACAAATTTCGACTCCAACATGTCTTGGAGGTGTCTTACTCATACTGATTTCCGAAAAGATGTTCGGAGGGAAAGTTTGTGATTAATTAGTTACATCTCCGTGAGTGCATCTTACCGGAAACGCTCCTGGCGTACCTTCCACGCGTGCGACTACGCGCTCGGGTGATACACGCGCGCCAAACAATCTAGACGCAGGCAATCGACCGGGTTAGTTCGGGAGGTGACGAATACATTAGGCCGATATTTATAGTATAAACAGTTTTAACACAAGCACTCAGGCTTGTAATTCTCTTGCGATATTGGCCCAAGATGAACCCCGAAGATACCAATCACTCACCATGAAAAGAGAAGTGCGAAATTTCAAAGGATCTGTGCTAAGATGACAGTTTAAAACCATTAGAAAGTTATAAACTCGTGACACAAGACACCCAGCAAAGGTAATTAAGCTTGACCCACAGGCACGCTGTTGTTACAATGGTGCTAACCTCTTACACCTTTGTCTTGGCACGTCAGATCGTATCCCTGGATACAAAACGTTGTCGAGCAGATTTTTCCTCCTCAGCAATTCACAATCACAATTTAGATGGATTTTTGGCCACAGTTGAAAGTTAAAGTACCAACACCAAATCTGGAAGTACAGTGCGACACCTATACTGTTACAAAAATAAATCACCTCTTACAGATGAATTTCTAACTGACATTTAAAATGAATTTAGAGTTATTCTGGAACATAATGGTTAAGTGTGAAATTTAACGAGGTACATGTAGTTACAGTTTTCCTTTACCGCTCAGTTTTATGTAGGCACTTGAGACAGAATAGTAATTGAGGTTCATCAACACTGTCATAGTTCATGATGCTCTATTAATCGAAGTGTCATTGAACTGAAGTTGTTGTCGAAGGCATCTCCTGAAGCCATGTGCTATGGTGATGATTTATCTGACCATGTTTCCTAAAGGTATACGATCAGATAGCTTGCGACGTAGAGAACGGTATTCAATTTATATTCGATTCACCTACGCTTTACCGCGCGCACAGGCAGCGGAGTCATCGAATTACGAGCCTAGAAATCGTACGTGCGCGAAAAGAACAAAATTAAACCCAGCATATAGCGTTCTTTACGCCACAATCGTATCCCTTTAAGTATATGATTATGGGATGTTGTTCTTGGAATATGTTCAAAGAGCATACATTTCATGGTTGTAGATACAGGAAATGAAATGAGAGCATCCCTTTTACCCATGGTTACACAAGAAAATGAAAAAGTAGATTCTTTTACTGAACTGCGAGAAGGAATCGTCGAGGAAGATTATCCCCTCTCCGCTCGGAATACGTAACAGGAAACAGAAGTCGGTCGAAAATGCGTGGTGTTTGAGGGGGTAATCCAAAATGACAACAATTTTGAGACAAATCTCACGTTCCGTTTCTCGTTATTGAATTCTTCGATTTCGCCTCGTCGGAAAATGAGAAATTGATAACCGCCTGTCACCGGGAGTCTTTCATTAATTTTGTCCGATGTATATGAGGTTGGTTAGATTCCGTGATCGTCTTGTGTTTTGGGGATGAGCAAAAGTTAATAAACATAATCACTATCTGACTGTCATGTACATGTACACTCGTCGGGCTTGCGGTCCCTCTATCTTGGAGGTGGGGGCACGGGGTCTTCTCAACACCATTCTTATCATAGCAAGATATGCCACCTCATATAGGCAACATAGTTTTCCACATTCATTCATCAGTCTGTTTATTCCCATTTAAAAAAAATCTTTATGGCCCCACCCACCTGTTGTGTTTTAGTGTCGCTTGTTTTCTAGACTGAACTTGACCTTCGAATTTACTGTGTGCATTTTAAACGTAATAAACAAACATGGCTTCAGTTGTACTACTCACTACTTACTATGTTTACATGACAGTGCCTTCAAAGCACGCGTGTCGTATGCACCGCTGTTGTGCTCACCTTTGATCATTCCTCTGTCATGTGTCTATCATCTCACATGCCATGATGTATCGATAAGCCCTGTCAAAGGTTAACGCACTTTTGATCAAAACCATTCGTGGATATTGCATGGGATCGCATGCGTCTTCAACCAGAAACATTCATCGGAATTCCTTCTTTGCTTATGAAATCAGCTTGGTTATTTCCGATGCTGAGAACCAAAAGGGTATCAAGCCATTATCCATTAACACACAGTTAAGGTCCTTTTGACACTCAACGCGTGATTTACACAACACATCCAAGTGATCCATGAGGCAATAATACCCGATTAATGTTTCTCATGATGCTACAGCATCGTCCTCGAGATAAATAAGAAAAACAAAATTTTATTGGAATTTGATTACGCCAGGGGCGGGAAAATTTAATGAACTTGGCAGCCCTCCCCATCTCTAATGAAATCATGATGATGCTCAGGCACCACCATGCTCAGCCTTCGTTAAAATATGTTTTCAGTCAGGAGGGCGTTATCGCTGAATAAAGGTATTTTATCAACGTCTTTCTTGAACCAATGAGACTTAATGTTCTTTCTGGTGGTGATAATTCGCGCGGAAGCTTGTTGTTTACTTGTCGATGAGGGCCCCTAATATATGGAACGCCACTCGTGCAGAGGAGAGGAAAGAAAAACATGAGCAAGATGAGTCACAGAATGATTTGAAATATTCCAGCGGAAGTAATGTCACCTGCCCATGCACGCTTCATTGGCTAAAAGGGTTAAATATTTTGCAATTTGTTAATGGGAAGGACAGAATAGATGATTGGTTGAGTGACGGTGAAGATTGGTAAATTCCCTTTTTTTTTTTTCTTTTTTTTTTCGTGATTGGCACAATTTTGTGTCCCGCCAGGTGGAATAATATGAATTAGATGGGTCATACTATTTTGTCAGTTTTGATCTGAACTTGAAGTTATGCCGTTAGACGTCGATCAAATATGTTTGATGAGGAAGAATTTAGAAGTTGAAATTTAAAAAGAATATGTGCACAGCTGCACATGCAGTCTGTCCAGAATTGGTTGAGTTACTCATGTATTTAATGAGGACCAAACATTTATTTTATATTCGTGAACGTTGTTTCCCATAACATATTCTACCTATAAATACAGGTAAATCGTAAAATCTTATAATCTTACATAGATTTACGCCCTTCTGCCTCTTCAACGGTCTCTTAGCGTTAAGATTAAACGGACTCGAGATAGAATCGATCATGTAAAGATCTTGATTAGAAATTTGCCTTATCAGCTCCAATCAGATTGACGTGAAAGTGAATGGATGGGGACACAAGGGGATGCCGTTTTTTCCTGGTCAGCCCCTACCGGATTCGAGGCACGAAAACGAACTCCCAGACTTCACCTGTGGTACTTAAATTTTGAACTTTAAAATGCATTAATGACACCATTCTCGTAAAAACTATGACCTATATTCTATCCATGATCTGATTATGAGCATTCTGACCCAAATTCCCTTTCATGTTTTGCCCCTTAAGTATGATCCGGCCTCAATAAGTAGTTAAAGTACAGAAGCCCCAGATAAAAAGACACGGAAGAAGAAGAGAACAAAATTTGTAGGAAGATCGCCTGGGAGTGGTTGATTGAAATGGCACGATTTTCATTCAGAAAAACGCTGGTACGCTCACATGGGGATTTCTGGGAAGAATTTGAAATAATTGTGTCTCACAATCGATTTTGAGCTAAATCTGAGCGAACATGGCGAAAGTGCATGATCTCGGAACGAAAGGTTTAATCCCAAACGGAAAAATAATAGTAAAATAAAAGTGAATAGTCAGGAAGATAATAATCCCTCTGCTTATCCATGTAATCTGGTATTCCAGAACAGCGATCTATTCGATGGCTTTCTTGTGCCGACGATCCCGCTCTCATTATATATATTTTTTATCATCTATAATATTTAATTATGAATGATCTTTAATCTCTTTCTTATCAGCTCAGTTAAAAAAAATAACATATCATTATGTGTTATGTCTTTATTTTTATACAACATTTGCACATTAAAAAAAAGAAGTTCTGATCATGGCTTATACTATAGTACCTAGAAAGTGATCAGGGTGTCACGAAACTTACTCTCGATGCTGACATGTCACTCTCTTCGATACTCTTTCAAATCTGGGATCACCGATTGGTTTGTCAAAAGTGATATCACACTTGACGGACCATAATCCCAAGCTATACGATTATTGCCCTCCTTTGACCATAGTCGACTGCATCATCTATTCGCCTTCATACTCCGTCTTCAGTATTCAGCATGCATCTCATATTTTTATGCTTTTCTTTTCTTGAGATCCAATCCCTTAGTTTTCATCTCTTTTTCTTTCTGTAACCATGTATTCGTCTCTTCTTTCCTACTTTATATAATGCTTTTTTTTTTTCAAGGGAGGAGTTGCAGCAAGGGTGCGCTCCCTATTTTACAAACTTCCAGCTGCGCCCCTCCTCCGATTTCCACATCCTGGATCCACTCTATCCCTTTACACTCCTTCATCTTCTCTCTTCTTTATCCACTTGGTTGTTTCTCTCCATCTCTGTATACCACTTTCATATTCCCATCACCGAACTCATATTCTTGTCTAACCCTCTCTCCCCCTCTTCATTCCATCTTCCCCACCCTTCAGCATGTTCATAACTTTTGAAGAGCGGATAAGAGCATTAAGATTCACTCCTCGGGCAAGTTTTGCACTTCCCTGGTGGCGCAATATATTGTTCAATATTTGAGCAGAGATTGTCAATAAATAAAATGGTGTCGGTTTCAAGTATTTCCCATGTGTCGAAGAGGGGTGATGGGGCTGATGTTGAGGGCAAAAAAAAAAGAAGAAGAAAAAAAAAAAAAAAGATACTCCCTCTGGAGAATGAGCTACAAAGTAACTTTCCGATTTCGTCGTTCTTCTTCTCATCCCTTCCCCACCAGGATATGGTGTCATTGTTGATCAACAAACATCACGTATCTCTGCTAGGTGACATAATGGTGTCCCGTGTGCGTACCGGGATCCAATTCTTATTTGTCTTGCTCATGCATTTAATGAAAATGTTGGAGACATGACATTCGGGTTGGATGTAGCATGTTCTATTTATTACGATTTTGTGCCTTTCTGGCGATGTTTCTTTCACTCTCCGAGAATCCGCTTGCACTGGTTCAAATTTCTGGATGCGTTTCACGTTCCTATAATCCTTGGAGTGCTGAATGAATAAAAAGGGCGATCAGGGCTCTGTTCAAATCTTTGTTTGACGCGCAACACTCTTGAAGCGACAAGTTCAGAGCAAACACTGCGATTTGATGTCTAACGTGAATCTCAAGAAGGAAGCGCATACTACTCACCATTTTTCGAGTCCTTGAACTCCTGTTCACAGTTCATCCATGGACAATGTAGCTTACGCGCACTAAATGCGTATTCGTGTACGATGGCGCGCACCCGATTGACGCAATCAACATGATCATGGGCATGATGGGGTTTGACGCACAGAAGAGCCTCGGGAGATGTTCCCTGCCACGAGAAAGAGCCACAGGGTAATGGCATTCTAATGACTTGATGATAGCTTAATAATGACCAAAACCTCTCACCAAGCAGTGTCCAAGCTCTCACTATCTGTCAAACGAAGACCAGTAGATTTGCACATGAGTGTCCGATCCCCTTTCGTTGAAGTCGTCATTCAAGCTCTCTCAGCCACTCGACTGTTATATCTGATTCCAGTGATGGAGTATTGGTATGAGGGTTAAGGGAGGTGGCAATGATTATCAAATCACACAATCTCTTTTCTGATGTCGATGAATCCACCAAAGGGTTATGAACCATTACCAAAATCGTGAACATCATTGATACAAGTAGGAAAGTTATTCCATAGTTTGTGGTTTGAATATACAGCCATTATAGTCTTAATCAAACAGCACATCACGTCATACGATAATTGTAAGTCTGTATTATGTGGGAGTTATTTTGAAGGAAGAGAAAGACCCCAGAAGAGTTGGACAAAACGAAAATTCAAGGCCATAGTATTTCAACCAGGCGATTAAATGTCAACCCCCTCCCCCCAATAAAAAATGGTTATCAAATTTTGCCTCTTTTGTAGAGGCAAAATGAGCAAAGAGATGCCTTTTTTTTTTTTGGGGGGGGGCTTCATCACCTTTTTGTTGAGGTGTTGTTCCACTGTCTCTTTGAGCATCCCACACCAAACACACGTCGTTCGTCAGTTCAGCAGCTCTTCATCTTGAGCTGATTAACCTTAACCAAAATAGCCATTGCAGTTTACCTGAGGTAAACACCTTTCACCCACCTGGCTTATGTCGTGTGTACGTGGCTAAATATAGTGGGTCTGTAAATGAAGTTTTCCAGTCGTGCTTGTCATTGGCAAATGCAGTGACACTGTGTATATTTGAATCTGTAAATCGGGTTATTTTTATCCTTTGTGTTGGATTGATGATTCTATACATATTAATGAATACCTGATCGACAGTAGACACACATTAACAAACATGATAAAGATACTTAATGCACATTATTTATAGGACTGTGTGTTGTTCAGTACTGGTCGGGACTGTCAGGTTGATTTCAATAGGGGGGGGGGTGGAATTGTCATTTTCGAATCGCCAACACAAAATAACGAAAACTGTTACCAGCAACAACGAACCTAACATCAGATGTCCCTCATAATGATTACATTACTGTAAACTTCGGACCAAAGGGGAGTGTTCTTTCTAATTTTCCGGAAGATGGTCCGTGCTTACCGACGAAAGAAATCAATACTCACGCCTTTTGACAAGGCTAGGTGCTGTTGAAAAGTCATTTTAGAGGAGTATATTGGTACAGATTTTGACGAAGTTGGGTGTGAGTAGAAGGAACAGGCAGTATTGTGATGTAAGATTGTTTGAGAGAAGATTTATTGCGTATTTGTTCGGAAGGGGAAATGAATCAAATGTGCCGACGAACCTATTAGAAAAAAGATGGCGGACTGAAAGGAACCGACTGATGAAATTCGACAATGAAAGAGGGAAAACGCATCCCTTAGCGCAATCAGTGTAAGAGCAGGAGACAGTTGCATCGTGTATTGTGAGGGACCCACTCGTGTTTGAGATTAAACAATCAAGTTGGAAAAAGATCGGCTGCTTAAATGTTGCACAGGTAACATTAATATGTGATAAATTGTAAGTGATGAGTTCGTTTTGACGGTAGCGCGTTCAATGAATCGAAAGTGATTTATGAGATAAGCTTTCCTGAGGGATAGGATCTACCCTGTTACTCTGAATTCAATTTAAACTCAGTTTTAGCCGAACCCCTCGATCCTTATCTCCCAATGATTTACACGATGATTTAGTAAATATTAGGCAAGGTATTTGGTTATCTTGAGGAGTACCCTGAATAGGGCCTGACAAGAAGGTCCGCCTTGGCGTAACATAATAAAATTTCACCGGTCCGTAATGTCGAAACTTGTAGAAAATAAAAAGAAGATTAAACGAGCCGCGCATCCTTCTCCACGCCTCCCTAAGAACGTTTTAAGAAATCTTCTCAGTCACATAGAATCAGTATCAGCTTTGCTATCTAATCTGTTTGTGTACGGATAAGTATCGACGAGATGAGATTATAATACATGAAACGATTAGCTGAGGCTGTGGCAGGTGGATGTAATAGTTACCGACTGGGTAAAGAACTATACCTTTGATAAATCCATTTGCCTTGTTGTTCCTCAGCTACACCAAAGAAAGTGGCCCAAGACCGACGATTTATTGGCTATTCTGTGTACTGTCTTGTTTTGATTGGTGCGTTGTCAGGCAGATCTGGTGCTCGTCGATGTGAATGGGTTATTACAAACAAAAAATACTAGCATACGAAAGGCTCATGCAGTTAACTTGTTATCTTCCTCAGGTTCTATAAAAATGACCAAATATCCATCGACCACTGTTCATCATTCCCTGAACAAAGATTAAAAAAACAAACAAACAAAAGAAAACAAAAACAAAAACTCGAAAAAAAGGGATGGGAAATAATAATGCAAATACTTTAGAATTCTTACATTAATGTTGACATTATAAATACTGAATTTGAAAATTGGTTTTGTGTTAAATCCACTAGATATCCATGATATCCTTGGCCTTGCATTTACTCAAACTAAGGAGATGTCTCCTTACTCAAATACCACAGACTTGTATCTCTGGTGAGGAAGAGAGTTACTGTCTAGCATTTCAAGCTGAGCCTTCTCACGAGCAATTAAAACCGGCATCTTTGAAGCTCGGCCTTCGTTAGGCGATTGTCTTGTCACATATCGGTTGATTTGAGAGGCTATCGAGAGTATAGCGATTCAGGATGTTAGGCCCCATGTCTGAAGTATTATTGTGAACCGAATGTCATACAATCTTTATTTTGGTTCTTCTAAGGAATCTTGGAGTTTGTGAAGTTCACACGACGGCTCTTATTTGGATCCTCGTGGAATATGAAAATAGTCTTAATACTTTTAAGATCATTAATCGTATCATTATGCATGCAAAACTACAATGATCTTGATTAGCTGTTTAATGTCAATATAATTGTCTAGAGCCGTTTATAAACAAATTACAAGTGAAATCTTGGTAAACGAGGTTCTTTCCTAGATCTTCTCTTTATTGGAATAAGTTCGTCTGTCCAAAATCTCAATCCCATATCCTCTCATTTTCAATAAGCATTATAAGGTAGCCTATATCACAAGACGCTTGTATTATAGATTCAAGGGACTCGTAATGATTCATATTTTTCGGGAAGTGAAGAGAGAAATGAAGGAAGTATAGGCCTACCTCCTAGGTGAAACTACAATGAAAATTCTTCCTCAATATTCTCACCATCGACCATACACAACAGTAGTTCGCTCATTAGAAATTAGCAGCTGTGCTCTCAGCAAGGAATCGGGGACGTCCCGTAGGCACCCATGATAAGGGGATCCTCGCATTGGGTCGTATGAGGTCAACGGGGTCACATCAGGTCATCTCCCCGCGATATCATAACAACCGATTGTTGATGTGTAGGAACTGCGTAGGCATTAAGCCTATCCGATATGCGTCGGGCTAGTAGCTAGCCTATCTGATATGCGTCGGGCTAGTGGGCAAGTTACTGGTCGCGCGCGAAGGAGACTGGCTGACGGGCGAGGGTGAAGCCCGAGATCGTCAGCTCAGGCTAGGCGAGGGCAGATGCGTCGGGCTATGGGCAAGTTACTGGCGCGCGCGAAGGAGACTGGCTGACGGGCGAGGGTGAAGCCCGAGATCGTCAGCTCAGGGTAGGCGAGGCAGATGCGTCGGGCTAGTGGGCAAGTTCTGGTCGCGCGCAAAGGAGACTGAGCTGACGGGCGAGGGTGAAGCCCGGATCGTCAGCTCATGCTAGCGAGGCAGCTCGGGCTAGCGCCCACGCCTGACGGACTCGGGCTTCGCCCTCGCCCATCAGTAGTTTGCCCACTACTAGCCCGACGCATATCGGATAGGCTAGCTAGTAGCTAGTGGGCAAACACTGACGGGCGAGGGCGAAGCCCGAGTCCGCCAGGCGAGGGCTCCTTCGCGCGACCAGTAACTTGCCCACTAGCCCGACGCATATCAGATAGGCTACGTAGGCATAGGCCTATATGGTTCATGACCCTATTTGGACAGCTCAAACTGCTCAGCAGTCTGAACATATTTAAAAATAATTGAACTTTTTTTGTTGTTGTGTGTAATTGAGAAGATATTGTGCTTGTTAAAACTTTGATGATTGCATCTTGAATAATTCAGACTTTGGAGTAAATCCAAAATTGGGAGGAGGGCGACATGTTAATTATGGTGTAATTATCACACCGTTTTATTTTTCTTCCATGGAACGCGGACACGGTGCAATTTATGATTTTAATCAACATACGCAAGCAATGGCTTCTTGAGGGAAATCAAATGCGTATCATGGTTGGCTGGTCAGTCGTGAGAAGCGTTACGTGAACTAATCAAAATGGCTTTCTTCTTCATCACCTGACCAATCGGGATCCTTCTCGCATGGACTTCTTGCATAAAAGTCTCATTGTAACCCAATCAGAAAAGTTCTTTTAAATTTGTAATTGCTCATAACTGTTTATGTATACAGGACCCATGCAGACCGGACAAAACACTGTTTTACAATGAGTGTAAACTACACAGTCTCAGGTTTGTTGGGTGATGTGACTGAGACACAGACTAGGCAGTAGTTATTAAACCGGATTTTTGTTCTTAGAGTCGAAAATATTTATTTTCAGATTATCATCTACAATATTTCTTGAAATGTGGCATCTTGTTTCCTTCCCCGTCAATCTTTCCATATATCCTATTTGCAATAATTCTCATCTTGCCTCTCTCGCAGTTTTAAATCTTCTGTGTCATATCTAGTTATCATTCGAGAGCCAATCAGTGGGATTTAAGTTCCTTCAAGTTCATTAGCCTTCTTCGTCTAGCACTCGTCTGGTTTTTCTTCGCGATGAATCATTGTCAAATGAAATTCCTTTTCTTCTTTGTCACAACCAAACCGCTGCTTGAGCATGTTGAACAGCAGCGCTACTCCTTAATACGCCGTTAGCCCCCAGAGAAATACTTCTGCTTTTTAAGTATATCTTTTGTGGTTTTGTGGTATTTATGAAATACAGATAAAATCGCTGAAAATGTTTCAAACCTTTCGTTTCTCTTATCGAGATTGGGACGAGAAGAAAAGGCAGAATGCAATTCTGAAAGAAGGACTTGTTGTAAGTGATTGACGTGTAAGAGTCGAGACGATGAGTGGTATAATATAGATTAAAAAATAATTGCGGTTTAATTATATTTAATGGCAAATATTGCTCATTGCAATCGACAGTACAATCTGAATAATTTTAAATTCGCTTTTGTCACTTGAGATGAGATCCATGTCATGTGTCCAATGTTCTGAAAAAGGAAAATGTCCCTACTATAAACAACTTAAACACGATAAAAACAATCTAGACTTGTAAATCAAGACATAGTCCTATATTGTACCTTGAAGCCCGACTACGTATACATTTTTATATAAATAATTAGGCGAGTTCCTGAGAAAATCTATGCACAAACTTGTGTGCCTATACTCTTTATGATGAACAAGAAAATTGGTCAGTCCTCCGTTTTTCTCAAAAGCTCTTTAAGTTCTTTCAGATTTGTTCTTTTCGCGGACGGAAGAAGAATATTCTTATTCATCTGTTAATGTTTTTTTTTTAGTGTAAATGAGCTTCATACCTGCCATTAGCGGTTCTGTTATTTTCCCGTCAATGCATGTCTCATCCCAAAAACCACTCGCTTGAAGGGAAATATTACCCAAAAATCTTTCTCCCGCGTTTCCTAATGCATACTGTAAGATATTCTTCTTGGGGACACGGAGGGTTTTAAACGCCAAATCCATAGGCTATCATTTCTGCGGTGGAACCACCGGCCTAGAGGGATATTCTGTTAAGTGTTGCAGACCCAGAGGGACTTGTTAACATCATGAGAGCCATAGTAAAGTTACTGAAGAAGGAGAATCGGGAGTGAAGATTGGAGATTGGTGAGATGGGGTCAGGATGGAGACAGGGAATGGGGAGATTTAGATGTCATAGCCTCTTTTTTTTCTTTTTTTTTTTCTTTTTTTAATACAAGGGAATATAAGGTGAAAATAGTCTCGTACATGGGTATGGTGTCAGAGAATATCAGCCCAAGTCCTGCTCTATGTAGATTCATTGGCCGATATTATCGAAGGGTGACTAAATTTAATCCTACAAAACACGTCTCCCTATTGTTCGAGACAATAGGCCTACTAACGTTTGCCATCCTTGGAGAATACTAGCCATTATGTACATATTATGAGGAGGTATAACATAAGTGGTATGATTTGGGAGATGATGATGGCTGTATAGTTCGAAACACAAGCGAAATACTATATTTCTTTGGAAAATATTAAAGAGAAAGTTCTAGAGAGCACGCAATGCTAACTGGAGTTGTTAGCGCGAGCCTTCGGGCTTCCAAACGCCCCTCCCCCTCTCAATGATCGTAGCTATATGCACTATTTACCTCTTCTCGAACAAGGAGGGAGATGCTTTCACAGGAGGGAGAAAACGATTCGAGGACTTTTAGGAGAATGACCCCTTTTTGCGCTTTGGGCCTTGAGAACATCGGCAAATGATCGGAATACCCAAGGCACCTGAGGGGGTGAACAGAGGGTGAAAGTAGGTGTAGATGGGATTAAAAGAAGACAGACTAGAAAGTGCCGGAACTTCGAGTGACAGTGATGAAGAGTTTGTTCGGAAAGAGGAGGGTAGAGGAAAGGATTGGAATAGAGCTTGCAAATCGGGAAAATATAAGTGGGCTTGAGGGCTATCCGCAAGGTATTCCTCGGTGATCAAAGAGCTTTGTATGATAATAATGTGTCATTAGACGTCTAGCATCATATGCCCTGTAACATAAAAGAGATACGATCAATCTTACGATCAATTGTAACTTTTACTACACAATTCACCATAGACTTACGATTGATATCAATCGTAAGATTCATCGTATCTTTTATGTTACAGGGCACTAGTATCATGAGTATGAGAGAGTGAGCATATTGTGAACTGTTTTCCGTGTCCAGAAGAAACAAAATATGTTATAAAATTCTCCCTAGCATTCAAAGTACCTGTAGCCAGTCCGAATGAAGGGGGGGGGGGGGGTACATAATTTACAAAGAACGTATTATTATTATTTTTTAAACACTGACCCATTATTAAAGGCACGTTGATACCACTGCCAAATATATTTCAACGTATCATTTCAGTTTAGTTTCTCTTTCCTCTAAGGTTGTATGAACATTAACGTCCGTCTCCCTGTCCATACTCCCTTACGTCTGATTAAACTCGATAGAAGACTGTAATCAAGTCGACCTGTATCTTCATTACCTTGTGTGCCAATATCATTAAACAGTGGAAATCACTACGCTGGGGACGCTAAGGCTGAATGTAACTTGTTGCCTGTGTAAGATGAAACACGAGACCATCAACACGAAAGTGGTTTCAATCTACTGTCGTAGGGGCGCGGTGTAATTGGGGGGGGGGGGGGGGGGGGCTTCAGAACGATGTTCCTTCTTTGGATAATCCCTTAGTCATTGATTGTCGATGTGATGAGATTTATACAAAAGGGAAGTCAGAATCGTGAAGATCAGTGTTGGATGAAGATCAACACGACGATGACTCAGTTGTTGAACACGGTTGGTCTGGGACTTCGGGAGTATACCGACTATCCATGATTCTGGTGCCTACATGCCTAATCAAACGTGAATCTGATCAAAAAAATAATGTATCTTGATGTCTCTATACATCAAGATACATTATTTTTTATGAGCACTGAGCACATCCACAACATGGAGATTGAACATTAATGATCGCTCTGTGGAAGATATATGTTGATGAGAATCACAGTAATTTTTCTTGTAATTAGGGTCCTAATCATGTACATGAACTGGAATCGCATTAGGGTATGCCTTTTTTCTTGAGAGGAAATCAAAATCTTCTAAATTGAGAAATTTGTAATCTTAGAGTGTGTTCAATGTCCAGTTTCAAATTTATACGCCAACATGAATCATGATACAAAACGCAATCACAAAACGCTGATATAAAGAAAAACAAAGAGGGTGTTCATTGTCCCCCATCCCCGGTCGTAAAAATAAACGTGTTTTAAATCTCAATTTAAATTTAAACGCCGAAAATTTAAACGCCGAAAAAGATGCGTTTACAAACGCAATCAGCTTCAATTTTACGACCTTGAGCATCGCGATTGCAACGAAATGCGACACTGAACAGGATTGAGTTTTCAAACGTGTTTAAATGTGCTCTCGCAGTGGAAGCTTCCGGTGCAATTGAAAAAAAGGAGAAGATATTTGTTTTTTGAGAGTGGGGAATTTAAAGACGATCGACGTATAAACACGTTTAAATTTTGGACACTGAACGGTGCACCGCTGATCGCGTTTGTGTTTGTGTTTTGTGATTGCGTTTTGTATCATGATTCATGTTGGCGTATAAATTTGAAACTGAACATTGAACACACTCTAATACATGTACATTTCATGGAATGCGTCAATATGAAATCATAATAACATTACTAGTTAATCGTTTAAAAAAAAGAAGGTAGCATTGTAATGAAAATCAAGCCTTTATTTTTTAAATACCAGTTATATTTTTTTTTCTTTTTTTGGTACTTAACTACCAAAATTTCTTGAAGAAGTGGGTGAAATATTACGACCTACATCTTTCAGAGTAGGGTGGGACTTTGTATGACAATCTCGTCAATCCTGAAATTACATAGTTACTTCGAGAGGACAGATAAGCACCAGGATGGTGTGATATGACTCTTGACCTTAAAACACTCTTGTATCTCATGAATGTTTGATGAAATGACATTAACTACTCGGGTTGGGGCCAGAAAGGCACACTCAAAGAAAGAGATATTCCACTTTTCTTATGGAAGTTTAATGAAACGACATTGAATTGATTGATATTGTAAATTAAATTTTGGAGACAGTGTCGTTTCCATATTTCCATGGTCGTGGTAAAACGCAATGGTTGACTGCTGGTCATGTCCGTCACAAGTAGTTCAATCAAATTGGTTTGCTGCTGGTCAGATGTCAACCATCTCTTTTCTATTAATAAAAACAAAAACAAAACAAAACACACACAAATATTGCTTGGAAATCAAAGTTTTCGTTCTTATAAATGGATGTAATGTAATATACAGTGCGTCCCAAAAAGAACTATACACTTTTGAAATGGCTGCCAAATAAAAAATATATGATTTTAGGTAATGAAATTTACATGTATGGAAAGCTCATTATTCAAACTTTCATATGACACCAAAAAGTCCGAAAATAAGTCATGCATGAATGAGGAGCGTTCACTTTTGTAAAGGGTATGGAAATTAGGGTGCGCAGGAATTGCCCTTCCATTTTGTATGAGGAAAGTCATTTGGAGCTTATGGCATTGAGGATGATATGCAGAATTACTGATAAATTATGATGAGTTGGGATTTACTAAGTGAAATAGTACTTGAAATTTGTGGAATTAGGGATTACAATTTCATGCATGAGTGAACAGGAATACATATTTCCTATTGTTACATTGTAACTTTCCAAGGTATATTTAGTGAGGTGCTTCAGTGGTGCGTTTAATCTCTCTCTCTTTCTTCCTTTTCTTTCATCTCTCTTTCTCTCTCTCTCTCTCTCTCTCTTTGTCTTCCTCCCTCTCTCTTCTTTCTTTTTCTCTCTGTCTCCCTCCCTCTCTCTCTATCTTCTCTCTTTTTTTTTGCATGGGTGTGTTTTTGACCATTCATATCCATTGGTTTCTACTCCAAATATCCCGACTACCTCCCCGCATCCCGGTCTACTCACATTTACCCAAATTGGGATGGTTGATGACAATCTATCAATCAATCAGTCACGTAAATTAGACAATCAACACCCAGCTAGCAATCACTTAATCATCATGGTACCAGTCTCCAAATGTTTCAACTAATCAATCAAGCATTACATCATCTTCATACTGTTATTTCAAAACTGATAAAAAATCTTACCCTGCATCTCACGGTTCTGCACCCCATCCTGACTACCACTAACACACCACTGAATAAAACTTGTAAAGTTACAATGCTATAATAAGAAATACATATTCCTGTTCACTCATGCATGAAATTGTAATCCCCGAATCCACAAATTTCACTTAGCAAACCCCAACTCATCATAATTGATCAGTAATTCTGCATATCATCCTCAATGCCATAAGCTCCAAATGACTTTCCTCATACAAAATGGAAGGGCAATTCCTGCGCACCCTAATTTCCATACCCTTTACAAAAGTGAACGCTCCTCATTCATGCATGACTTATTTTCGGACTTTTTGGTGTCATATGAAAGTTTGAATAATGAGCTTTCCATACATGTAAATTTCATTACCTAAAATCATATATTTTTTATTTGGCAGCCATTTCAAAAGTGTATAGTTCTTTTTGGGACGCCCTGTATATGTTTGTCTGGATTGAAATTGTATAATGCCTTGAACCCTAAATGCCTAACATTTGGAGACCCAATGTTAGGGGCTGGCTCTGTAAACAAAATGAAGCTCCGTGGTCAGGTCGGTCAGGAGCAACAATCTTCATGGTCTTTGCCAATTTCTCTCAACTACTGCAGTGTGTTTTAGCATGGAGTTACAGACTGAACATGATGCATGGTATGATTCGTCAGCCACAACGGCGAGAATGACGCCAGACAGACCAACCATAATTTACATTATAGCGCTAACGGCCAAGTTATCAATAGGTTTGAAGTCAGTAAGCAGTGTGACGGGGGCATAAACATGGTCGTTTCAATGTTGCTTGCAGTTTACAGACGCATGAGGGTTAATCCAAAAACGGAATTGAGGTTGTGAATACTTGACCCAAATGTGCGACGCAAGAACTTAATCAGTTAATGGCTGTGAGGGCTGTATCATATTTCTAATAAAATTCCCACTGCATTACTTGGGCACACTGCCGAGATTATATTGTTGCTATTTTCAACTAAATATGCTTTGAAGTTTTCGATTTTGCCGAGTGATAACATCCAGTGAAGTTGTACATCGTCATCACGAAAATATCGACAAATGCCTGTAAATCAATTTTCATAAGGTTAATGTTAAACGTTTTTTCAAAATCGCACACCCCTGGTGGCATAATTGCCTGTGTATCTAAAATAAAATAAAATGAAGTTTTCAAGTTAGCAAAAGATCTTCTTCTGTAGTGTTCAGAATGGTGTGTGTATCACTTGCATCCCGTGTGAGGTTTGTGGAAATGGTTGAGCTGTACGTGAATAAGCATAACATAACGTTATTAACATCACTTTATTTGTTTAGTGTTTTCAAGAGCTATGCAAGCTTTGCATCTCCGTGCATTTTTTTCGGCGCCATGCATTCGTTCAATAACGTTAACTGCTAGGCAGAGGTTGAATTGTGCATCAATTCCCCACACATCTATCTTCATCTATTTTGAATTACACAAACATTTCATTCCAATCAAGATGATATCCTTGTTTATGTTAGCGTCTTGTTGCTGAATGAATTTCGGTGCAGCCCCTGCAATTTAGGTGTGACAGGTTGAAAAGCTCGTATACTGAATCAAATTATTCCTAACTTGGATTACATTGGCAGTAAGACAGGTGAATACTGCATTTCCTTGAACTCGCTCTTTTAAGCCATTGACAGATTCAAAGTAGTTTCCTTGGCCCGTTATTCTTTGAAAGATATTTACTGGAGTTCCTTCAATCTTGTAATTATGGTCTTTCATTGACAAGCTGGAACGTAACAGTTTTCAAAGAGAAGGAATGGCATATATAGAAAAGAAAAGATAAAGAAATACTTTTCTTCTTAAAATGTGATATCAAGCAGATGATAAGAAACTTGTAGGTTATGAACAATGAATTGGCCTCACAGTCGTGTGTCATATTGTTCCATTTTTTCATTACCGTACAAGAACACGCCATCTTTCTCAAGGATTCTGTCTCGCCAAGGAGTTCCTTTGTGGTCTCACCTTTCCAAGACGAAGTTGATCTTTTTATTATTTTTATACGGGTAACTTCTGATTTGCCAGTACGTAGAGATGGAAGCTCAGCGACTGATCATTATGGTACAACATTCAGTGGCGAATCTAAGATTTTCAAATAGAGGGGTTTGGGCGTCCCCTGCGCCCTCGCCTGGATCCGCCACTTCAACATTGTACTTCACATTGAAAATCCATTCAAGTGTGGTTCCGCCGCGTGAGGGGGTGGCAAAGGTCAAGTCCTCGTGGGGTCACTTCGATCTAATGTCCAGTTCAGGTTTCCACCACCTGTCCTCATCCCCGTGGCTCTGAGAATGCGACGGCCGTTTGATTGCTTCTCATGGTCATAATGAGGAGGAGGGTGAGGAGGATGCGTGTTCATTGTCTCATCATCCCTCCCCGTTCATCTTCATAATCATCTTACGTCGTTTATCTGTGTCATACGCCTTTGATACAACTATACGTGTTTGCCAGTTATAAATTTTCATCTCCTTCGTTTATGATAGTCTTGCGAAGTGATGAAGGAAAGACTATGAATATAGTAAATGGCGCATTTACTGTGAAGACACCTTTATGAAAGGAGATGTCACAAAATCAAGCTAAAGTATATTCTTGCCTCAACGCAAAGAAATACTCGTGACTCAAAGCTTTGAGAAGAGGTTGATTTTATTACAGGTTCAAGATAAATCTCCAACTCACAAGTGTATATATTTCAACACAAGCGCAATAAAATACCAGCTCCAAGACATACGTCTTTCTCTTTCGATGCTATACCATCTTCTGATGGATTGAGGCTATTCCCCAAGACCACATACATTCTCAACAATGAGAACTAGTACTTATTGAATAGAATGAACAAATAGAGGTTAATTGTTATGAATAATACTACTTCTAAAAATACCCATAAACAGTGATTTGTAAGTTCACTGGCCATTAAATAATCCCTTCTTTGAATACTTCCATTACCGGTATACCTCCCAATTCGAAGAGGTGTTATTAGTTAATCTCCTAGTGCTAAATACTAGACCTCCCCTAGTTCATTCACTGGTGATAGCAAATAGTACGTTATTATTGTTCATAAAGAAACCAATTACTGAGAGCTTACAGTTACAACTTGAATTAGACAATTAGAGCGGAAAGAAAAGTCAAAGAGATCTTCAATACAATAGGAAGCTTCAGGACAATAGACACTAAGTCTCAAGTAAATAAATGGATACTGAAAGAAACAGATAAATATACAACTGTGAGAGAAATGCTTCGTCACAGACATCCCCCTTCTTAAATTAATGAAAACGGGATGGCATGAAAATGAACTCAATTCTTTTCATTTGTCCTGTTTTTATTTCAAGGCCCTTCAATCAATCTAAACTACACCACCACAAATCATAATAAGTAATAGTATTACCACTATACACACAATCCAATAAGTATAGAATATATAACATAATATACAACATGATACAGAATTTTCTAACCGACTTTCAGTAAAAATTAATTTACTTCTATGATCAAGTTGTATTAAACCAAATTATTTCAATTCTGCATTTATAAAAATACTGAGTATTGTTCAAGAATAGTCCAATCTGCATTCACACAAGCAGAAGTAAGTTGAATTGCAATTTATCCTTCTATTGCAATGGAAACATCAGTCCTCTTCAAGTCCTGTTGATTCAAGGTTGAATTAAATGTTCCCGTTATATTTAAATATCTGAGTTCAATTGGGGTTTTAAAAGTGAGCTCTCTTTTAAAGCAAGGCAGACATGTACAGTTAATATTATTCTAATGTTCAAAATATATTATTCTACCTTAAATATTTACTCTACCTTAAATCCAAACTGAGTACACAATGACTATAAATATTTAAATCACTTAACGCTGTATTTATAACCAAACCAAGAATTAAAGAAAAATTATACTACAATGATTTTCTTTTGTTAAAATTACTATTAATTTATGCAAAATCTTACATACGGGATAGCCCATCAGCATTCCCATTTTTGGCTCCACTCCTGTGCTCAACCCTCATCGGATAAGACTGGAGGGCAAGACTCCATCTCATGAGTCGAGCATTATCATTTTTCATTTGTTGGAGCCATCTGAGAGGATTGTGGTCAGTTTGCACTACAAACTGCCTGCCAAAGAGGTATGGCTGAAATTTACGGGATGCTCCAAACAATTGCCATACACTCTTTCTCTACAATAGCATATTTCACTTCTCTAGGAAGAGTTTGCGACTGATATATGCAATGGGATGGTCTTCCCTTCATCATTTTTCTGGCTTAATACTGCCCCAATCCCTCGATCAGATGCATCAACCTGAACAATGAAATCTCTCTCAAAATCTGGTTGCTAAGCACTGGAGCTTGAGTCAATGCTGTTTTCAGGGTCTGAAATGCTTGTGTACATTTATCGTTCCATCTTACAAGTCTTGGCTCAGATTTCTTAGTTAGATCAGTGAGAGGGGTTGCCACTTTACTGTAATTGGGATAAATTTCCTATAATATCCAGTTAGTCCTAGGAACGCCCTAATGTCTGTCTTTGTTACAGGCTGTGTGAAATTCACCACCGCTTCTATTTTGGCTGGTTCTGGTTTCACACTTCCCCCTCCCAGAACAAATCCCAAATACAGTACTTCTTGACGTGCAAATTTACACTTGCTAGGTTTTGCCGTCAACCCGGCATCTCTCAGCCGACCTAGAACTTCTCTAACATGCATTAAGTGCTCCTCCCATGAGTTGCTAAAGACAATGATGTCATCAATGTAAGCTGTCGCATAGTCACTGGCGCCGCGCAATACCTTATCAATAAGTCGCTGAAAAGTCGCAGGTGCGCCTTGCATTCCAAAAGGCATCACCTTGAATTGGTACAGACCAAATGGGGTGATGAACGCAGACTTTTTGCTTGCTTCAGCGTTAGGGGACCTGCCAATACCCCTTCGTCAAGTCCATTGTCGTTATGTACTTAGCCTGTCTCTAATTGGTCTATTATCTCTTCTATGTTAGGCATTGGATATGCGTCAAAGTCGGTCACTTCATTTAGCTTACGGTAATCTACACATAACCTAAGTGCCCATCCTTCTTTTTCACTATGACTAGTGGGCTTGCATAAGGTGAATCTGATTCTACAATAATGCCTGCTTCCATCATTTCTTTTAGCTCAGTCTTTACTGTTTGTTTGATAGTATGGGGGATCCTATATGCCTTTTGTCTTATAGGTCTGTCTGTACTAGTCTTAAGATCATGCTAGTCAAATCAGTCTTTCCTGGCTTTTCACTCAGGACGTCAGAATACTCTTCTATAAGAGATGACAATTGTATTGCTTCCTCATTATTTATGTTTTCAGGCATGTCTATTTGACTTGGTTGGAGGGTCATATGTCAGCGGCTCAATGAAGGTTTCTAAATCTTCATCTTCTTCCGTTTCAACTATGTCTGCAAACAAGACTAGATCTTGTCTGTTTCTCCATGAGCGTAACATGTTTACATGGAAGACCCTATGTTTCTTTCTTTTATCTCCCATCTCTACTGCATAGTTCACATCACTTATTTTCTGTATCACTCGATAAGGACCCTGCCACTTAGCTA
>CALNVZ010003435.1:10647465-10665278 GCA_940671915.1 Paracentrotus lividus | reverse complement strand
CCTCCCCTAGTTCATTCACTGGTGATAGCAAATAGTACGTTATTATTGTTCATAAAGAAACCAATTACTGAGAGCTTACAGTTACAACTTGAATTAGACAATTAGAGCGGAAAGAAAAGTCAAAGAGATCTTCAATACAATAGGAAGCTCAGGACAATAGACACTAAGTCTCAAGTAAATAAATGGATACTGAAAGAAACAGATAAATATACAACTGTGAGAGAAATGCTTCGTCACAGGAGACTTTCCCTTAAAACGAAAACGATAAATGTATAGATAATCGAGACTGACCCCACCACGTCATTGTCAATCTTCTTGCCTGTTCCGACACTGTCTTTATGAATATTGTAAATTAATATATTATAATTGAAGATTACCCGATGATTATGAAATCACAAACATTATTTATCTTTCTCTTTTGGAATTCAGCGTCTATCCTTGTCTTGTCCAGAGGATATGTGATGCTGGAGACTTTTTGAGTAGTGGAATAATTTATATAGCATTTATCGATTTAATTCGAGATGTAGATAAGCATTGATTTCGGACGTAGCCACTTGTTCTTCCGTTCCTCCCATTGCACATGACTGGTGTACCATGCATGGCGCCTGGCCAGGGGTTTCCTCTATCAGGTTACGCCAAAACGTCTTGCCTATAACTTTTCTTGCACCATGAACATGATGAAGGTACAAATTGCATTAATTCCAATTCTATAAACTTAAGAAAATAACTGAGAATTTCAATCCATTGATGAACAAGTGAAACTTAGTCGTCCTACATGTTAAAGCTTATAGGAAAAATGTATTGTCTTATTCGTTATGAAAATTAAACTCTTATTCGTTATGAAAATTAAACTCTTATTTTATCAATATAAATTCTTCTCCTAATATTTTTTGCTTCTGTTTATATCACCGCAGGCACGAATCGCCGGAATTAAAAATTGAATAACGGTGTTGTTAATGGCGCTTGTGACAACTCCACCCTTTTTGGCTTGGCAAGATGGTCGTGATTTTGATCCAAAGACAGCGAGAAAAATTGCTTCCTCTCTTTGAGCAAACCGATTGAGGAACTTCTCGCTTTTATTATGAAAATGTCACGTCCAGTAGCTAGAATTCTATCAGGTTCACCATCTTTTGTCACGGTTTGAGCATCATTCTGTCGATCGAATAGGAAACCAGTCATTTCAGTTTTCATTTCGTCGGCCATGCATCAAAATTTTACGCTAATGCGTAATAGGCCCGTTCTCACAACAGACCTATTCAGTTAAAAAGTGTGTTGTTTCTTGCTGTTTTCTTGCTGAATATCCTGCCAGATTGTTTTAAAGGTATTGGCTTGTTGTTTGGCATAGAATGGTGATTATCACTTTGCCTATCTTAACAAGTAGATTGTCAATAATTCTGCTTGTGACAATAAATAAGGAACCGAATGTATCAGTTGGCGCAACAACAATCTTACATGCTGCAAGCAGATTCTTTGATGATTTCAAATAGATTGTACAGTCACAGTGGGAAGATGCCCATGCAAGTTTATGACAAGTCAGTCCACTCTTGTCGTGTTCTTGGACTGCTTTTCGGCTTTTCATAAAGCCTTTCGGCATCGAGCAATGAACTTCATTTGTGAACATTCAAAGACATCAGACCGAAGGACAGGTTTGTTTCCGTAGATTTCGGGCAGAAATCAACGATTGTAAATTCCGCAAAGTAATGGAAACAAACAAAAAAGACATACTACGGCAAGACAAACATGTTGCAATGCTGAGATATGTGCTTGTACCCCTCCCCCAGAAAAAATACAGTCTTCGGTTAAGTTGTTTCATTTAGGCCTATATATACATTTAATAACTTCAAAATTTATCTATCGATTATAAACGCCTGCAAAATATTTAACAGAAAGAGAAAGATACGTCGATATTCCTTTTTAAAATACGCCTTCATTATAATAGACGTTTACATTTTACCAATTTAGCATTTCGTAGGAGTGTTACATATACCAGAGTAAGGATCATGGTAATGATCTTCCCTATAAAAGCAAATTAGCGATTGTTCGCCGGTATTTATAGCGATATTTGTTTTTGTTATGATTACATTGAAAAAAATCAAAGAGAAGCATAGTGCTGTTTTATCGACGTCCTTAACATGCATAAAACGTAGACACGCAGTTCAATCTATCCTTTCTCTGTTGCAAACTGTCAAACTGATTTGTATCTATCGCATTAATGTCAAACCCAATCGCTTTCAGGTCGCAATTTATGTCCAATTACCCCAGGATTACGTCTATTTAACCGATTTTTCTCGCTGTAATTAAAGATCAATATCTTCACTCCAAGGTCTCAATACTGATACGAGACGGACTGATATATAACCTTCCTACCATGTTCATTATCAAGTGTTACATTGCAGAAAGAAGAGAATTACGTCTGGAAATGATAGGAGAGGACCAAAAATGAGGTCGGAGGGGTGTGATATTGTCCTTGAAAGCGAAATATAATATCTGCATCTATAATCATGATAATTTCATAACTAAAATAGGTCGTATATGCTATTGGAAGAGAATCAGTTTCGCATCTTTGTTAAAATGCTATTAATTACTGAAAATTGAATTGACAGAAATATGTCAAGGGGGAAACCTGTCTGGTTATCCACCCTTTGCTCCAATCCTTACAGTCTCACACCACTCTTTTAATGCTTTCACTTTTTGGAGTCATGAACAATACTTGTAGGGATTGTCTAACATTTCTATGAATAATCATGATCCCGTATGAGTTACTGTTATGGAATTGACTGATGGGCAAATGGTAAGGTATATACCAGATAATAAAAAAAATGAGCAATGGATGCAAGATCTCAATGATGAATTAATTTATCGGCCGAATGATAATCTGTCACCGTGTATAGATACTTTGATTTCAGTCGGAGATGCATAGCAAGCAATCAACACCGATTATCTCAGGCGAGGGGATGCAGTCCGTGGAGATGGATGGTTTCGTATGAAGGGCAATGAACGAGTTATACAGTGGTATTCAAGATTTCATTTAAAAAAGGGAAATCACTTTGACTTTGTCTGGATTAGGGCGAACATCTGATGCGAAATAGAATAGTTTTGGAAGGCAGAGTTGGTGTTTTTTAGAAATCAAAACGGACTGTAAGCGATATGCGGACAAGGTTGGTATGGTTATCATCCTCTTTTGGTGAATTGATTTCGAAGTCATGCATATCGGTGCTCGATACTCCACGAAACCGACATCGAGCTTCCTAAATATTCACTGTCGCCCACTCGATCCTGTCATGCGAAGTGAAGGGAAAATGCTAATGAGAAATTTCGGCGAGCGATCAATCGGAAATTACGGAATGATTAAATGCTTCATGAAAATTCACGCTGGCGACATTAGTCATGGAGAATTGATTTCTCTCACCTGGCTTCAGAGGAGTGAAAGGTGAGTACCAAGGTCGCGACGGGACGACATCCCACGTACATATCGCCTTGCCTCAATTTATGCACTCCAGTCCCGCGCGTCCAAATCCCTGTATTGTTTATGACCCTCGAAAATCTTGAAACATGACGTTGAAGAACACCAAATGGATTTCCCTTTGTAAGGAATCTCCCAATGTTTTATTGACTTACTTTGAAATATTTCTTGAGTCACCGGTCTCGGTCGATTCACTCTCTGCTACCTGATAGCACCGTCTGCGTGAAAATTTTGATAGGTACACATGATTCAAACGATTTTTAAAAAGTCTTTTGTTTGACTTGAGCTTTGGTAATTTGATAGGTGCCAACACGCCAAAATATGTAATTCGTGCTACTGTATCTTGCGGCCCTTCAGGCTCTTTGTCGTCTCACGCTGAATTTTATTTATCAAAAATCTATTTCACAAGATGGTTTTTAATCCTCACTACATAAGCTTCTCAATTTTCATCCTGTCCGCGAGAGATGAAAGGAGGGAATAGAGGAGAACAGGCAACAGATGAAGGCCCAGGGTGTGCAGGTGTGATTGTGGTGGCTTCCGCGTATGCTTTTACTTATAAGACCCCACAACTTTATAATTCTTTTCTGCCAGCATTGCCCGGTTTCAAGTGCAGGCCGGAGCAACGTGTAAGACCACGGTTATTGATCCTATAATTTCTCTTATAGACTTCGGGGGGGCGTTTCATCAAAGGACTTGTCGGACGTTTTATCCGACAAACTGTTATAAGCTACTGAAATGCTTGGATCTGATTGGCTGAGAGCAAAGTTGTCGGATAAAATGTCCGACAAGTCCTTTGATGAAATGCCCCCCGGCGGTTGTGGCGTGTCGACAATATCCAATGTAACTTGGAATACCCCTCACGATATCCCGTCGCACAGTGTAACGGATTAATTACAAGCGAAGTAATACTCGGATTATGATATTTTGTTCTTGTTTAAATCTCCTTACGGTCGTTTAATAGTATAGATATAGTGACTGCCATGAGGTGCAATAGTTGTTTCTAAAGCTCGAGGGGGCCTTCCATCCAGCTATGACCCCGAGGCTTGCCGAGGGGTTATAGCTGGATGGAAGGCCCCCGAGAGCCTTTAGAAACAACTATGCCCCGAATATTAAGGCAGTCACTATATATTTTATATACCGAAGAAAAACTCATCATTTTTTTGCCTAGCACCAGCGTAGAACCTCTGCAGAACATTATCCAGCTCTGAATTTGGCAGTTCGTTCACGCTCGGATCTAGATATTCTTCAAAAACATTAACGGCAAATTTCACGGAATTTTTAGTGTTCTTACTGTCTGCGCTCGCACAAAACACGGATCGTATCAACAATTGACTGCCGTTGAAAAAATGACTATCAAAAACGACTATTGAACGATGACTATTGAACGCTCAGCCTCCCTGGCCAGGCCTGGCTAAAACTATGACCAGACTTTTGACCAATCAGAGGACAGGATTATTCAACATTCTTAGCATGAGTTATATAAAATATGTTAGAACATTAGCGTAGTATGACTCATCAAAGGGATGACTTCTTGTTCATGAGGATTGATTCTGTTTGTACGTCTTACGAGGAAACACCCCTATTAATGTTTCCAGATTATTTAATATACAGTCAAGATTCCCATCACAAAATTGTATTAAAGGTAGTGTCAGCCTTTTGCAGGCAAAAAAATTAAATTTCTAGTTTTTGAGAGGATATAGTAGTATACCAATGACTATATCTTCCCACAACATGATTAAGCTCAAATGTGTATGTTTGTCATTTTAATTGCGATTATCAAAATTCATTCCTATTTTTTCGAACCTCGAAAAATATACCGTACGGTGCGAACCACTGACCGTTAGCGCAGAGAGTAATGCACGCTGATGCGCCGTGTGTATATTACTGTGTGTGGTCCGTTCTGCATGCGCTGTAATATCAACGATGTTGATTGAGAGCTGGTCTAGATTGGTAGTCAGATTTTCGTTTCATATTACTGATCTAGGTAACCTATGACAGTAAGATTAAATAGACAGTATAGGTTGATCATATTCTAAAGTTATGCCAAGTTGCATTAGTTTTCGCAATTTGTGAAAAAGGCTTACACTACCTTTAAGGTAGACAGAGAAAGGTAGAAAAATGAGAGGATATAAAGTGAGAGAGACAGGGGAACGAGAGAATAAATCCAAGATGGAGGAGGAATAATTATATAGGAATTGTCTTGTGCTTGACTTATGAAGCATATTTGCTGCGGAGGAGACATATCTTGATGTACATGAATTTCTCTTTTAAAGTTGGACGTTTTCTTAACTTGACATCCTAACTATCATGACTCTGTATATACTAGCCCTTAACGTAACCCAAACCTAACCCTAACCTAATTCTTAAGTTTATGGCTAGCATGACGGGGTGCCAGGAAGGTTATTGAAGACCATTTAATGCGGCAATCACATGTACACAACGCAAGAAAAAAAAATGCCGACAACGCGCACACAGAGCGTTTACATAGACAACATACGCGACGAATGCACAGCGCGCTCGACGAATGAGTAACGCACACCCAGCGCATGCTGTGCGTTTGCCATGCGTCCTACATGTGACTGCGCCATTAAAAAGAATTCATAATTGGGACATCAGTCATCACATTCCCGATGGTATTTCCATCAGATAAAGCTGGGCTTGAAATAACGACATGCATTTATCCCCATGAGTCACGTTATATTAATGAATGGGTGTATTAACATAATTGCTTAATTAACATTGAGCCGTGTATATACAGGGACAATTAGCCATGCTTTGAGAACAGATTCTAGTCTGATGGTGCTTCGACTATAGGATACAAGGATGATTGGATTTGTAATGCTGCTGCGGGGGCTATAGGGGCTGCCGCCCCTCCACTTTATGCAGCAAACTTTTACAAAAATGCGAAAATGACCATAGCTTTGTGATTTTCAGCCTGCTGAGCCCCCCTCCCACTTTCGGTTTAGCCCCACCATTTAAAAAAAACGCGGTCCTTGTAATTGGTTATAGCTGCATGTATACTTATGTCATTATGTGACCTTGTGCTTTTATCTAATAGCGTTGGTGATATGATATGAGATGTTTATGGAATTTTGGTTATTGCAATCCGTTAATGCATAAATCTGCCCTCGGATTCTCGAAACGGATAAGTTTTAATGGACTGTAATGTCACCCTAAAGTGGATTCTTGTTTATTCGTCGTGCAGGGGTTCTTGTTTTTGAGCATGCATAGAACGTGTCATACCTTAGTATTTTTCCAATTCAATTATATAATTTTAGTCATATGCGATGTATAAAAAGAAGAGCTGAATTAAAATACAGCAGTTTTTTTTTAATTATTATTCATTGAATCATATGCATTAGCCAATCAAAATATGAGAGAAACATTTTGCATTCTATTGAAATTGGTGCTCTCATATTTAAATGAAATATAATTCACAATCAAAGCAAAGTCAAATATCAAACGAAACCTTTATGTAAATAGTAATGTGTAACATATTTGAAATGCCTGTATCCCAAGCATGCGGGGACAATGAATCCCATGATGTCGGCCATCGCTAAGACGACATCAACAACGTAGTCTAAATTTAACCGAAACGGTGACAGAGTGAAACAAATCGGATCTCTTCGGAGCAAAGTGGTCATTCGTCTTCAGGCGTCCGACGGCCTAACGAACTTCGGTCAAGTATACCCATTTACGAAACCGAGATAATTCATTTTGTTTCGACAAGTGAATACTATTTGTGACGAACCGAAGCCAAAATATCGGAGTTTTGGTCGTAAGTAAGGCTCTTTGGTAAAAAAAAACTGAAATGAACATGCCGAACAACATGACATGTATGGTCCATCTTGTGAGATCGCGATTTCTATTGTTCTATTTCGAGAATTTTTAGCTCGGCTATATACCATAAATTTTATGGATAAAACACATTGAAATTCCAGCGCATATTATAATCGTAGTAAATGAGAAGTATAACAAAAACTGCTAAAGAGAGAGGGATAGGAGGTGGTGTAGGACTTTGGTCAGCGACATCGATTCATCGTCAAGGAGGGGGGGGGAGGGGGGACCGGCGGGATGGTGGGTATCGTATGAGAATACATTTTTATTCCATATGATTGTAAAATGAATTTGCAAATGTGTTTCACGATATACATGTTGGTTGCAGTATTCAAATAGAAATACATTATATCATGGAAATATCAACCATGAACTATTTTTTGCCCTAAATCTTCAAATAACATTTCTATATTTATCTTCAATTCTAAAACTAGTTTACCAACAACTTAAGCATCGCAAGGGATATTCGAAGCCAAACACCTAGCATATATATGCTTTAACATGAAATGTATACAAAGTAGTGTTTCATTTTCAAATTCTCCATCCATCTGTCTTCTGGTAGCAAACCACTCTCATTCCATATGCATGTACACTTCTCTGACGTCGTTACACTATCACGTTACCACATATTTATTTTCGTGTCGGTAGAAAATATGGAAACCCGCGGTGTCGGCGTATAGATGCGAATATGAATTAATCGTGGCGGTGAAACAGAGATGTCGGGATATATCACTTGTATACTGCTTTCAATTATAATCTGACGATTATATAGAAGACCTGACTACATACTGCATATTGTGCAATATTATCCCGTTTTGTTTGATATATTTGTAACGAACGAAACTTTGATCAACTCTTGACGGGTCAAATAAAAGACGGAGTCAAAATATAAATTCCCTCCTGAACTTAAAAAAATAAGGCCAGGTATGTGTTTATCCTCTCTATCTTCATCTTATCAACCTCAAACAGAAATCTAAAATAATACAGCACATTCTAAAGTGTCTTGTCGTAAATCATTTATTGGCTAATTCAGTAGAAATTCATCTTCATGTGCATCTGATTTCAGGTCGGATCTAACCAAGAATTAGTGACGTCATGAAAGCTTATGAAAATTAATAGACATGTTGTTTTGTATATTGTATGTTGTTGTTAATGTTTTTTTTTTTGGGGGGGATGGAGTTGGCAGAGGGTCTTTCTTTATTATTTTCATATTTATCGTATACATTTAGCCTTTCTGGTGACGCCCCAAATTTACAATATTGTTGGGACGTCCACGGGATACAAATAAACTTTTGAGACATCATTATTATAACCAAAATAGTTTAGAGAGTTTTACTTTTGGCGAAACTCTTACGAATTAGCGAGTAACAATACCTGTGAAATTCGTTAATTGTTTCTGAGAAGCGACTTGGCAAGGTGTGTTGTCATGTTTATTAGAAACATAAGAAAGTGGGAAAAGGGTGTGGAGGTGCAGAAACAGTTCGCTGGAAATAAACTTACTCGTCAAGATTCTCGATGCCTCAGATTGGATGTGAGAGCATACTCATGTTGAATGGAAGAGATGAATCTGTTGGACGACCAGGGTTCCGCTCATTATCTCTCAATTTCGCACCTGCAGATGAGAAAGTTAAAGAGGGCGGAAGGCGGGAAATCATTTCTCATTTGCCACCTCGTCAGGGCGTGATGAGAAGATTGTCAAGGAGATTGGAGAAAAGGCGGGATGGAGAAGAGGTCAAATCATCGAAGAAATTCTATTGACAGGTTTCCATCTCGCGCCGTCACCATTTCCGTGCCATCTATCACGTGATCCGATCGGCTCGGATCGACTTCGGATTACGAAACTCGGCAACGATCACGCCGTCCTCCCCTTTCCCTCATCATCGTGTTCAGTCATTAAATAACTATCAACGACTAAGAGGTAGTTTCGTGTCGTTGGGTATAGATAGTTACCGACAAAGTTTCTCGTTTGTTTGTGTTGTTTCACACTTGCAAGGGCATCAGAAGGCGGAGCCCTTACATGCTCCTCATCATCTTGGAATCTGGTCAGGTCTTTGGATTGATTTGACGACGAAAGATGAAGTGAGAGGTCAAATCGATGCCCGTAATTCTATCAAACGGTTTCTATATCTCTCCGTCGATCGCGCTTGAAAAGTACCGATAAGGTCATCGCAAGATAAGGGAAAGTGAAAAAGAAGCCAGGTAGCAGATAAACTTTTCTTTAAATCTCATTCCCGTACAACACCTCAATATTTATGATTGTCGTGTTTATTTTGTATATTTTACATTTTTAAGAATCAATATGATATTCCATATATAAGAGGGTTATTTGAAGAAGTTACACTTTTAATTCGATTTTAAAGGTGACAATATATTGCATCCATTTTTTTTCCCTCTGCATACACTCTTTTGGAGCCATATTTTTACAGAACAATTAGCCGTCGCAAGTGTATAGGATGGAATTTTGTTTATTATTCGTTAATAATGAATCAAATTTGGATTTCTGTTTCCATTTTCATCAAACCAACGCACTTGTTTACAAACCCATGAAAGAAAAATATTAACATCTGTAATGAGTTTTCATTTCTATCCTTTTGAGGAACCTCGTTGTGGAAAAAATACGGTCAGATTTGGTGGTTGTTCAGAAACGCAATTCCACCATCCAATAAAATCGAAGTTGGGAAGACAGATTGCCTTACCAATTTGAAAATGTCGGCTCGGTTGGGTCTCGTTTTAGCACCCGAATTCAGACTTGCTTTCGCAGCTGTGGAAACGATACTCGCCCAATTTTCCCCGGCCCCCTTTCTTCATTATTTACTGGAAGCCTACACCCCTTAGACACCCCATGTCTCTTCCTTTAAGGTATCTAGGGTTCCCTACCTGAAAAAGGTGAGCAAAATACAGGAAGTCGGCGTTTTGGGCAGGAATTAAAGAAATTCTTACGCGAAATGAACAGCTAAAGAGGCACATTTTAAGATCTTGCTATAAAATGAGATAGAATCCCTGGGATCAAAATAATATTTTCTCTTAGTCGACTGTTAATAAGGAATGTGAAGCGATGTTATTTAATCAAAGGGTAATTTCATTAAGTGAAAACAAGATGACTTGTAGGACCTTTACTCGGGAAGATGCTATCGAAAGAGAGAGAGAGAGATCAGTAGTGGATTAGGAATTAGGAATCTCCTATTAAGTTTAAATTTTGTGTAGGATATGACTTTATAGATCGAGGACGTTTGTGGCATCTGCTCAACTTTCGAGTGCCAAGTTCAAGGCAAAACTGACACCAGTTAACCCCCTTGACCCCAACCCAATGGTCACCGCTGATCCCCTCTCGTCCTCCCATTCACATTGGAGCTCAACCTTTCATGCTACCGTGGCTGTTTATACGCTACCCACGGACTACACCGGTCACATCGGTCAGGCAGTCTCGAAATCAATCCCCAACCGACTGAAATATTGTATTACCGAGAGTGGCAGCGTTGGGATCGGGTCGGGTTTGGTGTAGCCAGTGTGGCCGAACCATGCGAGCGCCCCGGGGTAGAGATCAAAATGGGTAAGCCTGCTGAGTGACAAATATAGCCATACTTTCGCCTTTAGCACCGCGGCGGTGGATGGTGTGAAGAATTCATAATGTGAGAAATATGGAAATTGCATCGCGATATATTGCGCGAGTGCAGGTTACTGCTTCAAATTTCTCGTCTCTATTTTTTACTTGAAGGAGTTGATGAAGAAGATGCTAACGGAATATCGTTGTGTGTTGAGATTTTTTTAGATTGTTAGTAAAATTATCGTTTTGGTGGTACTCCCATTCTTAAAATTCAAACGCATAGGAAATCTCGGCGGGCTACCAACCGGCTCGACAAAATACGATTGAAAGTATCATCGTCAGTTGTTGAAAGTTGCCAAACATTATACAAAGTTATATGAATTGACAGCAAAATGGCACTATGTCGCATGTTAAGAGACCGTTTCTCATCGAGAGTACCTCTATATCTTCGGTAGATAGCAAAATTGCGAATTTCTGCGAGAATTAAAGAAAACCACTTTTTATAATTGCACTAATATGAAATTTAAAGAAGCATATGTCTGTGGCCTGTAACATGAAGAGATATAACCAATCTTACGTTCAATATTGTAAATCTTCAGCATGTTAGTTTTACCATAGACTTATGATCGATCTAGATTGATCATATATTTTATGATACAGGATAAATGTTGGATTATTTTCATTTCGTCGGATAAATACTTGGACTAGAGTCCCTTACGTAAGAAGCATAAGACGCACATTGAGTGACAATGGCATTTGGACGTGGATAAGGTTCATTACCAATGACTTGAATGAAAAGTCCCACAGGCTAGTCGTCACATCTTGAACTCATGCCAATTAGAGACGAAGCCAGAGTCACAAATGTTTCGATATGTTTACGTCGTAGAATCAAGAACACGGATGAGCATCGTATTATCATGATTACGGGTTATTTTCCGCGTGATGCCGTTGTTTTGTAATGAAGGATGTATAATGCTTGTCAGGCATGCATGCTGATCGATATACGCTGGCTGATCTGTAGCATATTATTGAATTGAGAATGAGGGGCCCCTACCGTCGCTTCCGATATTCACATTGAACTATACTATAAGTATGGATGGGATGGATAATGTATGTACCCGAGCTGCACATGAAAATATGAAAATGAAAACAGATTTATGTTATAATGATTACGATACCTTGTTATGGTTATACATAATGTGAAAGGGGGTCCATACGGACTCGAGTGTTCTAAAAACACATGTAGACGAATCGTTATGGGGGATTGTATGACAGTTTTTGTGCGACTATACTGTATAACACATATCTTATGAAGATGTTGACTTGTTGCACTAAATTTTTGTTGCACTAATTTTCTTTCTTTCTTTTTACACATTTTCAGACTTTCGTTGCCTGGTTGTTGTTTTATAAAACGGCACAGTCATTCAAAATATTAACATTCAAGCCAAAGACTTCCTCTCCTTAGCATATGCTTATGCTAACATAATTAACTTTTTTTTTGTTCTTTTTTTTTTAATTTACACAAATATATTTAATTCGTTTCTTATTCTTATTGTTTAGTGTCTATAGAAAAACATACTGGTCCAAAGCAATTATAAAAAAAAATTTACAAAAAATTAAAAAAAAAATATATATAATATATATATATATATAGGCGGAGAATGAATGAGACATGATGATCGAACGTGCATTCGAGGCGAAAAGTTGGTGAATAAAGGGAATTTGAGAGCTACGGTTTCGAGTCATAACTGTCTCATTCTTCGCCTATATGATAAAAGTGGTTCATGCATAGCCTTATTCAATGGGGCCCGTTTTCACTATATATATAATATATGTTTATATTAATATATAGTATATATTATAGTGTCGGATGTTGGAATCCTAATGCATATATAGTATATTAAGATATATTATTATAATATAGTTCTATATATGGCAAACACGATGCAGAATACCATCAGATAAAGGCAGAAGCTACTACATTATCAAGTCCCTGCAGGTTCCATCATAGCATTCCCTCCAATTAAATAAACAGATATTAACTCTTTCCCTGCCGTGACTTCTGCGTGCGCGGCAATGACTCTGCATTTAGTCCTACGATATCTGGCATGCTTCCCTGCATGTGTCATTCAGTATAGTGCTGAACATTGTGACGTTATGTGATGGCACTCGAAGCTTGTGACAGAGGTAATTAGGGCTACATCTGCAGATATTGTAATGACAGCTGACTTCAATTCATCTTTACTACTACTTCCATTAATGAATGTCAAACTTATGACATGACTGTCTGTTCAACAACTGCCTGCTAGTCTTGCCGTTGGTTACGAGAATACGTATTACTTGGTTCACTTGTGCTTATGTGTTGTTTTAAGAGACAATGCATTAGTAGACTCTATGTAGGAAAGCCGAATTTACGTAAATTTTTACCTTTTTTCATGATTAAACACGAATATTTGATACCCGATGGACTCTTTTTGCATAGATAGTTGTTGAACATGACTTTGCAATGGTTTTTTGCATGTCTATCCAGGCCCGTAACTAGGATTTTTACGGGGGGGGTTCGACATCTGAAAAAGTGGGACCTTTTTCAAGGATTTTTTTTCGAGGCGCGAAGCGCGAGCAGAAAATGTTGAGTCAAACTTTGAGTATAATATGCATTATCATGATTATAGACTCTATTTAGGAGCTAAAAACTGGGGTTAATTGTACATTATAGTCTCTACTTTATTAGTATCCGCGAGCCGAAGCGCGAGCTGACAATTTTAAGAATCTTAATGGCTTTTCTTTTTATTGTTCTTGAGTAATGAATATATAGGAATGCGAGCGCGAAGCGCGAGCTCAAAATTTTGAGAACAAAATTGGAGTTAATTGTGCAATATAGAGCCTATTTAGATATCCGCGAACTGAAAGTTTGAGCTAAAAATCGTGCCTTAGACTCTTTCTAGGATCCATATTGAAGATACATAAAAAATCTTGGCCTCATTAAAATCTATGCCCTGAGTATTTTTGTAGGCTGCCAAGCACCTAGGCCTCCTCCAATCTAGCCCAAACACAATAACAACAATTCTTTTGACAAGGTTTGTCTCCAGCAGAGAGCACTGGGTACAACCCTTTTTTAAAATACTTATGTTTGTTAATTTTACAGTTCGAGGTCGCATGGTGACCGAGCAGGAAAATTGGGGTTTTAAAAGACATATTAAAGTAAAGAAAGGAGCACTTTCAGTATTTTAAGTGATACTTTTAAGAAATATTATTTTCCATGGACTTTAAAGAGTATGAAAGCTTCTTTAGTATTAAAAAGGGCATTGTAGCTAAGAAAAGGGGCACTTTTAGAGTGCATGAAAAAATGGGGGCACTATGCCCCCTGCCCCCCGGTTCCACCGCCTCTGTTAGACCCCAATATCCTCAGCGCGAAGCGCGAGTAGAAAACTTTGAGCCAAAATTATAGTTTATTGTGCATTATAGACCCTATTTTGTATCCGCGAGCGCGAAGCGCGAGCCAAAATTAGGGGGTTTTAAAGACATATGGAGTAACAAGGGCCCTTTTAGTATTAAAAGTGCCCCTTTTTAAACAGATAAATTGTCCACGGGACTTTTCAAAAACTCTGAAATTCTTCTTTTTAGTATAAAGCACTACTTTTATAGGGTGATGAAAAAGTGGGTCACTGTGCCCTTCGCCCGCCCCCCCCCCAGTTCCACCGCCTCTGCACTAGGCCTTATTTCTGTTATATCATTTCCTTACATTGAAGATGACATATTTAAAAATCAAAAATAGAACAGAAATGCAAACGAAAACATTCCTGCGAAATGGTTTAAATGTAATTACTTGTAATTTTTCTGAAAAACATGATTATCATGCCCAAAGTAAAAAGTTGCGAGCGCGAAGCGCGAAGCGAAAGTTTTTACATGTAGGGGGACTGAAAGCAAGGTTTTTAATCTTTCCTTTCTTGTATTTCTATTAAGTATCTGCTGTATATCTGCCAAAAAGTGGGAGTTTTAATTTTTTTTTTTTTTTTTTTTTTGGGGGGGGGTCAAGCGGACCCTGCTCGCCTGCGGGGGGGGTTCGTTCGAACCCCCCGAACCCCCCCTGGTTAACGGGCCTGACTATCGTAGTTATAAAGTCCCTTTTAGGCGCGTGTGGTGATGATTTCGATTTTACCTGAATGCGCGTGTGGTTGGCAAGTTCGATATGTACACAAAGAGCGTCGATTGTACAAAATATTCATTACCTTGCATTCGTCGTTATAATGGTTTCTCGCACACGACATACATAATTGCGAGTGCAGGCTGTGGCCACGGCAAAATTTGTCGATCCTCACGCCGTATGCTTCCGTGCATGCGAGTTCTGTGCACGATGGCTAGAGTAGTTGTAATACTATACTATGGGGTCAAAACTGAAATCTACAAAGAATCTGCAGGGATCAACCAATCATCACCAAAATCTAATCGATTCTTTCCTTTCACTATCCAAACAATCCCTGAAAAATTTGGTGCAAATCCGTTCACCCGTTCTCTAGTTATCTGTACACAAACAAACAAACAAACAAACAAACAAAAAAAAAACCAAACAAACAAACATACGGAACCCTTTACAATACCCTGCCGATTTCATCGGCGTGGGTAATTAGATCAAGATGAATAAAATTATATTGCTCTAATAGTAAAAACAAACTACTGAAAATTTCAGATCAAATGGAAGTCATTTACTACCACAAAACAGTGTAACAGCCAAACGCGAGTGAATTTTCAACCCCTTTGCAGCAAACCCTCCAGCCCGCTAGGTCGGGGGAACACGACAGGAAGTGGTGTTCTTGAAAAGCACATGGCAATTTGTTTTCCACCACGAGATGGTTACTAAATTTGAGTATGAAATCATTGATATCTCGAAAGTAAAGCAAGCAATTAACTTGTAATTTTGAAGAGATACCAGACTGACCTATAAGTTTATAATTATGTTGACAAAAATGAGCTAAATCAAGAAATTGTGAATTTGAATATCATTCAATGTTACTGCATCCCTTTAACAAAAATGAATAAGCCAAGGCATGTAAGGTGCAATGATGACGATCGCTCTTCAAAAGCTGAGTGGATTTTAAAACATGTGTGAAAGTAATTATAATACAAAAAAAAAAAAAAAAAAAAAAAAAAAAAAAAAAAAAAAAAAACCTCTTAAAACAACACATAAGCACAATGAACCAAGTAATACGTATTCTCGACACCAACGCAAGACTAGCAGGCAGTTGTTGAACAGACAGTCATGTCATAAGTTTGACATTCATTAATGGAAGTAGTAGTAAAGATGAATTGAAGTCAGCTGTCATTACAATATCTGCAGATGTAGCCCTTATTACCTCTGTCACAAGCTTCGAGTGCCATCACATAACGTCACAATGTTCAGCACTATACTGAATGACACATGCAGGGAAGCATGCCAGATATCGTAGGACTAAATGCCAGAAGTCATTGCCGCGCACGCAGAAGTCACGGCAGGGAAGAGTTAATATCTGTTTATTTAATTGGGAGAATGCTATGATGAACCTGCAGGGACTTGAAATGTAGTAGCTTCTGCCTTTATCTGATGGTATTCTGCATCTGGTTGCCTATAATATATATATATATATATATAATATAATATATAATATATATATATATATATATATATATATATATATTATATATATATATATATATATATAGTTGGAAAACGGGCCCCTTGAATAACGTGCTATGCAGTGAACCATCTTTTATTTAGTATAGCGAAATGAATGAGACAGATGACTCGAAACGTAGCTCTCAAATTCCTTTATTTCACAAGCTTTCGGCTTGAGAGCTACGTTTCGAGTCATCTGTCTCATTCATTTCGCCTATATATAATATATATAATATATTTTTTTTTTTAATTTTTTTGTAAATGTTGTTTTGTTTATTGCTGTTGGAGTATGTTTTTGTATAGACACTTACAAATATAGAATAAGAAACGAATTAAATATATTTGTGTAAATTTAAAAAAAAAGAACAAAAAAAAAAGTTAATTATGTTTAGCATAAGCATATGCTAAGGAGAGGAAGTCTTGGCTTGAAGTTTAATATTTTGAATGACTGTGCCGTTTTATAAAACAAACAACCAGGCAACGAAAGTCTGAAAATGTAAAAAGAAAGAAAGAAAATTAGTGCAACAAAAATTTAGTGCAACAAGTCAACATCTTCATAAGATATGTGTTATACAGTTATAGTCGCACAAAAAACTGTCATACAATCCCCCATAAACGATTCGTCTACATGTGTTTTTAGAACACTCGAGTCCGTAGGACCCCCTTTCACATTATGTATAACCAATAACAAGGTATCGTAATCATTATAACATAATCTGTTTTCATTTTCATTTTCATGTGCAGCTCGGGTAACATTACATATATCCATCCCAACCATACTTATAGTATAGTTCAATGTGAATATCGGAAGCGACGGTAGGGGCCCCTCATCTCCAATTCAATAATATGCTACAGATCAGCCAGCGTATATCGATCAGCATGCATGCCTGCAAGCATTATACATCCTTCATTACAAAAACAACGGCATCACGCGGAAAATAACCCGTAATCATGATAATACGATGCTCATCCTTGTTCTTGATCTACGACGTAAACATATCGAAACATTTGTGACTCTGGCTTCGTCTCTAATTGGCATGAGTTCAAGATGTGACGACTAGCCTGTGGGACTTTTCATCAAGTCATTGGTAATGAACCTATCCACTCCCAAATGCCATTGTCACTCAATGTGCGTCTTATGCTTCTACGTAAGGGACTCTAGTCCAAGTATTTTATCCGACGAAATTGAAAATAATCCAACATTTATCCTGTTTCAATAAATATATGATCAAAACTAGACTATCATAAGTCTATGGTAAAACTAACATGCTGAAGATTTACAATATGAACGTAAGATTGGTTATATCTCTTCATGTTTA
>CALNVZ010003435.1:10629317-10647440 GCA_940671915.1 Paracentrotus lividus | reverse complement strand
GAAATGGGTGAGCGAATTACTGCATCAGCTCAGCTGAGTGCGAGCCGAGCGCGGCGACGCTACCACGCCGATGAATTCGGCAGGGTATTGACTATTGTAAAGGGTTCCGTATGTTTGTTTGTTTGTGTACAAGATAACTAGAGAACGGGTGAACGGATTTGCACCAAATTTTCAGGGATTGTTTTGATAGGGAAAGGAAAGAATCGATTAGATTTAGGTGATGATTGGTTGATCCCTGCAGATTCTTTGTAGATTTCAGTTTTGACCCTATAGTATAGTATTACAATTACGTCTGTAGCGCCACCAAGGCGTGGGTATGCCGCCTTTGACGGCCCCTCTAGTTGCTCTTGTTTTTGAAAGTTACTGTATCCCTTTAATGAAAGATAAGTTGCAATGCATGATATTTGATTCTTTGAAAGTCCATGGAATCCGAATAAGGTGTATTTTGAATGAGAAATCGCTTTCCGAATCGAACAATCGAAAGTCTGTTTTAGTTTTGAGCCGTAAGTCCTATTGAAGTTGCGGTCAGTAGCAGGAGGTACGTTGAATATGCTTCGGTCTAGCTGGCTACTTGTACGCCAGGAGGTACCCCTAGGCCAGACAATACCACTACTTCCGCGCTAGGAGCTCTAACCCCTCCCTCTCCCCTTCCTCCGGAGTACCATCCACGCAACTCTTGTGTCGCGAGTCGTTAACTCGCTATTAAGCAAAGCCTGTTTTCATTTCTCTAAAATATCCATAATGCCAAATTATACTGACAGATGCCCATATTTTCACTTCGCTATCCAAACATGTGGCGTTCGTGGAAGCCAATACAGCAGCCGGGTTTGTCGTTCATTCTTCTATTCTCTCTTCTTTTTCTTTCCTTTTTTTTTGGGGGGGGGGGGGTGCAGCGAAAAATAGAAGATGTTGACCTGGGTTCCGCTGCTGAAACAACACAGCAATCCCTCAATGTCATGTTTTGATGTGCTGTGTCAGTTTTAATAAAGGAAAAAAAACAGAAAAAATGAGAAAAATTTTAATGCCGATTTAAAAGCGAATGTTGCTGTGAATGTTTCATGTTATGTGATATCTCACAGCACACACCTTCACATTCGTCCATTTTATCCACCCTAGGTACACATGACGCAGGTGGAGAGATACCTAGCAGGGTTTGACCCAGTTTGGGGTGATTGAATTAGGGCAAAACTGCGTGTATGCTAATAAATAACGTTGATGGTTTTTATTTCTGTATGCGGGGCTTATTTTCACGTATACGAAGCCAAAAAGCGTCAGATTTGGTTCGCATATCGTAAGCAATAAGCCAGATAATTTTGAACTTACCCTAGAGGATTCCATAGGGACATGGTCGTTATTAGCCACTGATCAAGCATTATCTTTTACCAACACGGATATAAACGGGTGGGCGCGCAAGAAATGAAGCATGGTAGATTCTTGGTGGCGTCCAGGGCGTGAATGAATGAATGAATGAAATGGGGTTCTTGGTAGACACATGCAACCAACCTGGGGCAAATTAGGCCTACCTATCACAAGAGAAACTCTGATGTCTTTGTTGTGTTATGGACAGGTATTGGGCGGTTGAGAAAACACGTGAGTCACTACAATTTCGCAATGCCTTTTGACGCTAAATTATTTTGTGTCATGGTATCCAAGTCAAGTGCCAATTTTGCCTTTCCCCTCGTTTGAAGTCTAGTGAACTGGGGCTAAGAAAGTACAAATGAGTACGATAGCTTGCGGTTGGACATTGGCATTATCAACAATGCTTGTTATTCTTGTGAACTGGCAAACTGCTGAGGTTACATTGTTCGTTTAATTTCCCTTCGCCCAGAGCAATATTTCATGGTAGTATAATATTTTTGGAAAATTATCTACGCATGTACTGAAATACGACCACATATTAGAATGCGACGATAAATTTCGTGATATTTTTCGCGATATATTTCGTAAGATAATTTGTAGGTGATATGCCCAACAATCGTGATAGCCTTTTCAGTTAATCGATTAACGCCACCGAGTTAGAATTCCTTCCATAAACATTTTTCCTGCTTGACAAATTACAATTTATGCCGTTTTCAATGTGTTCAAAGTTGAATCAATAGCACTGGAAAGGTTAAACATGACTCAGTTAATTTTTTATTCATTCTCTCACTACGTTCATCGTTCTGACATGTCTGATTGGCTCATTGTATAAACAGTTACTACATGTATTATATAAATTTACCATCTATGGTAAATGCATTTATTTTGTATCCTGGTATACAGCCAATTAAAATGCAGTATTTCATGATGTTAAAAAGTTTTATTCATCGGCACCCTGGGAAGAACACATTAATCACATCTCACACAACATCCATGTTGCCGAATTACATTGGTCAGCTTGGTGATGGGCAGGGGTCTCATGGATATCATCAAGACCACGTTGTTGTATCAACTGTCATTGCCGAAGATATACCCCTGAAGACCTCCTAGCTGATGTATTAATCAAGAGAGTAGGAAACCAAGATTTCCCCTGTGCACTCCACACAGCCAATCAAATTAAAACGTTTATGGACACACTTATAATTCTATACAGTCGAATGTCCGGCGTCCGAGTCTGATGAAAGAAAAGGACGAGATTGTCCTCGGGGCTCGCGTGTCTCTGGTTAATAAATTGAATGTCCTCATCGTTTTACCTAATTATGTCTCGTCTAATGAGCTCAGATAGCAATTGATTGCATACAGTGTGCAATCTGCCCTTAATACACCAGGTCCTTCAAATATGTTAAAGGGGCGAGTCAGACAGTGTAAGGAGATAGTTCCTCACATTTTTAAATGCTTTGCTTGTATGCAAAAGTCTAAACCAATCTTGCGTCGATCTTGCACCTCTCTGCGTCTGGTGTCGAATTCCGCAGAGTAGCGGATGCAGCCGTTTCAAAAACGCAGGTAATCGCATGAGTGGGCAACAGCTCGATGCAGGCTGCGGACCACGCACTTGCCAAACTTCAAATTCAATGTGATGAGTTTGTCCATTGCATAATGACGGAGGCTCATAATAATGATAACGAAGTTGTTAATTGTTTCACTTTAATGAACATTACGATTTAGAAAATAATTGAATTAAAAATTATAAACCTAAATAGATAACACAACACAATCATAATGTGTTACTTTGGTTCCCCCAGCTGTGTTTGCGACCAGTCTAATCTTTCCAAGTAACAACTCCCAGCAGCCTCTCTTAACTTTTTTTTTAATAAATCAATTATTTTCCTTTCTCTAACCGTGGCGGAACGCAAACAGCACCAAGGAACCTTTTATCATTTTTCTTGGCTAATGAGACATGAGTCACCGTGCACATTATTAAAAACTCTGAGGAGAATCTTTCAGGAATGATTTCAAAGAGGAGTTCGAGATCACAGTCACCCATCGGGCTAAAATATTTACGATCATATCTCCCAATATTCGTGGACAGCTCAAAGTTCATCCATGAGGGATAAACCTCTCGTTTTTTATGGGGGCCTCAATTTTCCCTTCTGATTTACGAGGGTATCAATTCCATCCTTGTCTCAAACTCGGTAAATCTATCACTCTGCCAGACATTGGATATGGTTTTGTCCAAATTAATATTCTTATTAGTTTTTGTTCTGTACTTTTGCCTGCTGGCCTTTTATTTGCTGCCTCACAATAAGCAGGCGACGATCGAGTGTTTGAATATATGGGAAATATGTTTCGTTGATTCATTAGCAAACTGATATTTGTCTGACTATCATAGCAATGAGAGAATGAAATAGTGGAAGCGGAAATATTGGAGGGAGTAGACAGAAAGATAAGATGGAGAAAAAGAGACGGGAGATGTAGAAAGTGAGATGTGGAGAGAGATAAGTTGGTGCTGATCATAGCAACCGATTTATGGAAAGGGAGAGGAGAAACACAGAGATATACAGAAAGGGAGGGGGGAGAGAGAGAGAAAGAAAGATGGTGAGACAGACAGAAAGATGAGATGAAGAGAGAAACGTGGAGGATGAATGTTTCATGTCACGAGACAAGCTGAATTAGAGAATGCTTGAGATAACATTGAGAATAGAAGACAAGCTCCAATTCAGAATGAGACATCAACATTCATGACACCTCTTGCATAAATACGACGATGAATATTTAAAATGCTATTAATCATTTATAGAGAGGGGCCGACACTGAATTTGCATTCTGTTAACCTATACACGACGATATCAATCCCCCAAGTAATATCCCGGATTATACACCAACGATAACGAAAAACGAGAACGATTTTGATAACGATGCTTACGATCGCGCGCGACTCACTTTTTCTTGTCTTTGTATAGAGCGTCTTTAACAAATTATTTTAGCTACAAAAATCTACAATTTATTTCCATTAGAAATTTAAGTATTCCATTGCCGTTTGGGGGTTAGGAAAATAAGCAATTTCAAATAAAAAGTGTAGTTCATGAAACATACAGACGGCGATATCGAAGTGATTTACATAATAATAACATGGCCTCGAGGTGACCCTAATATACCGGCAGCATGAGCGTGCAATTTTTGCATGTTCGTCGCCCGTTCGCAGTTCAACTCAAATTGAATAATTTCAGGTCTAACTATATCTGTCCCCACAACTCATTTTCCCCACTCATCAATTCAATTTCCACCCTAAACTATGCGTCATTCACCGAATCAAATTTAGAACTACAATTTTCACTCATCCGTGTTTCATTTGCCTACCAATTTTGGCCCATATTTACGTTAATATACCAATATTAATTTTATTCACCGCCTTGTCTTTGCGTTGACCACAATAGTGCATTTTGGGTAATTAGAACAATATGATGTTCTGCCCCAAGCGCGCTTTTGTGTTCCGATATATTACATGGTGTACCGTCGATAGCCGGAGGAGGGACACAACATCGTTTGGGTGCCAACTTTTTCATTGACCAACCCATCCACAATTCATTACATTTATAAGTACTTAATGATTTTCAATAGCCCATGACATTTTCTGAATGTTCTCCTCGTCGTAAACTTTAATGATGTTAAAATAATAGCGTCTAAAGTAATGGATTTTATACAAGTTCAACGCGGTGTTCGACAAAACGTTAGTAGCATAGCTGTCAGACATGACGTTAGATATAATTTTATTGTGTTATTGGTTTGAGAAGCGATATCACATCCCTTCATGTATTTGACTGCAACTTGAAAAAACAAAACGATCAAACAAAGATGACAAGATGGCAAGGCCCTTAATGAAATGAAAGCTCTTTTTTTGAAAAACACTAATGAAACAGTATTGCTCACCTTATATTAAGTAATAAAATTAAGATGTAAAAAAAATACAGGAATGCGTGAAACTAGTCAAGTCATGTTACAGCTCCTTGTAAATTGCCATGGTTTCGCTATTATAGTTCATGTATTGGCGTGCTCTTGCATGGCGCCGTTTATACGTGTATGACTTGGCTTCACTTGATGGAAATTGGTCATATTGAGATTGAGGGCAATGTAAAATAGACCAAAGAGGAAATCGAGCCTTTAAATAATTGTCTGCCATTCAGAATCATCTGTCTCTATAAACAATAACTTGACCAGTTGACCGTTCTAAAATCCTTATTAATCATCTTATTTTGGACTATGATACGATATGAATTTATCTTTCGTTTGACCCCATTTTCGCTCGCCCATCCGCTGTCTTAGCCTTCAGCAGTAGACGTAAATGTATTGCGGGCGCCAAATCGGGACTCCCAAGTGAGGCTTTTGTACGCAGCACTCGCCTGGCACGCACCATCACAAGAGTATGTCTACTATCTAATGGACATAAAGACTAGTGAGATGACTCACTGTGTGTAGTGTCAGTGAGTGTGATGGTGTGAAAACTGTCCTCTCTGCGAAAATACTGTCCACAATGGGTCAATGACGAGATAAATGATTCGTCTTCTCCTAGTTAGTATTTCTGCCGAATAACTGAATTGGATTTTGATTTGTTAGAAAATTAAAACCTCTGTGTTGTTGAATATAACACATAAAAAATAATGGAACTTCGTATTAGTAAGGCCAAGTGGACACCTTGGGTTGACAGATCTATAAGTATGAGCAGTTCAACTTGCCCCCTTTGAATTCGGAAAGAACAGTCTCTGGGGAGATTATATTGAAATAATTTATTCAATCATTAGAGTATAAGCAACAAACCCCATTTCACCAAACACCCTATTCCATATAAATTTTGCTTATTTCTCGGGACACATCTCACTGCTACGGACAACTTATCTCCCATCTCACCATGAAGTTAGATGCAGATGCGAATGAAGAGGTGCCCATTACGTGTTAGGACAGCCGACCTCTCTATTGTCCTAAGGTAGTCGGAGCTGGTCACCCATGTTTGCTACAGGAAACCTTCGAAGGAACTCGTGAGATGTTGGTGTTTGATTGTCGATTTTCTAGGCCGCCTCCTGATGAAGATGATGGTTTTACCCCGCTAGTTCTCATAAATCGTTCGCATCGTCAAGATTATTATTCTACTGCGCATAATCAAAGAAAATTGAACAATATAAAATCAGCGTCAAAAGAAAAGAAAGATCAAAGAAGTGTACATCAAACATTAAACAATGGACTCAAATCCCTTAGTTATGAAAAATGGGGAAGGGAGGGAGGCAAACACATACTGATAGCATTTAACAAATCAATCGATTTTCCTATTTACGGAGACATTTTGTTGAGGTCCCATTTAAACGAATATCACGTCAAGTCTAGGACAAAACATTATGAGTTATCAACAAGTGTTGTCATTTCATCTAAAGGAGAGAGAATATTAAAATTAAGCCTTCACGATATTTGGTTTTGATATTTGCAGGGGCGTTCAGGAATGTTGAGAATTTATAATTTCTGCTCCATTGCACCTGTTAATGGTTCACTGAATATTTCTATGACATTTGGAATCGGTCAATCACGCGGAAGAGAAAGTGGCTAATTCAACATGTTCGATGATTGAACTCAATCAAGTAAATGAATCGTGCTCTATGATATTCCAGCAAAATTTAACGTCATTAGCCGCCCATTCTATGCAAATGCGCCTTGCATTTTAAGAATATGTCAGCGTTAAGTCACGTAGAATTCGAATGAATATTTTTACACAGCAAGTTGTCTCTGTTTTCACTGATGATTACAATGCATATATCTAGTGTGTGATCTGTATATTGATTTTGCAGTATTCGAATGACGCTTGTTCCCATTTTCAAAGCTTAAGATTCGAGTATCTACTCCATAATTATGTAGTTACTTCACTCGTGTAACTTTTGTTGCTGAATAAAAAGCGATGAGTACAGGTATACTTATGTTAAGTCGGTGTGTAACTTTCAAATATTCCCTTACTTAACAAAGACACAGATGCTATCCTGACACCGTGACTTACACGAGACGAAATAAAATTCATTTGGTCGTTTAAACTCACTTCATTTTGCTTCAACTCATTTCAATACATGATTTTGTGGTTAAACATAAATTAAATGTATTTTCGTGATATTCGTCATATCAAAACAAAACTAACGACCTATTTAACAAAATTAACGACATTGTATTGTCTCTCTTTTGGTTTCTTAATGCTTACAGTATACATTCAAGACCGTGTGCCATCCCTCCTATGTATGCCAAAGAACGTGAGTGATGTTGCAGGAAGGGTAGCCTCACATTATGACGTGGAGAATGAGCCCTACGGGAATGGCATGGATTGTACATTCACCATGAACGCAAAGCAAGGATATCATATAAATATCAGGTATGTCAAAGAACAGTGCTGATATTTTGATAAAATGTAAAGGAATCCAGGGATACAATTTACACTAATGCCCTCTAGTAATGGGAAAAGATACTGCCAAAACACGAAACTCCAAGGTGAATTTGTACCTTTGGTTGATCATGAAAATTTAAGCTGCTGGGAACAATTATCCTTAGAAAAGAACGGGGAAATTCCATTCAATGGAAGTTCTTAAAGATTGCCCATGAAACCGAGGAAAGGGTCTAAGTAACGAAGGCACACAACTCCTAAGGAACATTAGCTCAGTGCTTAAAGCCCAAGTATAGTTGTGGTAGAGAAAATTGCATTTTTAAAAAACTTACTCAACTTGTCCTTATATTGTTCCAATGACATATCAATACATGAACAAGCAATATAGCCATGTATCATGCATGTCTTTCCATGATATGTTATAGTTAGCATAAACATGGGGAGATATTCATCAAAATGAGGCCATACTTCCTTCACTCTCACCCCAGAGCTGTGGGCATGCCACACCACTGCTGACTAGTATGGCGTGTGTGCATTCTTTGTGTATCAGTCTGTGTATCAATAGCATATACTTTGCACACAAACCACTGCAAGTTACACTCTCCCAGTGTCATTCTGTTTAGATATGGCCTGTCAACAGATCGATTTACACAGTTTTGTTGCTAAATTTAGGTCTTAGAGTGGATTTTATAGCAAATCATTTTGTACACAGAGGTTATTTGAGGTATTAATTCATATTATTCTGCTATGGAAGTAAAACAAAAAATATGTTCTCCCAAAACTATACATGAGCTTTAAGATCCAAGAGGGCGAAAGGCACATAAGAACCATCTAGATGACCTTAATTTTATATGCATGTATGTATATCAATATGATATGTTGTGATGATTTTGGTTTTAAATAAACTTGAACTTGAACTTGAACTTGAACCTTCCGATGGAACTAGTGTTAGAAAGAGGGCCTGCAATCCCACATATTTCTGTTTTGCGAACGTTCTGTCTCATTGATCCTCGGGGGGAAAAAAGGTTTACGAAATATAGTTATTTATAATTGTTTTAATCTTGCTACCCATTGTCCCCTAGACTTTCTATCAGGCATAAATGTGGATAATTTTGGTAAATTTTGTCACATTCTGCAGGTTCGACTATTTTGACGTGGCGCGATCGTATGACAGTCGTGAAGGAAGATGCCGATCAGAAGGCGATTCGTTGTCGATCTATGAGTCCGGAAACGTCTTCCTTATCAAGAGCAACATTCTATCACCAGAGATACGACTCTGCGGTGGCACAGGCAAATTCCCTGAAGACTACCAATCGGTCAGCAATGTGGTCACCGTACGATTCCACACAGACGAATACCCAAGTCCCGATAATGGCATCAAATTCACCTATTCAGCCTACCTAAATCCGCAAGGTTTGTAACATTCAATTTGTCAATGTTTTAAAGTCCGTCTTCTGGTGCAGATGAACACAGAGCCATCACCAAATAGAGTTTGGCTAACTCGGTTACAGTGGGGTAACAACATGGCGCATTTACTATTTTACTGAGCTTGCCTAACATAGCACTACGCTCCGTGTTGTAATCTACTTGAAGAGGGTTGGCCAAACTGCTCTGGATGAACGGATTGAAAAAGCGCCATCTAAAACACAGAGCCAGCCCACCATCAAGATCTTGTTTGTTGGTACATTTGGTACATTTGGTTTTTAGGGTGTGTCAATCAAGTGCGATTATTTACGCATGGAACTTAATGTTCGCCAGTGTTTTAAAAAGAGTTCCTTTAGCTACTAGGTAACTGTATTGCATTGACTGCAAACAAAGAAAAGGGAAAAAAAGGGGGAAAAAGGAAAAAGAAAAAAGAAAGAAATATTTAGAATAAAAGTAAGGAACAGTATTACTTCTTTGGAATGTGTAACACAATAAAATTGTATCGGAGAAATATGTTACCTAAAATAGTCCCCTTTGGAAAGAATGTGTTAGTCTACGTATGTTCTTACAATTTAGAAGATATGTGCGTGATGCTTTTAGTGATAAATGAGCATGCTGAGCCTAATCGTTTAAACCATGTTTCTGCAACTGTTTTCCTTTTTTATTCTGTATACAGAGCGTACACCGGACTGTTTCATGTGTAATGATGGCACAATGTGTATAGACTCCACGCTGACGTGTAATGGCATGCCAAACTGTAATGACGATAGTGACGAAGAACCAAGTCTCTGTAAAGAATGTAAGTACATAAAAGCGAGGTACTGAGGCGTCGGAAGGCTCTGAGAAGACAAAGGTTTGGAGGGGCAAGCCATTCTTAACACACAATCGCTTGTCCCTAAAATCTTTTGTCTGCACAGAGCTTTCCGATGCCTCTGCATTGATAGAGGGAGTATCAGACCTGGGGGGCATTTCATCAAAGGACTTGTCGGACGTTTTATCTGACAAACTGTTATAAGCTACTGAAATGCTTGCATCTGATTGGCTGAGAGCAAATTTGTCGGATAAAATGTCCAACAAGTCCTTTGATGAAATGCCCCCCTGTCCCTTTAACATTAAGAGTAACGACCAATGGCAAATCTATATTAACCAATCAGGATCTTTGTTGCATGTTCTTTTTGTCTAAAAGTCCCACTGTGAAATAACCAGAATGGTAGTTTCAATTTTGCAATTGATCGTAACTCTATATTTAACAGGGCACAGATACTGTCATCTGCCTCCAGTAGTTGTCAGATTTTATTATGGTTAATACAATCATTGCTTATAAGTGTAGTTAACAAACTGAGAATATTTGGTCAGTATCGATTCCTAAAATTTGGATTATTATTTTAAAGAATTGAAGATAAAATACTGTCAGAAGTCTGAACAGAAAGTTTAATTTGAATTGCTAACATTTTATTTCAATTCCTCTCTTTTCTCTTCATGCAGCTACCAATATTTTTGAGAAAGGTATTGAAACATTAGGAGTACCCGTCATGGCAGCGATAGGGGCCGCAGTGGGCCTTCTCCTTCTATGTCTCATTGTACTATGTATTGTATGCTGCTGCTGCTGTTCAAAACGCAACAACCAATCTGATCAGAAGGCACAATACAGGGCGCCACCTACGCCAAGACCAGGATCATATCCTTCCCACAATTCCAACTACTCGTCCTATTCATCACAAGCATCAAACGGCAATGGCAACGGAACAGCAGGGAGGCCCTACCCTAACTTTCCACCGGGTTACCCTCCTTTTCACAACGGCGGATACAGTGTAGCGTACAACTATGAGAACGGGAGGATGGAATTCCCGCAGAAAGTCTAGTGAAGGCACCCCCCGTAACATATTATGACTATCACATTGCATAAGATTATGATGTACTTTTGCACTGTAGTATATATCTAATTTAAGAACTCACCTTTTCTATTATTTATACGTTCGTTTGTTCGTTCACGGTGGAAGTCATTTTGTCGATTGGAAAGATGATGATGATGAATTCAATTTTTCTGACATAAATGGACACATTATTTTGTACAGTAACTGCTTGCTCATCATGCTTTAGAGTAATATTAGAGAGTAATATTAGATATTTGGAGGATCCACAGCTAACTAATGATTGTGCAAAATGTACATAGAGCTAGGATTGAGCTCAAAAAATGTAGCTTTTGTATTAATAAAGTGATGTAAACAAGACAAAAAAAATAGTCTACGATATGCTTCTTTATCAACTTTTTTGCTTAAGATTTATATTCTACAAATTGCCAAAGATGTAGAACAACTGAAGGTTTTTCCTTTCCGATAGGGAGACAACCAAATAAATGCCAGCACCATTGTTTTCATGTGATATTACAATATTTTTAGGATTAATAAAAAAAAAAAAAATGATGAATTTTGCAAGCTGTAGATCGATGAACGTTGCAAGTGCACATGTTGTGTATTTCTTATTTATTCTTGGGACCAAGGTTTGTTAACTATGTGATACGGATTATTTCTTACAATTATTTTTAGGAGAAATACCAAAGGTATTTTTCAAATAATAAAACGGAGATGCATAGTTTTCAAAAGCGGACTTTACTTCAAAGATTAATTATTACAAACTATTTTTTTCCCTTCACAAGAACATTTTTAAATTCGGGAGTATTTATATATTGACACCATGAGACCAATGAAATATTTAATGGTATTGACCAAAAACAATGTATTTAACCAAGATTAAAATGAAGGCATTCCATCAAAAATAACAATATGCAAAAAACTTACTCTTTAAGTTATATTGTTTTCTAATGCAAATTTAATTCTATATCCAAAGCACTCACATATTTACACTTTGACAATGACCCCCTCAAAATATATATATCTATATATATATATATCACATAAGAAAACAATATTCATGTACAAAATTTAGAGTTAGCATTCGCTAGTCATTGCTATACAATACCTTTTCACGAAATTTCAATTCATATGTTTCAAAATACCACGTGACGTCATGCAATTATAAAACTTTTTTTTTTATCTGCAATTGATAGTCGGTATCTCAATTTTTTTTTTTTTTTTTTTTTTTTTTCAAACAACATGAAAATTATATAGGAGGGCGTGGCGATAGAACGTCATTTTTTAATTTTTGTAGCACTGTTGAGGTAAATTAAATGAATAATTAAAGAGTATCAAAGCTCGAAGTGATAGATATGTAGTTTGCAACGCAAACCTACCCGGAAATGAGGAGAGAAAACATCATGCACTTTCTTTCAAATACGATTAGTGGTACGCCGCTGCGTTACATTGTTCATTGAAAATCGTTATTTTTCCTAATTGCATCAAAAGCATTTTGTTCACATTTTCACCATAATTTAATCTGTCGACTGTCGTGTGAATTCCCTCATGGTTTTCCGATTGAATAATTTTACACACTTGAAAGAATATATAGCTCACTTATGGGAACATAACGTGACAATGAAACGGAATTTGACAGTGGAAGTATTGCCAGTTGTCAACCTCTAATTGGGGCTATGCTTGTACTTTTTCGTACTTTTGAACGTGTGTTGACGCATGTTTTGATTAAAAGAGGACTGACTTAATGTATCTCATGAAATAAATAGGGATAAATAGAAGATTGTTTCCAGTCGTGACTGCAGATTTATTTAGTTTTTATTTTTATTTTTTATTTTTTGGTAGTAGTAGTAAAGAATTAAAAGATACTGCTTAGAAATATTTTGTTTTGATTGTAGGCTTCTGCAACAAATGGAGAATGCGACAGAGGGAAAATGAACCTGTTTATCATTGCTGTAATATATATATTGTTGCGATTTTTATAATGTATTTATACTCACTTGAATTTCTTGTTCCATCTCATGGCCGCCAAAGGTCTCGGCCTGTGAGAAAAACGGAGCCAATCATGTGTATGTATTCAGCAAATATTGCCAAATCTTCATCGCTTGTTTCCTTAATATTGTGCACTCTTTCAACTCTAATCTTGAATGAACTTCGTTGATTTTGATTTCCAACTTTTATATGTATACTTTAAATTGGTGTCTGTATTTTGACAGAAACTTCTCTTATAGTAGGATGAGAGCTTTTGAAAAACAAAATGCCTTTTCAACCAACAAAATTGTAGTTTTTATTCAATGATTTTTGTTTTTAGACCCGACTCCTATTATTAACTATAGATTTGATTAGCATTTTCGAAGCTCAAACTCGGCATGTTTTTTATGCTGATATATGAAATTATAATATGTTATCATATTTGATGAAATGGAAGGTGTGATTTCAGTTATTACCCCCATTGTTATATTAACTAATTTCAGTTATTACCCCCATTGTTATGGTACAATGGACCTACATCTTGATTATATTATTCTTCTTACAACTTTCTTGTTACAGCTCATTGGTCCAAAAGCTTGTTAGTCCTAAAGTTTGCAGGTCTGAAGGTTCATTAGTACGAAGATCGATTCTTTGGAAATTGAATAGGGTTCATTGATCCGCAACGACAGTGTTCGATTCTCCGAGAATGAAATAGGGTTCGATGGTCTAAAAGTATAACAGGCTTCGTTCCATCCGAAAATAAATTAAGGTTAATTCATCCTTAAAATCAAATAGTGAATTAATTAACCCCAACATTACATAATACTTTTGTGTTTCAGATGAACGGATATTGTTTCATAATTGGAATAGCAAGCCTTATTCCATTTTCATATTAACGAACCCATATAATTTTTTTTTATAAACTTTTTTTTTTTTCCATTTTTAGAATAGCCCAAAACTCGGAACAATGAGCAGTACCCACTTTCTCTTCTCTCTTTTTATGTGTATACAAACAAGTTATAGCTAATTTTTATATGTGAACATATGTCTGTCTTTTTTATCATTAATGTATGATATACATTTTGGAATTACAATTTCATGATTTTGAACGAAATCATCTTAGATTCTTAACATGTCACCTAAATTGTAGTTATAGAAAAACACATGTGGTCCATACAGCATAGTATTAAATGTACTATATTTGTAAAGTACGTCTTGTAAAATGTAAGATAGTTCAGAGAAAACATTTATCATGCCTCTGGTATGCTGAATACGTAGACCATTATTATTGCTTAGGATACAATATTATGTAATTGGACAATATAGATATGTTTTGTAAATAAGAATGTGTCTTTGTTAAAATGTGCATGATATGATTATGATATTGTTACCCCAGAAGCTACATGGATGAACTTTTCCTACTACAAAAATGTCTGATTCTTTTTTCTTATCGTCTGAAATTTTGTCATGATAGATGAAATGTTCACCCATTTTGTTATTAAAAGTTATCAATTACGTGTACAAGATGAATAATTTACTTGATTCTTACATTTTAAAGGTGGTTGATGTCTATGATTTGGGCATTCGCAATTTGTCAATATATTTATAGATTACTGATCATTTGATACTTTAATCCCTGATTGCTGCAGTTGAACATTGTGGTTTTCAAGTAACCTGCTTGGTGCTTCACACTATACAAGAATGCATCAAGTTTGCTATTTGTAATAAATGTCGCAAGAATTAGTATATGATCAAAGTATGCGTTGTTATTCTGGCGCGTAAAGTCCATCCATGGTATATTGTGTAAATGGTTCGGTTAGAAAACGGGTATATTATGTATAAACATTTTACTGTTATCAATTTTTGTTGTATTTTGCGTTCTCAACAACTTAACTCTTACGTAGTTACCCCTTCTTGTTTGTTATGTCGATCGGCAATCTTTTTCATTTAATTACAGTTAATGTACGATTCGAGAATGTCGATGTTTTCTGGTGCTTTGAAATAGATTCGACTTGTACAAAATAATGTACATTTTGTAGGGAACGGAATTTTCCATACAACATCGACAAAATTATAGAGATAATTTTTAAAAGAAATTTCAAATTCGTTATAATTGAGATCGAAATAAGTTTAGACACTTTGTTAAATGTCACTGCTATTTTTATTCAAAAATCACAAAAGTAGACCTTTTACATTTTGGGTATAATTTAAAACTAACTTGATATTTATGTTCAATGCTTACGGTGTATCCGGCAGTGTTTGCCAGTCTGAAGGTAAATTTGTATCATGAACTGGATTTGAGATATATAAAGATTATGTGAAATAGTAATTCATATTGTGATTGTTGTTTTGGTACTATGAATGGTATATACTTGTTCATTTTGAGAATGAAATACAAGATTTCTTTTGTTCACGTGGTCAAGGCTTACGCAGTATAAATACTGCTATTTTTATTTATCTGTGTTCCTTTTTTTTAAATTTGCAACTGTGACGTTTACAAAATTTAGTTTGATTTCTTGTACCAGCTCTATTTTGTATTCAATCCCATCTAGCTTTGTAATTTAAAAGCTCCCCTTTAAATGTATTATGCATTTTCTAAGTTTTGCATGTATCAATAAAAACAAGTTTTTGAATTGTACATAAAAAAACAACTTTGTCATGCCCTTGTTATGTGTTGCTTGTATCGTAACATTATTTTATTTTTTTATTGGAATGAAAATATATGAAGGTATAGCGCATTTCTATAGATTTATGATGATGATGATTATAATGATGAATATAATGCTGATGATGATTATAATGATGATGGTAATGATTATAATGTTGATGATAATGCTGATGGTGGTGATTATAATGATGGTAATGATGATTATAATGATGATGATGGTAATGATGATGATTATGATGATTATAATGATGATAATGATGATGATGATGGAGATGATGGTGGTAGTGGTGATGACGATGGCAGTCTAGATAGATGGCCAAATGTGATGAAAGAAGTGATGGGGATGACGATGATGATGATAATGATGAATATAATGCTGATGATGGTAATGATTATAATGTTGATGATAGTGATTTTAATGCTGATGGTGGTGATGATGATGATTATAATGATGATGATGATGGTAATGATGATGATGATGATGATGGAGATGGTGGTGGTGGTGGTGGTGGTAATGACGATGGCAGTCTCGATAGATGGCCAAATGTGATGAAAAAAGTGATGGGGATGACGATGATGATGATGATGACGATGATGATGATGATGATGGTGATGATGATGATGATGACGATGATAATGATAATGGTGGTAGTAATGACGGTGATGTTGATTATGGTGAATATGAAGATAACACATTCGTCTGTATTGTCTCGGAGAAAGAACCAAATGTTTAGGGCATGAAATAATAGGTTGTGTAATATAGTAGTATACGTAATTTTTGTGCCTCTTTATGCTACAGTCACACAGACACTTACGTTGAGTTACGTCCGGTTGCGTCCAAAAATTCCTTCTTTTTTTTCCGGCGGATCCCCAGTGATGCCATCCCGTAATAGTCGGAAGTGGAAAAAGTGGTAATTTCGTTCATCCAATAAAACAAAGAAATACATGAGAAATGGTAGAATGGTAGATGAAATAAGGATAAAGCAAGATAAACGTAACTAAACGTAAGTGTCTGTGTGATTGCAGCATTACCCTCATGGTTGAATGAGGGTGGCACAAGGAATTCCCAGTGCCCCATCCCTGTCCCCGTAGGAATTTAGACACAATCAATAAGACAAAAATCGAATATTCGCTCGCTACCTGGATGATTTATAAACAGACAAGTCCAGTCCCCAACGAAAGCCGGGGGCCTGATGTTGCCTGGGCAATGTCAACATACCTGAAAAATATTACAGAAAATGCAAAGCAACCTGGTCATTCTTTTCTGCACGAGACACGTGCTCTGGATAACACGTACAACAATAACTCTTATCCCCACCCCCTTGCCCCCGCCAAAGAAATTAACTACTAAAACAAAAACCTAAAACAAACAAACAAATTCGTGCACCCAAACCTCAACTTACCCCAGGGATTTAACAGAGTCGTGAATTGCCAACCTAATGTGAAGATATAACTGTTTATTATTATTGAGGCAAGGGGTGCTATTATAAATTATGTGCTGTAATCTATCCTGATGTAAACATGGTAAAAGAGGGCGCTATTATCTTTTAAGCTTCCCAATAAATTTTGAGGATGCTGACACGGAGCCTTAAAAATGGGATGATCGTGGGGAAGGTTTGGAAAAGTTTGGACCTAATTTATTCCATAAACTGTGTATTTGGCCCCCATTTAAAAGGATTGGTGAAGTATTTTTATTTATTTTTTTGTTTTGTTGTTGACTAGTTCATATAAATTAGGCCTTTGTTGATCAGAGCCTTACCTACGGAAACTTTGCCTACAAGCCATGGGCAAAACGCCCACTGTGATTATCATTTGAAATGAACCCCCTTATTGGCATTCATGTATGACAGCTTAAAGCTTAATCAATATAACAATTTGTATAGATTAAACATTAATCAAAACATAAATTATATACATGGTATAAGCAAACCATTTGTTTTCTTACTTACTGCCCTCTCTCGCATACGGTAGACAGGACTTCATTTATCGAAATGGCCATTATTCATTTTTTTTTGTTATTTGATCCCCCCCCCCTCAACTGGCAGAGTAAAGTCTATAACTATAACCAAAGACAGGTCTATAACTGTTCTGTTGATAAAATGTTGAATTATGATGGCCCGCCGTTGAGTAAGATTAGTAAGCTTACTCTATAAATGTAATCATTCGAAAATTAAAAAAAAATATGTCGGCGGGTAAACTAGTTACTTCCTTTGCCTCCTCTCCCTCATGGATAGGGCTTAAAATTGATCTACACCCTCAATGATGACCTAGTTTATATTAGCTCTATAGATCTACAGCAGATTTAGAGTATTTTATTGAAGATTATATGGTTTCGTTATATAGCTATCGAGATGTATTGTAGGCCTAGTCCTTCCCTTTCTTTTATTCATAAAGGGTAACACTCGACAAGAAAACTGGTACACTAATGC
>CALNVZ010003435.1:10486970-10626778 GCA_940671915.1 Paracentrotus lividus | reverse complement strand
AGTTTCCTTTAAATCAATTATTGTATTTTGTTGTTTTATATATAATGATATATAATTATAATAATGATATTCTGAAGACGCTGCAACGCTCTGCCAGGAGTGACTATCTAACGTAGAGGAGGTGAAGGAGCGTGTTGCCCCCGGCGGCAATAGGGGCCGCAAAATAATATATATAATAAAAGAATAAATAAATAAATAAAATGAAAAGACGAAAACAACAACAACAATAAAAGTAAATGACTATAACGACAAGAAAAGAATACGAAAGAGGAAAAAGAAAAATTAAGGACACAGAAAAATAAGGACTTAAAAACACTGACAGTTGAACCGACTGAAACAGACGTCATATGATTATTTTTATTCCAAGAAAATTCCCCTTCTGTTCTGTCAACGTATTACGTTAAACTTCAGAACAATGTCAACAATTGTATGTCCTTTCATTTCTACCCATGATGGATTCAGTAAGTACGATTATATCATGTGGGTCAGAGCACACGACATAAAGTAATTACTGTGTGGTCGAGGTTTGTTTTTTAGAAAATACCGATTTCTCAGGGTGAATGATTTGCGACGACTCTTAACAATAGCGCCATTAGCTGCACACAGTACACGCATTGGAGGCGCTTTTACTACGTACGTGACACGCACCAGGACCAGCGGTGAGTTTCTTCTTATTTTCTATCTTTCATAACTTAAATCTCCAACATTGTGTTTACTTTAAGAAACATATATATTAGTTATCATTATTGTTTGATCCTCTTATCATATATCCTTAACTATATCCTAATAGTCTGGGTCTACATTTTTTCTACAACGAAAAGTACCTTATTCAATACGAGTCAAATACTTCTGTTTATATTGATCTCGTACATATGAGTGACGGCACACAGTCACAGTCTAGGCAGAAATATTCCACCGTTCTTGGGATATTAATTGAATATTAAAGGAATTTGTCCCATATCCCATTGAACGGTGAAGTATACTACATACGTTTACGTAGGGGTCTACAACGCCTTTCGTGGCTGCTTTTAAGCCAATGTACAAAGTCAATGGCAAGCGATTTGAAGCCATTTTGACATGGACTAACATTTTTTTTCTCCCAAATTTTTGTACTTAAAAGTACAATATCAGGGAGATCTCTAGTTTGAATAGAATCTCTAGATTCTATTGTTAGCTAAAACTAATATTGCTAGATCTATCATAATAATAAATATAAAAATGAAGCACTTACTTTCTGAAAATGAGTCCTCATCGCGTAATCCTTTTGTCTGTCTACTGTTGATGGAGCTATGCTAATATGAAGTAAGGTCAAAATATGCCCGAAATATTTGACCAATCAGAACACTTGCTGAGATCATTCAATATGAATATTGATATACTTTTCATGAATATTATAGCTTTGAACTGAAATGAAAACACATCATGTGCGCATGGATAGCTCAATTTAAGCCCAATCCATATGAATATTCATAGTAAAGATGGCCTACCGCTGACACATCGCGATAAGACAGAATAGAGGAAGAATTTAATGAATTCTTTTGGCTCAATATACAATTAAGTAGGCTCAGAACATTTTCCAATATATATTATTATGTATTTGAAATTTAGTAGATTCTAGAGTAATGAAAAGATGAATTTAGAACTAAAAAGGGAATTTCGAGACCACTGTCTTTCATGGATCAGTCACCAGTGCAGTGAAAAGTCTTATCATGCCCTGCTCCCTCGCCAGCTAGCTCTCTGGGGTCCATGCACGGCGGAATACTACGATTTTCAGTCTCTTATTTTGTGAGCATTCAGTGTTTAACCAATGCAATCCCAAAATAGTGACTGAATCCTTCGGTCTAAGTCACAGTCGGGTGATTTGCCGCGACTTGAACACCAATCCCCTATTTATTAACTTCATATTAATTACTGTCCCCAAAATAATCATGTATTGAACTTGTGATCAATCTAGGGAGTGGGGCTGGCTTGGGCTTGGCCCTTTTTTTTTTTTCTTTCTTTTTTTTTTTGGGGGGGGGGGGTGTGGGATAAACCACACAAGCAACTGAACCATCTGGGACTAATGACAAGACTCAGTAAGAAAACTTTCAGAAAACAAACTTAATTTTTCACTTTTAAAAATAACATTTTCACTTATCTTTCTTAACCAGAACTAACAAAGTTAGAAAATTCACTTGGCAGCTGGGGATAGGCCAAATGCGTTGGGTATCACGGTGAAGTGATGTGAACAGAGAGTGAAGGTGACCAGAAATATATATATCTCCTAATATGAAAAAAATGAGCAAATTTTCATATTACATGTATTTTTGGTCAGTTTCACTCTTTGTTCAAAACTGTTATCTTATTACCTTATTCAAGATATAAAATTGCAATCATTTATGCAGTTGAATTTCCTTTCCTCAGGCATATTCTGGGAATGGGGTTATAGGGGACATAAAAAGGAGAATGAACAAAAGGAGAAGAAAGAAATGGGGAAAAAAAGAAGGGCACTTTTGTCCCCAAAGTAATTTCTTTTATTTTATAGATTTGCTTCAATTCAAGAAATGGCATTCTGAGGGTGAGGGGGGAAGACAGAGGGGCAGTTATGAACCATGAATGGGTGTAAGATATGGAATTTATAAGCTTTCATGACTTTGTAAATTTTGTTTGTTTACAGGCCACTGCCATGGCACTGGATTCTACTGGAGACTTTGTTCTGTTGGCAGGGTTTGTATTTTCTTCTTTTTTAAATAGGAACTAAGATTTTTAAAAGGAATCTATCTCTGGGTACAAACAAACTCTTTCTGACAGTTTTGTTATTTTCTAATTTTATTTAAAATGTGGTACCAATGTGGTACCAACTTAAAGCTAATTTATTCTTGCTAATGCACTTTGTTTTATATAATTTGCTTTTCTAAAACAAAAGTTATGCTAAATTTTGTGTGGCGATGAGGTAATCAAAATTACACGTGCACCTATTGTTTCGGTGAGCTGAATTCATGGCTATTATGTGCGAAACCCATAGAAAAGTATGCGCAAAGTACATTTTTTCTTGATTATAGGAAACTAGTCATATCTCAAGATCGACAGCACCAAATGAGATGAAAAAAAATTGCAGAAGAAAGCATGATTTTCCTACTTTATGGAAACATCAAACACTTTTAGAATGTGATTAATTTTCATACTTTAAAAAAATGTTTTCCCCTTGATCCATTTTATTTGACACAGACTGTATATAGTGAAAACTGGCCCCCTGAGTAACGTGCTATGCAGTGAACCATCTTTTATTTAGTATAGGCGAAATGAATGAAACAGATGACTCGAGACGTAGCTCTCATATTCCTTTAATTATCACAAGCTTTCCGCTCAGGCTACAACAATTTTGTTAGGCCTGATGAAGGACTGTGCTGGCCGAAAGCTAGTGAATTATAAGGAATTTTGAGAGCTACGTCTCGAGTCATCTGTTCATTCATTTCATTTCATTTCATTTCGCCTATATATATTATGCGTTTATCCATACTTGTTTTAACTGGAGTGTATTACACATAATAGAATAGATAATCATTATTTGATGTAGTTACAGTTCCAGTATAGAATAAATCTGAAATTGAAAGTTAAAAAAAAAAAAATCATTAAAGAAGACAAGAATGATAAGATAATGCCAAGCTAGAGAGAAAGAGGGAGAGAGGGGGGAGGAGGCAGGTATATTATAAAAGAATAAATGATATGAAAGAGAAAACACAAAACAGCAGTGTATATCATCATACCCTCCCTCTGCAAGTATAAATTTGATTTTTTATTGAGAGAGAGAGAGAGAGCAAAATATAGTAGCCACTACATGTAATATAGTAATTAAAGAATGCCTCCTTTCATTTTTATCAACAGGCCGGAGGGGGATAGATGTCCGCGTCTATCAATATGCCTGCATTTAAACCACAGAGAGTTAAACACAAGACAACCATGAAGTGGGACATCAGTGTTGCAGAGTGGAATCCTCATGAAGCACAGATGAATCAGTTTGTTACTGCTGTAAGTAATCACTCTTTCACTCAGAAATAATTTAGGAATAAGGAGCAACAATGAAGTCTCGGCTTGAGTTTGATACAGTCTACTCTCAGTATAATAAACACATTATACAGGGTTCCCAGCCCGTCGGGGAAATCAGGAGAAATCATTTTACTTTTTTTCCAGTCAGTTAAAGCTAGTACGAACTAGCAGCCTTGATAGCGCGTGATTCTTAGCCCATAATGCAACATCCTGAGCAATGTAGACTTAATATAATACAGACCCAGTTGAATGATAACACACTAACTTACTATATACTCACTACCTTTTTACCCAAATGATAATGTTAACATGTTGTAAAACGAGTACTTTATTAGTTTACGTAATACAAATAAAATTAAAGGCTGTTTTATTCACTCCAATCTTGATAATTATCTCAAAAGGTATAATTTTAGACTAGCTATTTATAACACAGAGTCAATGGGAGTGTTGGTCAGTTCGCTTTGCTTTAAAATTCAGGGAATTTTGAATGGCCCAAAAATTGAAAGTACAGTTGTCAGTCAGACTCTGTCATATTTCGTTGCACATCAAAACAACATCCATTGAATGTTTTGTTTTTAATGTACCAAAACAATGGAAAAACCAAGTGCAGATGTTTTCTTTCAAAGTTCATATACTGTACATGATCTAGTGTCCACATGCCAGCTACTTTGCCTGAAACACTTCTGGAAATATGAAAGTTATTTTTTTTCTATCGGAGCTTTATTGCTTTGCTCACTGATACGATTACATGATTGTAGTCTGTTTTTATAAAAAAATATATTCTATGAGGAGGCAAGATCACAACAAAAGAATATGTGTCGTATCGCTCAGGGCTTTAAAATATAATGGGGTTCGTCTGCATTGGGTCCTGTTCAAATTTTCCATTCAGGCTTCATTATGTACAGTTGTGCTCATAAGTATTCATACCCCTGTCATTTTTTAAGTTTATTGAGAGGTGCTGCTAACTGGATGAGTTTTGTATAAACTTTCTAGTGATTAGTATGCTATCAGCAACTGAACAAATTATAAAAATGTGAAATTATGACAAATTCGGTATTTCATGGGTATTTTATTGAGAGATTTAAAATACCATGTTCATAATTATTCACACCCTAAGGGTATTCAGTCCAATTTATTACTTAATAACCACGATTTAAAAGTTTTTTTCTCCAAATGACCACCTAAAATAGTTCTTCCAAGTGTCCAGAGCCTTTCTTCAGGTCATCTGTGGAGTGTGTCCCGTGAGGCCTCTGTAAAATCTTCAGGCTGACTCAGGCTGCATGGTCTTTGAGCCATCATGTGAGTCTTCACATTCCCAAACACATTTCCAGTAGGATTCTTTCAGGTCTTCAGATTTTCCACTCCAGATCGTTTATTACGATTGACTGTGATCCACTTCTTGAGTAAATTGACCAAATGTGTTGGAACATTGTTGTTTTTGTATCTCCAATGCTGTCCATGTTTACCTTTATAAGAATACGTCTACAAGTTTTTATCCAGTATCTTAACAAAATTGTCTTTAGCAAGATGCCTCTTATTCTTAAGAGAATTCCAGTGCTACCAGCAAAGAAGAAAACCCATAATGGTTGCATAGAGATATTTCGCCAGATTGAAAAAAGTCCATCTTTGCCCTCAACTCTAATTTACTCTAAGTCTAATCATCTTATAAAATCATGGCCCAAAATTTATAATCTTGGTTTAACTGAGCTTGGGAACTGCCAAAAAGTCCCCTGGTGGGTCTGATTGAGAAGCTTGGGTCTTTATGAGGCAGTTTCTATACAGATCTCTATGCAGTATTCGCTTTGCGATACCTTCATCTCTGGCTGGTCAGTGGTTTCCACACTGGCCTTGGTTTTGCATTATGGGTAGTCTAGGGCCTCAAGCGAGGCTTATTTAACAATTCAAGAAGAAATGTTGAACTTCTTGCCATGCCCATTGAGGTTTATCCAAAGAGTTTCATCTGTGGCACTTCTTAAAGAAGCCTTGAAGTGCTGCATAAGGGACCAGAAAGAGTGGATAGTGCCATTATTGTATTTTAAAAACATCGATATTAATGTTCTAAAGTGAAAAATCCAAATTCCTGACAAGATCTCACAAGAAATGTGTCTGTGGAGCTGCAGACTCACATCATGGCTCGAAGATCATGCAACCTGAGTCAGCCTGGAGGTTATACAGAGGACTCCAAGGACAAACCCCGCAGAAACCCTGAAGAAAGGCTCTGGAAAATTGCAAGAACTATTTCAGGTGGTTTTTTTTCAAAAAAAGACTTTACAATCGTGGTTATTAAGTAATAAATTAGACCGAGTACCCCAAAGATATGAATACTTTTGAACATGGTGTTTTCCATAAATCTGTCCAAAAAATATCCTTGGAACACCAAATTTGTCAAAATTTTGGTAGCACACTAATACCAAAATGTTTAAAAAAAACACCTCCAGTTAGCAGCATGACTCAAAAAACTAAAAAAAAAAATGACAAGGGTATAAATACTTATGAGCACAACTGTAGGTTGGAGTCCATGTACTGTAGGAACAAAATTGCATACATATGATTTGAGCATATATTTTTAAAATCTATTTTAATGTCATATAACTTTGAATCAGTGATTGAAACAAAATTTCAAATTTTCAACATCATAAGCTTGTAAAAAGGCATGCAACATGCCTTTTTTACATACAAAATTAGTTCAGAGTCAAATTTTACAGTTGAGTGAGCATTGGGTGAAAATTTTCCATGATAAATTCAATCAAATATTACAGAAGTCATGTTTGGGTAGGGTGTTTCAAATTTTGCAAACAATATCCATAATTCGTGGTTCAAGAAACACATCATAAAAACCAAAAATTGCCATTTTTAAATTATGAAGTAAATATTGCAGTCAATTTGTGCACGAACAATCATTTCAAACAACAGTTCATTTTGGTTCATTAAGGCTTGATTTTGGGGAAATTTACTTTTTGTGTTGTTTTAGAAAACTAAATTCTTCTGCCAAGTTTACTTTTCAAGTGGGGGAAAAAATTATTTGAAGGGTTTTAAAGTCTCTTATGTTTGTTGGAAGACATTCAACTGTGCAAAAGTTCATGGAAATAGGAATAATTTTGTTATTAAAAACTAGTGTGTAACAAATTGACAGAACTTGGTAAAACCTTTTTTATTCAAACAATCATGCACAGGTATCTATTGACACTTTATGATGGCAAGAGATTCATGACACAAAATAATAATGAACATTTATATAGCACCTTTTACGAGTAGATACAGAGTGCTTAATTAACACAATTAACAATTAACATGGTACAAAATATTTAACAATACAATTAACTATATGAATTTGAGAAGGGTAACATGAGAACAAGAACGAGTGCAGGCAAGCGGGCATTAATTAAACAAGTGCGTTTTGGGGTGCTTTTTGAAGGTCAAATACCATCCTTGTCATGTCCATTATAATGTCAGTGTACACTGCAAGCAGCATACATGTACATATTCAGTAGAAGATTTGATGTGGGTGTCCCCAATAAACAATTTGGTAAGACAAATGGAATAAACATGTTTAAAAAAACGATTTTGAAGAGCCAAAACAATCTTTCCAGATGTTGGAAGTGCCTTTCTCTATAACTGTTCATTGGCGATTGATGTGCATCTTGGGTTGCTATCCCATTGATGTACTTCTTAGCAATTAAATTAAAAGTCATTTCATAATTGTTTTGATGCAGTTGCAGGTGTTAAAGATCTTTTTCTTTCATAGACTGCTCTTTAATTAGTTGAGCCATGGAAGTCCTTCTTTTGCGCATGTATTCCCTCATATACTGGTTACGCTTTTCCTTCTGACTGAGACTTGCTACACTGCTTGTACCGTTTTCTTTTCTTTTGGTCTCGCTTTCTTGTGCAAGTTTCTTCTCTCTTCGCCGTTTCCGCTGACGGGCTTGATTCTTCTCCCGGTTCACATTCCTTCTGTATCTCCCTTTCTCGCTGTAATCCCTCCTTTCCTTCTGATATTGCTTCTTCTTTCTTTGTCTGTCGATTTCCTTGAGTTCCTTATATTTTTCTGGGTCCTCACACTTCAGCCGATCACGCCATTGCGTAGTTCTTGATTTGTGACCGTTTGGTTGAGACGTCTGGTCGATAGTCTCAAGAGGGAACTCGCGAATAGGGAATTCCAGTTTTCCTGTCGAGAGTGAAGTTTGTTTCTTTTCCAATGCTGTTTTCTCTTTTCTTAGCCTTTCTTCCCAGAGTCGTTGCCATATTTTCCCCGTAGAGTTAGACGTATATTTGTTGGTAGCCTTGGTTACCTCAGGAACTGGCATTTTTGTTGTCAGAGACGTCTTTTGCTGCTTGTCCGTTGTTTCCATTTACTTGTGACTGTTGTTCTTAACAATGAATCTGTAAGAAAAAAAACCCCATAAATTTTAGTAGGACTTCAAGGAAGAACAGTCATTGTATAATGTTCCCTCCGTGTCATTTTAAGTATTTTATGTCATATTATTTTGTTTCATGTATTATGTTTGATATTTATTCAGAAAATAAAACCATACCATACCATACCATACCAGGTACAACAATGTACAATGTACATGTAGGCCTACATTACATGCAAAAACAATGTTTTCAGTTTAAGAGTATCAACTTATAATTTATTATGCATTTTCACTTGTTTTAATAGTAAATTTAGTCATTTACTGGTAAGAATGTACAGGTGTTGGCACAAGTAACACTTAGTATAAGGCCATGCATTTTGAACTGGCACCCTTTTGTGTTACACCACCAAAATCTAAAAATCATGCACCTGTCAGGATCAAAGTGTCATAACTTTTGAAGTATTAACTCTAACCCTACAAAATTATACATTTTCTGAAAGGAAATGTCCTGTAGATTTAAAAAATGCCATCCACTACAATGTAGGGTGAAGTAGTAACATATTTTGATTAAAATATTAAATTTTTTGGGGCCCTATTTTTTTTTACTGCAGCCCCCAATATTTTTTTCCCCTTTGATCCAGGTCGTAATTGCTCACCATATTTGAATTGCTCTTGAAATTTCCTTTCAGAAAATATATAGTTGTAGGGGGGTTTCTTCATTTAATAAAAAAATTCTTAACCGTAAAAGGGCCCAAATATTTTGGTCAACCTGGGCCAAGGAGGGGGCTGCCCCCTCCTCAAGATCTCAGCCATGGTGGGGCCAAAGTTTATAAAAAAACTTGCATGTAGGTGAGCTATCTTATGATGAAGAAGCTCACAAAGTTTCAGGCCCCTATCTCAAGTAATCTTTGAGTTATCTGCATTTATGTAACATCACTTCACATACAACAGGAACTGTACTGAGTTACTTTATACACAATACACAGTCAATGGTAAAATTGTCATTTTGACCACGCGCAGCACGGCGATTTTCGGAACTGCGCTTTAGTAAATGGCTGGAACCTTATAACTATGGTTATAACTATGGTGTCAAAAAATGCATGAGACTCTAAGCTATAAAGTCCTAAAGCTCACAGCACAAAAATAAATATCCATGAAGTTATCATGGTTATTATGTTTCGAATGCACAGGAGGATGCGAAATCCCATAGACTTTGTGTGTACCTCTTCCCCCCCCCCTCAACCACCCTTGCCTTTTCGTATTCTATCGCGTGCCGTTTCGTGATTTCAAGTGCGAGTACGTTCAAATTCACAGGTCTGATAGAGCTTGCATTCAGCTTTCAAATAACACCAATTTCATGGTTAAATACCTCTCTATTTAGCCAAGATGTCATACATTAACTGAAACAAAATTTGGAAAAGTGTAACAAAACCACCCTTTTTGGGTGGCGAGTTCAAAACACATGGCCATAAAGAATACCATCATTCCTCCAATGTAGCCCAATGCCACTTACCAACGCAATTTCATACATATGGGACTGAAATATATGTAGTTACACTTGTACAACATCATGAACTATACAAAATCTGACTGACCTGCAAAGTTCTGGAATTTGTAGGCCTAGCTACTTGTAAGTACAAATGTACATGGAGGTTACCCTTTGATCTCTGTGCATGAGCTGTCCTTTAGTATTGTATTTGTGTAGGGTTAACCACAATTATGACATTTGTCTGGGTCGTAAACCAGCAAGGCCAGAAGACTGCATGCACTTTCTGACTCTGTTTACTCACTAATGTTGACTAAATCAATATTTGCAAAATTTCAATCTCTTTAAAAGTAGTATCGAATCCTAGAACAAATAAATGTCTTACCTGATAATTTTGATCAAGAATGCTCAGGCATGTTTGATATAAATGAAGAAGAAAATGTGAATGCTGGAATTCATACGTGTATCATATCTATGTGTAGGCTTTACACTGCATGTACATGTACATGTACGCACATGTGATTTATTATTATGGTGGTTTATTCCATTCTATGTGAAGGGGTGCTACTAAATTCCTCAAAGTGATTGTGTAAATATATGCCTCTCCCTTTCCTTGGTATACATGTGCTTGCATTATCTTTTGAGCTTTGATGTGTATTTAAAAAAAAAATCTATTTGATACCCTTGTTTAATCATACAAAACCATACATCAAAATGAAGGAAATGATTCATAAAATCTTACAATACATATATTGAATTTTATTATTGGGAGTGCACTGATGTGTACATGTATGTGTTTCAGTTCTGATTTTTGTATGTTTGATGAAATAGCTAGAAGAAATTTAGAAGGTGGCTTTATGTAGCAATTTAAGTTCTTTGTTTTTTAGATCAAAACATTCCATTTTATTCATGCATCCTTAATTATAATGTACATGAATTTAATAAACAGAACCATCATGCTCGAAACTATAAAATATGTACATACACACACAAAAAAAAAAAAAAAAAAAAAATCCTTTTTTAAAAGCTACCTTCAAATCATTTCTCCATATGGTACCTTTTTAACCTTTAGTCCAACCAAACAGCTGATGTGTTCACACTCATTGAATCTGACTATGGTCGTGTGTTATGAACTCGCAAACCAAATAGGGTGGTGCTGTTACGCTTTTTGCTATTTTTCAACATTAATTTGTCAATATTTTCAAAAGTAAGAAAGTTTATGTAACAAATTTGATCTCATTTTGAAGCTATGTTACTGTGCTAGCTCCCTGTGAAGTTTCATTGTTCTAGGTAACATTCTGGTGGAGTTACAATGGTTTAAGTTTGGGGGAGTAGGGGTGGTTCCGGAAGCGGAGACGCCTGTACAAAGTCAATGGGAAATTTTGCATTTTGTGGTCGATTTGGGGAAAACTTGAATATCTCTGCCAAATTTTGGCTTAGGATTATAAATTTGGTACCAAACTAAAGCTTATAAACTGCTTTATACCAGGAAATCACTGAACAATAGGTTTGATGTTATAATAGTACCCAGGAGGACTCAACAATCATTATTTGAGCTAAAAATGCGATGCCTCCAGTACAAAGTCATTAGGAATTAGAGGTGTTGTAGTACCATTGGGAAAACTGCAATATCTCTGCCAAATTTTAATCTATGATTGTAAATTTAGCACCAAATTAAAGCTTATAAACTGCTTTATACCACCATATCACTTAAACCATATGTTTGATGGTGCAACAGTACTTGACAGGACCACCCCCTCATGAATTTGAAAAAAAACTGTTTTTTTCAGGGCTAAGTTTCAGATCATTATATTTTTCTTTCTAAAATTGTAAACCATAATGAATTATACCTTGTTTGAAAGGTCTGAATATTATCTACCAGAATGTAATGATATTAATCATATTTGGGTGATTATAGATTACTTGATGATAAAAACAATGAAAATTAAAAAAAAAAATCTAAATTTCTTGAATTTTTTTTAATAAGCTTTTTTACCTTACACTTGGTATAATTGTTCAATGCAGATTTAGATTCCTTGAGGAATTTCCTTTCAGAAAATGTATAGTTTTGATATTATAGGGGGTATACTTTTCGAGATACAGGTCCTTGAAGAGAAAAAGAGCCGTTTGTAGTCAAATTGGCATGTAGCACAAAAGGCAGCAAACTTATAACACATGGCCCTATGTTCAAACTATTTATATTTTTGTTTAACCTTTGTATCTTTAGTCCAACCAGACGGCTGATGTGTTCACACTCATTGAATCTGACTATGTTCAAACTATGTCCCTCAAGGCACACACCAGAACAATAAGGTAAGAAGGAGAAGAAAAAAAAAATTGTCAATTCAATCCATTTTAATGTTGTTGTTTGTTTTTTGTTTTGTTTTTTTTTGTTTTGTTGCATTATTTATCATACTTCGGAATGCAATATTTTCTTTCTTTTTTTGTTGTTGATTGGTTCAATTTTTTGGGGTTTTGAAATTTCCCCTTATGTTTTAGCCGATGAGAGCTAGAATGGCTGTAGGACATGTATTTCACTTGTTCTCAGTGAAATGAAATATCATGTGAAAGTTGTCTTCTAGACCTTTTTCACATCAATATTGGTTGGTTGGTTCTCCATATACCGTAGATGGTGCTTGTCAATCTCGAAGATTATTTGCGCCAGGCTCGATCGTGTAAATAGTTTTGCCGCAGGCTTCAAAAGTTAAGCCCACGAGCGACTTTTCTTTGTGAAGTTTTGTTAGATATGGGTTTAAATTAGTATTTTAAAGAAGAAAAAAAAAAAAAAAACAACACACAAATGTTATTAAATGCATAAAAGGCGAAAGGTTGTGATTAATTGCAACATTGTTCATGGAAAACGCAATTTCCATATGCACGCATATAAAAGCGAAAGGCGTTAAAATGCAGCAATGTTCATGGAACTCCACAAAAACTTCCTTACATCATATCAAAATAGTTCGGATCAACAGAGGGATCCACGATAGCTATCTAAAACGATTAGTATCATGTATATAAACTAGCAATTCACGTGTTAATCCTGCGTTTGACATCAATAATTGTGTCAGACTAGGATTGTTCAGTTTAATCCTTGATTTCAAGAGATGTCTCTCATTGTTGTATTTTTTGCAATGTAAAATAAAATGTTCTATAGTTTCACTCTCTTGGCGCAAACTTCACATAAACCAGTATCATGCTGATTAATTTGAAAAAGGTAATGGTTAAAAATCATTTACCTACTCTTAGTTGTGAATCTGGCATTGTGTTCTCTAAAGAGGGCAGCAGACATACCAAATAGACCACTTCTCATGAGACTAAATTATGTATGGTTGATTAAAGAGAGAGTGAGCGAGAGATAGGGGGCAGACAAGTAGACATACAATAAAATAATGATATGTCTATATATATATATAAAAAAAGAGATAGATAGAGAAGTATAAAAGAAATTGGGGAGGGGGGGGGGTAGATGAGCAAATAAAGAAGAGAGAGAGAAAAATAGAGGCATTAGAGAGAGCAAGAGACTTCTAAAGTGGTACATCTATTAATTTTTTGATTTTTTTTTTACGGAAAAAGACAAATATGGGAGGGGGAGGGGTGTAAAAAGTGAAAGAAGGTGAGAGTATAAATGCGTACATATATGTTTAGGAGCATACCATACTTTTTTGCTCTTTTCTTTGGGCGGGGGGGGGGGGGGGGGGTGGACTCGGATAAGTTTGGGCACTGAGAGTTCCTATCATCTTTTTTATGAGATATATGCACCATAAACTATATAGAACTACACAGACATATAAAGCTCACTTGAAATTCTCATCAATGAAAAAAGAATATTACTGTACCTCCATTAATTTGGTACTTTTTAACTACAAAACATTCTTTAATTTCCATTCAAATTAAGGCTTAAGATTGCTAATCACAAAATCGCCTTCAATCATCTATTCAGCTGCATATAACTGTTTGCAAACACTCACTAAAATCCCTTTATTACAACTTCCCAGCACTTTCAGATTTATAAGGATTATCCTCTTCGAATGGTCCCCATGCCTTTTCAAATCTGCGATAGATTCACAGCTCAGTGAACATAGATTCCTGTAAAATCTCCTTTCTTTTCATTGATGCTGGCTGCAATGCCTGAGTAATCATCCCCTTTCACACTTGAAGAAAAATTATATTTTGTACAAAATTTGTACTCACTGTTGATGTCTCAAGGAGATACAAAGATTCAAGTACCTTTATCTTTTTCAAGAAACATTTGAAAAGAGAGTTAGAGTATATCAAGCAGGATTTGAACTGGACAAAGCTCGGTTGCGAAAGCTGATATTATCAGGGGTGTTTTTATGCCGCTTTTCCAATGTAACTGTAAAGTAATAGGTAAATGTATTTTTGCCCCATTCACTGGATTCATTTGATGGTACTTTACTGAAACATGCTCTCCACTTTGCAAGGGAGCATTTTAGCCAGGCAGCCATTCTTATCTTATCATGAGGTTAAATGGAAAACTGTCCACAAAATCCAATTATTTTTAGACAGTGTTTCTTTCAGCACATTACATCTACCCCTATTTTGTCCAAATATGGTTGATGTACAATCCCTGTATATTGTGTTTTGTATACAACGTCTCCTCCTGTCTGAAAGGGCCCTATTAAAGTAAGGCGATTAATTGTGAATGCCATACGAGTCTCAATTTGGATTATTGAGAAGCGTTTCAAGTATTTGACTGAGGCAGTCACGTAATTCCTATAATGAATAAAGTATCAAAAGTGGGAGGCAGGGGGGGGGGGTTGTCTGTCTTGTAAAAAGTATTGTAAAAAGTATATGGTTCATGAAAAACTACGATTTTAGCCATTAGGATTCAGCTTTGACTCCAGAAGCACTAAGCAGTGCTGTTTAACTAGCATCATTACAATAAAAGAGAGGAAACTGTCTCATGACTTTATCAATTTCTACCAAATGAAATTTTGATATTCTTTACATCCATGTTGGCAGTGTACATGTAGTCTTCAGTCTCTTCTTGAAAGGGGGATGTGTGATATTTCGTTCATGGATTATTGCTTTGGTAATCTCTGCACAAGCTTTTAATCTTCAAGAAGCATCACTAAATTGATGCTTGACTTTCAAAAATTGCATCTGTTATCAACACTGGAAAAACTGTTAAATGCGTGAAATATTCTAATTGGATGTTTGTCTGTTTTCCCTGTTTCATTTGGAATTAATGTCAGTAACTTTAGGATCCACATAATAATGTGAATAGCACATGTATTTGTATCATTGGGCACCTACTCCTCATCATACTGCTGAAATCACAAAGAAAAATTGCTGAATTAACGATCACACCTCTAAATGACAAAAGTTTCCTTTGATCATTGAAACATGTGACATGGATATAAAGTGGACATTTTGATGTAGCTGGGGCTGATTCCTCCAGGTATTGATATTTGATTATTCATTGATTACTTTACAATTGGTTTACATAAAAAGGACTGACGTGAGGTGTTGACGCATTGCTGCAATCATTAAAGCTGTATCTTCTATCTCTGCAAAACTTTCACTCTTGAGAAACTTTACCTGAACTGTTTAAAATAATGTGAGGAGAATCAAGACTTGATGTTAGCAGAAAATCAGTTTCAATGCATTTTCTCTCCAAGACATTCATGAAATATTCACCAGGCTTTCATGACAAGGAGATGGAACTCTGATTAACTCTTACATTTCCTATTTAAAACCAAGTGTTGGACTACACACGTGAATCACAGTCATTTTTCTTGGCAGGAGGAGAATGGATAATTGAAACATTTACAAATATTGGCAGATAATAAATCCTTGGTGAGCTCGGAATGCATTTAGCATGAGCGTGTGTACACTTGAAGTCTGATTGCTCCAACATTTCCTGATGGATGGAAGTTTCAACAAAACTACTCTTCTTTCAGCATCTTTACTGAGGGCTCTTAAACTTGTACTTCAGTAATGGAACATAACGAAAGAAATGGTGCATTCAATGTTTGGCTACCTAATTTTGAACATTATCTTTGATTGAGTGTGAAGTACAAATGTTGCTTGCTTTCCATTACACTTTCATCAAGCTGCAAGAGTAGATTGGACCTGTTAGTTTTAGATGTTCTAGAATGTTTGTCAGTGATGAAAAATCACTGTGGATGTTATTGCTTAAAATTTAACGTTCAGCTTTAAACCATTTCAATGCTGATTATGACCGTTATCACATGCATCACAAATATTGACAATACAAAATCCATATCGTATGTTCATGTGTATGTATGGAGTACTTTAATCAGAAAGTAAATACAGACTGACGTTGACAAAGTTTAAAACAATCATTCCATTGATGGTAATAGGACTTTGTAATTTTCTTTATAAATCAAGTTCATATTTTTTCTTCATATCAAATATAATCTAAGCAACATTAGTGGATTCATACACGTATCATACTTATAATTTTGTCCAGGGCTATGTATCAACAGTCATAGGTCAGTTATACGTATGTTCTCATATAGAAAACAAGTTTATAGAGAAATGATGTGTTCAATGTGTGTGTTGGAATCACTATTTGCACTTCATGTACACGTATGTAGGAACCTTTCGTACTGATTTCACGGCAGTATAGTACTTTCAGCATTGGTTTAGCTCTTGATCATTATTGCATACGTCAAATACAAGGTGACTATGAAATTTTATGCAGTAGCACAGCTACCCAAGGGACCACAGTGGATATGATCTTGAAGAAATATATTTTATGCCCCAGATAACATAAAACATGAAGCATCATTTTGGTAAAGTTTTCTGAGCGATAACTGTGGATTAATCTGGTCGTCAAATAGTTCATGTAACAGGTAACATTGACCATGAGGCGTCATTCGGTAGCAGAGTTCTCCCACATGGTGTCTCTCAAGAACGAGCGGGAGAACCTTGAACTCCAACGGACCATGTCCCACCTGACCCTCGCAAGGAGACAGAGTCTTCAGAGTTGTGAGACAGAAATCCTGAAAGTGAAATTGAAAGCCAAGAAGCTGAACCTGAACGTGATGGATTATACCGAGCGTAAGCAAGGCTTGAATTACAAATTTGAGGCTGCTGAGAAGAATGATTGTGAAGGTGTGGAAAGACAGAGACAACCTTCCAGGATGTCCATCAGAAGACATTCATGTAGTAGCGTCCAAGGAAACTTAATAAGCAGTGACCAAAGGCATGTCTCGTTTCAAAAGGACAAAGCTCAAGAGTTGGACAACCCTAAAATTCACAAAGCATTGTCTGAAACTGGTAGAACAACATCAGGCAGTGTTTCAAACTTCAGACCGCCTTCTAGGTCTAGGAGCCTGTCCATTGACTTTCTCCATCAAGGGAAGCCAGTAAGCTACCCTAAGACCAAAGAAATGATGGTCAACAGCTATACCAGGAACAATTCTGAGCCAAAGACGTCAAGGACTCCATCCTTGAGGAAGACGCCATCTCTTGATTTTGATGCTTACAGTTCTTCTTCCGTTTCCTACAACGATATGCAGTCACCCTATAAGGTACTCCATTGCATTGGGAAAAGATCAGTGAGTGCCCTTGATAGGAGAGATTCAAGTGTTAGCTTCAGGGCAAGAAAGTTTCTGGTGACACCAAGGAAACATTCTAGGCCTAAGACTGCTCAAAACAGCACTACTTACTGAACGGTGTCTCAACCATTCGTAGTTCAAAATTATAGTAAGTACTTTGTACACAAAAATTAATAGAGAGCACAAGTCATTGTTTGTTTGGGGGGGTTGTATTAAAAGGGTTTCCTACATATAATTCCATTATCTACAGTATCGGCATAGATGTACGTCAATTGCTCAATGAACCTGAACTGGAAAAAAAAAGGAATTCTGATATACATTTTGTAACCCACTTCTCTATTCAGAATTCAGTAAATGGTTTTGTGGTTGAAATCTATGAAAAAATAATGCCTCTCGGGTGGTATCTCACTTCGCGGAAACTACTTTGAATCTACTTTGATCAAATCAGATTTGGGATTAATTTGAGATGGTTTTGAAACTACTTGAAGATGGTTTGGAAACCTGTCGCGGAGACGTCTCCGTGACGTTTCATGAGTCGTGGAAAATACTTTGGTTCTTTGAAACTGCTTTCAGACAGCTTTTGAAAATTGTCATGGAGTTGTCTCTGAGACATCTCTGCAACGAAATAAAGTATCAGAGACGTCACGGAGACGTTTCCGCGAAGTGAGATACCACCCTAATTTTGGTGTATCAATAAAGAGTGAAAATAATATTTATTCAAATTTCAGCTTTCAATATCAGTATTGATTTAGCATAAGAAGTAATCCATTGCCTTAAATTAAATGACTTTGTCATCTTATATTAGTTATCAGTAACATAAACCTTGAGAAATTACATCATTTTATAAATGTAAATTTTTGTGTACTACATGTAGTTGAAGTAATAAACACCCTAAATTTTATTGCCAATATGTGTATCATGTGTCTTAGAATTTTGAAGTATATAAAAGTAAGATTTATATATAAGTACAGTTGTATAAAAACAAATATAAAACATCTATTATTTCTGACTAAAACCATAATTTATAAGATGTACATGTACATACAGGTAAAAATTCCCTTCATTTCAACTCATGAGTTTTCTAAATCCACGTTAATACTATTCAGGATGCCCAGTTTAATAAAGGCTAAGAGTATAGAGAACAAGGAAGAATTCAAAACCGAAACCGGCAATACATGTAGGCCTACATGTATCTACTTGGTCATGCGTTTTGAATCACCCCCTTTTGTGTTATGCCACCTAATAGGCTAATTTGAAAGATTGCTCACCCATCAGATATATCAAGATAATAACTATCCCTACTAGAGGGTACGTTTTCTAAATTGAGGATTCTGAAAATAGCAGAAAGCAAGATGAGGTAATAAATCTTATGAGGGAAAATAATGGATTTTTAAGGGCCCCATTTTTATTTTAATTGGAGCCCCCATATGTTTCCTGTCCTCTTATCCTTAAATGGCCAATCAGAAATAAATAGGAAGAGAGAGAAAGGTGGGGATAGAGAAATGCTATGAAATGAGAGGCGAAAGTGTAAAAGTGATCTGAGAGAAAGAGAGGGAGAGAGAGAGAGAGAGAGAGAGAGAGCTGACATGAGACAGAGGGGAGTGTAAAAGGACACTGAAGAAAGAAATAAAAAGAAAGAAAGGGGGAAGAGATATATAGAAATAATAGGAGACAGAGGAAAGTGTAAAACTACACTGAGGAAAAACTAAAAATAGAAATATTAACAGAGAGAGAGAGAGAGAGAGAAGAAACGAGAATGTAGAAATGATATGAGACAGAGGGAGTGTGAAATGAACCCCCCCCCCCCAAAAAAAAAAAAAAAAAAAAAAAAGAATTAAAAACAGAAATAGTGAGAGGGTGAGGGTGACATAAAGAAATGATAGGAAACAGAGGAAAGTGTAAAACTACACTGAGAAAGAAATATGAATATAGAGTCAGAGAGATACAGAAATTGAAGATGCTATTACTAGATGTTCCTATGTTACATCAAATCAGTTTTGAGAAACAGAGGGTTAAAAGTTTTGAATATGTCCACAAATCATATTTCATATCATATAGATGTCAAACTTTTAGATTGACATTGTGTCATGTATAGGAAAGTTTTGATGCATAATTCAGGAATATAATACTTATTGATTTTCTATAATCAATAATCAATTAACTGCACATAGGAACTTTTAGCTCTATAACAGTGCACATAGGAACTTCTAGTACTGAAAAGTCAGCATCATAATGAAAACAACATTATATTTAGATGGATATTAAAAAAAAATATCATCAGTGGACTGTCAGTTCATCATCACCATCTTGATCATGATGCATTTTTGGTCATCGTGTGCCTTATAGTCATATAAGCCATGATTTTGGTGATGATTTTTCAGATTTAAAAGGTCTACATTAAGTAAAAAAAAGATGACACATATTTCATCACTGTGCTGGTCATCACAGCCATAAGTTTTAAGATATGTATATGTGCTATTAAAGACATAAAAGTGACTCCATTATATGCGCTTTTTTGATACACATACTAAAAGTTATGACCCATTATTTTCACTGATAGAAGGCATAATGATCATGATCATGTTGATTTTTCCTAACATGATGGTGATGGTTTTGCAAAAATCTAAATATATTGAAATCATTGAAGACCTAATTATATATATATCTTCTGCACCCTCCGTGTTGTTCAAAAAGCATCTAATTTTGCTGTCTCTAGGCACTGCACACTGCGTATGCATGTCTGTGTGCATTGAACAGATCATGTGACTTGCTATGCGTGTATTGATTGGCTGGTCATGTCACATAGGTACTTCTAGTTCTAGAAGACTGCACATAGGAACATCTAGTACTAAAAAGTTGCTTTGAGTGAAAACAGTGGGGTGCCAATTTGACCCTTTGTAATTAAAATATGGATTTTTAAATACTTACAAGTTAAAGTACACATACTAACATGTTGAAAAATACAAATAACTCAATTTGGCCAAAATGTAACATACGAACATCTAGTACTAGCATCTTCAATTATATTAGACAGAGGGGAGTATGAAAGGACACCGAGAAAGATATAAAAAGATAGAGATAGAGAAAGAGAGGGAGAGGAGGCGGATAGAGAAATACTATGAAATGGCTATTTGTTTACACAGCATACATAATTAAGCAAAGATTTAATTAGTATGGGGATGAATTGCTGTTATTAAAATGTTTTCTCAGAACCAATATGGTAATAAGAATTATGCTTAGCTGTGCAGAGAGAGAGAGAGGGGGGGGGGGATTGGAAAAAAGAGAGATCTCGTTAATACAAGAATGGAGTGCTAATATCTATATCCCCCCCCCCCCCAGAAAAACCTCTTAATCAGTGGAGCGTAGGTGGTTATGTAACAATATCATAAGAGGTAGAAGGCAGATGGTATTAACTATTCAGAAATACAACTTTAATTGCCACGAGGCTATTTTGTCTCACACATAGTTGTCTCACACATATTGGTAACTAATATTTGTCCTGCAGAGTATTACATGTACAAGCAAAAACAACTATCAAAATGTGGCTTCATGAAATAATGATCATGATGGTAGAATATTTTGAACAAGCCAATGGAGGCAAAATGAACTTCTGTGGAGGAAAACAATTTAAATTTATGCAGTGTCATTTGTGATGGACTGTGAGCCATTGGATCCGAAAATCTCATAAGATTTAACCGACATGAACAGACAAAGTTTCTTTATCTTCTAAGGGTACATGGATTTTTATTTTCCCTGCATGGAGTACAACCAGTCTAAAGCTGTCGCCCTGTAATCCATTGACATACATTTAGATCTTGGATTTGACGCTACTCCTGTATCCCGCACATTCTATGAAAATCTTCTTCGGCATCTGCATTACTATGGAGAATTGAATTAGCTACATGGCAACACATTGTTTCAGGAGAAATTATATCTTTCCCAAACTACGAGGATTACATGGCAACGTCACATAGCATTTGGTTGCTAAGAGAGAAAATGGTTGACTTTCCTGACTCCAGGGCAACCAAGCATAGAAAGGCTGCCATAAATATCTCATGGATTGGCTATAAAATATTTCAGTCACCCTGTCAACATCATCTAGTCTCCTTGAAACAGACTTTGATTTGAGAAGAGAGCCGGGTTGCACCATTCCTCAACTGCATTTTAGTAAATGTAGGATATTTATATTCCACTTGACAAATTAATTTGAAGAAGAGAAGACATGTAATACTGATACCAATCTTTTGTCAGATTATCAGAAACGATAAGCAATCTTTGACCCCTGTGATTCTCCAAATAACTGGACAAGACCAATAAAGAGGTACTCCACCAAATAATAATCTGTAACTCTTCGCTTAATGGTCATTAGAGATGGGTATTAAGTGTCGCTTAGTGTTTGAACTGATATGAACTGATAACGGGATCAAAACAGTTTACTTAAGTCCAAGGCAATGGCACACCTTATTGTATGTGGTCAGTTTATGTTAGTTAGACGAATTGAGTGCAGCAAATAATGTTTACGACCGTTGGGAATGCACACTACAGCACAGTTCGCTTCCTCTGGCTTACAAGTATATGTCGTTGACTGTATCCTAGATTTTAAAGGAGATTCATAATTTATTTGGCTTGTGACAGTGATTTTCTTTTCATTTTCCTCTCCTACATTTTACCTGTGTAAAGGCAAGGATCAAACTTCTTTAATATTGATGGAAGGTTGCAGACGTGTCCTATGATCTGCAAAATGACATGTTAGAATACTTGCTTGTATGGGATAAAGTGGGGTATCGACTGAGAAATTTTAGTTTTCTTTTGTTCCTGTTCTGTAACCTGAAGCAGAATGCAACATGGACACAAAGAACCTCGCAAGTATAACACACCAAAAGAGCAAGTTGCTGAAAGAGTGAACCTTATCGAAAGTAGGCGGCTCACCCAGCAGTCACGCTACTACATGCTCCAAAAACAGAATGCAGAACACCTCATGAATCAGAAGATAGACCGAGTCCGAGGGGTCTTGGATTACATAGCCCTGTCGAGCGGGAACCTGGCTGGACAAGACGAGTTTCTTCAGAATGAGGCGACGGCACCATGCTTCATGTACGGTGAGAGGGTGGAGAGCAGAAGACGATACAGCAAGAGAATGGCTCTCCTGAGGTACTTCCTAGAGCGTCGTCCCAAGTCTCCTCAGGGTCTGGGAAGAGCTTCTGCACTTGCTGGTGGAAAACAGGAGGTTGACACCAGGAGTGCAGATGAGATCTTTCAGGAGATTCTCAGCAAGGTCGAGACTGACTCAGAGGAGGAGGATGATAGAGAGGTTGACAAAGAACCTGTGCCCAAGTCGAGCAAGCAGAAGAGAGTCAAAGCAAGGAGTGGTTCAGCTGTAACAGGTTCAGCCAGCACCAGATTGTCACCTACAAGAGGAGGTGGGCGGAAACCGAGACCCAGGACAGCTCCATGTTGGGAATCAAAACCCTCTCTATCACCTGGAGGTAATCCCATATGGACCACATCTACCAGTTCCATCCAAGACTTGGTATCCATGTCGCCAGGCTTACAGGTCCTCCTGGAGGATAGTGGTCTTTCAGCCAACCAAAGAGATGCCTACATCCCATTCTGGGCAGACATGGATCCAGTGAATCGCAGTGAGTTGAGATCATCCAGGGGCAAGTCTCAAAGTATTGTCAGTTCTACTTCTTCTATCCAGGGGGCACCTCGCCATCAGCAAGATGCCCTCCGACAGCCCAGTACGTCTTCCATCTCCTCTCTGTACAGTAGCTCATCGGGTCGCACAAGGAGCAAGCATCGCTCGATATCTTCACCAACTTCTTCACGCAGAACTCTTAACAATGAGCAATTGCTACATGTAGATGCCTACTTCTCTCCACATTCCAAATCATCGGGCTCATCTCGTCGAACTCAGAAGACGGTTGATAGCTTTTTCAATAGCTCTGACAATCCAGAGTCTCTGAGTGACGATCTAGAGAACCTTGTCTTGCCATCTTTGCCAACTGAACACAACCATTCCTTCAAGAGACCTACCATTTATGCTCCTACGATAGCCAGTAGACAGAGAACCATCAGTTCTATGCTGGTTTCTGCTGGTACTAGAAGAAGTAGTATCAGTTCCTGAAGGAAGCTGCTCGAAATTAACCTTTCAAATTATACCCTTTTATGCATAACATGAAGGGCTCCTACAAGTAAAAAAAATGTGGTCAAGAGCTCAAATTTGGTCACCTGTTAGTGTCTCGTACGGATCAGAGAAACATTTTCAAGAGTGGATAATTATTTTCAACCATCTGTGTTTGTGACTGATTTGCTCTAAATTGTCAATAAGTTGACAAAATCATTTTATGGATGATTTTATTATGAAGCTTAAAATTCCAGATTTTTCAAATATAAATATAACAAAGTAACCTTCAATGTATACTAAGTTCAATCAATATTGTGTCACACCTTAATTACAGTTCATTAAATCATTAGATTTAACTGAACAACATTCTTACGCACTTTTGCATAATAATACTATGCAGGTTTCATACTGTTTTTAGTACAAATTGAATATTAGTCTACTCTGTGAAGTACATTACTTAAAAATATATTTACTTGCCAAGACCATTTTTAAATGAAAATATCTTTATTTTGCCATTGTTTTATTTTGTAAAAGTGTTGGGAAGAATATATGCTCTACATGTACATGTCATGTCGAGATGGTTTTGTTGAAGATTGGATTGATTGGTTAATGGAATGGTTAATGGATTGATTAATGATTTGATTAATTCCTTGATGGATTGGATTGAATGAATGAATGAATAGATTGATCAATTGATGGATTCAGTGAATGATTGATTGATAGATTGATCAATTGATAGATTGATTGAATGGTGGATATTAGATTGATCAGTTGATGGATTGATTGAATGATTGATTGATAGATTGATCAATCGATGGATTGAGTGAATGATTGGTTGATAGATTGAGTGAATAATTGGTTTAAAGATTGTTCAGTTGATGGATTGAGTGAATGATTGATTGATAGATAGATTGATCAATTGATTGATTGAGTGATTCATTGATTGATAGATTGATCAATTGATGGATTGATTGAGTGAATGATTGGTTGAAAGATTGATTAATTGATGGATTGAGTGAATGATTGGTTGATAGATTGATTGAATGATGGATATTAGATTGATCAGTTGATGGATTGAGGGAATGATTGATTGATTGATAGATTGATCAATCGATGGATTGAATGATTGGTTGATAGATTGAGTGAATAATTGGTTGATAGATTTATCAATTGACAGATTGAGTGAATGATTGATTGATAGATTGAGTGAATGATTGGTTGATAGATTTATCAATTGATAGATGGAGTGAATGATTGGTTGTTAGATTTATCAATTGATAGATTGAGTGAATGATTGGTTGTTAGATTTATCAATTGATAGATTGAGTGAATGATTGGTTGATAGATTTATCAATTGATAGATTGAGCGAATGATTGGTTGATAGATTGGTGGATTGAGTGAATGATTGATTGATGGATTGAGTGAATGATCAGTTGATAGATTTATCAATTGGTGGATTGAGTGAATGATTGGTTGATAAATTTATCAATTAATAGATTGAGTGAATGATTGGTTGCTAGATTGAGTGAATAATTGGTTTAAAGATTGTTCAGTTAGTGTATTGAGTGATAGATTGATCAATTGATTGATTGAGTGAATGATTGATTGATAGTTTGATCAATTGATGGATTTGGGCAATTCCACAGTAAATCATGTTACAAATAACCGGTACCTTTCAAGATTAAAGTCCTCTATCTTGCAAACTGCTTGGATCTACAAGTTACTTTTTGCACCTTATGTAAAGCAGACATAGACTAACCAAATCGATTGAAAAAGAAAAATATTTTTCACACTCCTTCGGATTCTCGGGTCATTGAACTTCGGTAACTCGCGTTACGCAAAAAGGACATGGTCAAAATCATGATGGATGTTCAGTTGAATTGTCCTCAAACTACACCATGTTGACAAAACTTTTCCTATCTTAAATAGATACTAGTATATTTATAACCTATCAACTGCATCAAAGTGAAGAAAAAATGAACAGATCAAATACAGGGAGCGTTTATGTCGGTAACTCTTTTTACGTTAACTTGCGTTACAGTTTGTCAAGATATATTTTAAATTTTGGTGCATTTTCTGTGATTGAATTCTATTGTTACTTTCGATGTGATTTAATATTCTAAAGATTGTCCAGTTGGAAAAATTCCAAAAGAAATCATAGTTCTCTGTCAAAGTCTCAATTCCAAATTTCATATTTGTTAAATTCTTTTCTTTCTTTTATTATATCTTTCATGTTTTAGTAACCTGAACTGGTCTGTGTTTGACCCTAATCTTCTTGCTACGTGCTCTGTTGACACCTACATCTATATATGGGATACAAGGTAAGAAATCACTCTATGGCACTTATTCTTGGACATGGTACAATCATAGACCAGGCTAGAAATGTCCACTCTTTCCATAGTGCCCTTTGATTATTAGCAGGAAATTTATATCCATGGATTATATTAATTAGGAAGCCTGGACCAAAATTGCCCATCATTAAGCACGGAGCTGTAAGTGGATATTTTTAGCCTTGTCTATCATTACCTCACTTTTGTGAATTCGGGTCTATTTACAATTTATCATTTTGAAATTCAAGCTATTATATTTAATCAAACCATAAAACATAGTTTCTAGCTTTCAAATTTCTCCAATGAACTCTAGGTTGTCAGTTTCAAAAGCAACTTGTTTGTTTTGTTTTGTTTTGTTTTTGTTTTTTTTATGTCTGTATATTTTGATTGAATAGATCTTCATGTTATATTTTATCAAACTGATCATTTTTGAATATATTTTGATATCAATTGTTGTGATTAACGTTACTCAATTACTTATTCCTTTTTTCGCAGGGAGAGCAAAAAGCCTGCTTCAGCATTTTCCACTTTTGGTGAGTATAAGAAAATTAAATTTATATCTTGTAATGCGTTCCTTACATTTTACTACCAAAAGTGACATATAAGATTGCGCATTGGATTTTACTTTGAATCAGGTGCATTGCTATACCGAGTGAGTCAAAAAAAACTTTACACCTAGAAAAATGTCAATGAAAAGAAAACCGATTTATAAACCCTAACTTATTTTACATATTCTGAAAGAGTAACTCCTCCCACATCTTCTGGTACCAATTTTGTGTGGTACGGTATGTCTTTACGCTTGGATGAACACGACGCAGTGTTTGCGAACATGCAAATTTCAAATTGTGCCACTTTTGGGATGAAATTGAAACAACTAAAGCTGACAAAAAAGCAACTCCATCATGAATAGAATAGCATAACTTTTTATCCAAAATGTCTTAATAACTTGGCAGGGATGTTGTTACACATATTGACTACATTTTGTATGAAAATGAGATAAATCTGTACAGTCAGGCATGAGTGAGCACACGTCAAAAACAAAATAATCTCTTTTCAAAAGTATTAGAAGGCCTTTTTAGGTCTGGTAGTGGCGATTTACTCTTTGATGTGTACTCATTCGTGCATTACTTGACGAGTCAATCTAATTTTCATACAAAATGTAGTCAATATTTGTAACGACACCCCTGCCAAGTTATTAAGCGGAAGACATTTTTGTTAAAAAGTTATGCTACTTTATTCATGATGGAGTTGCTTTTTCGGCAGCTTTTGTTCTTTCAATTTCATCCCCACCCTGGCACAATTCGAAATTTGCATGTTTGCAAACAATGCGTCGTGTTCATCCAAGCGTAAAGACACACCACACAAAAATTTTACCAGAAGATGCGGGAGGAGTTACTCTTTCAGAATATGTAAAATCATTTGGGGTTTATAAATCGGTTTTCTTTTTTTTTACATTTTTCTAGGTGTAAAGTTTTTTTTGACTCACTCGGTATAATAGTGTATGAATTTTTTTTTATCATGCTTGAACCCCAAAGTTATGGCTGACAGAAACATGAACAAAAGCAACAGAGTCTAAAACTATTTCAAAGTATATACTAACTTTTTTTTAGTATGAATATAATAAAAAAGATAAATAAAAATTATCCCTTTCTGTGTGATGTAGCCGGAGCAGGGCAGGTGAAATGGAACAAGAAGGATGAACATTGCCTAGCAACCGTCCATGATGGTGACATCAGGCTATGGGATAAGAGGGTAAATTACATTCAAATTTAATGATGTATTTATCAATGACACATAGGCCTAAATTGTGAACCACGTTATAGAATTAAACTCCAGTTCAGATTTAATTGGACAATAGGATACCACAATTTCATTGCAGCGATCCTATTGTCAGATTAAACCTGAACTGGGGTTTAATTCTTAACGTGCTTCAAAATATGGGCCATGGTGATAGTTTTTCTATCTCTATTGCTCTAATCTTGACATTCTTTGATTTTCTTTAAAAATATGAATTAAAAAAAAAACAAAAAAATCAGGCAGTAAAAAGTTCATATATTCATAAATACTAAGTATTATTTCTAAAAAAAATAAAAACCTTAGCTTTCTATCAAATTTTCTTTTCTTTCTTGAATTATGTTTTTCAGAATGTTATTGTATTGACTGTGTCTCAATAACAAAAAAAGGTTAAATTAAAACTTTTGAAAATGTTATTATTTCTCCATGAAGAAAGGGAACCAAGCAGTGAAGTACATCTCAGCTCATGTATCCAAGATCTATTCCTTAGATTGGGATCCTAATAACGAATCACATCTTATTACAGCCAGCCAGGATTGCTCAGCAAAGGTGACAAATTAACCCTAACTATTTTGTTTTTGTTTTTAGAACAACAATCTCATTACATTACTGAATTGCCCACTTTGTTGATGTTGTTTCTTGATTCTTATCATTTCTTTCAGGTAGAATATAAATCCATTAGTTTTGTGTGCTTTGAACATTTTAATCAAACATTTAATTAATTTTTAATTAAACTCTAGCAAACAAATCGTTTTTCAGTTTCCTTCAAAAGACCCATTGATGTGGTATAGAATTTTATAAATCATATTAAATTAGATCATATTTTCGTTTAATACAATGAGGGTGCCTGATGTTAAAGTTAATGTAATAGCACATTTTATGTGACAGGGCCCACGTAGGTCTTTTTTTACATGTACGTCGAAACCAGCCTAGGCTAATGAATTTAATCTTCACATAAATCATATCAAATTCTTTTAAATTATCACATTCTCCCTTCCCAGTACTGATGTTTTTGGTAAGTTTTAACAATTGCTTTGTCTTGATTTAGGTTTGGGATACCTACAATGAGCAGAAAGCAGTACTAGAAATCAGAACTGATGCTCCTCAGTGGAAAGTCAGATATACGGTAAGTAAAATAGCTTGTGAAGGTTTTGATAAACCAGGGTTCCCTGTCTATCAGGGAAATCATGGAAATCTGGGAACTATTTGACCTTTTTTCCAGTCAGGGAAAAGTCAGGGAATTTGATAATAATGCCTCAAATCAGGGAAAAGTCAGGGAATTTTGATAAGCCTAAAAATCGAAAGTACAGTAATCAGGCAGACACTGTTATATTTTGTTGCATTTCAAAACAACATGCCTTGAAATTTTGAATGACTGACTATGGTAGTCATTTAGTGTAGCAACAGATGCAAAAACTGGAAATGGGTTTAAATAATTATCAAGGAATTTTGAGATTTCATCATGGAAAAATCAGGAATTTTGTTCTCTTGAAATGCTGGGGACCTTGTAAAGGCTCAGTCCAACCCTAATGTCCTTTATAAAGACCATGGTCTGTATTCACAAAGGTGGCCTAAAGTTAAGCCCAGCTTAAAATCTGTGGTTTAAGTATGACTAGCCAAATGGGATGTGATCTTGAAAAGTAATTGTTCAATTTATCGGAATTGTTGGTACTTCAACTATTAAAAATTACAATAAGTGATAAGTACAAAAGTTTTCTTAAGCACTAAAGCATGATTCGGGAATTCAGTAAACATGTAAGGAACATTGCAACGTAAACACATTTGTCTCCCATTTTGCTAGCCATAGTTAAACCACAGATTTAAGCTAGGCTTAACTTTAGGCCACCTTTGTGAATACGGGCCATTAATCTTAATTTGATTTAGGTTTGGAATGCAGGCTAAGGGCAGAAAGACGTACTAAAGATAAGTGTTATAATATTAAAAGCTCAATCACTGCCTGGGGTTGTCAAGGTCATAGGTCCATGTCCCGGTTCAGCACTCATGTACTTTGAAAATCTGTTCTCGGGGGGGGAAGGGGGGAGCGGGGGAGTATGGACATGGAAAGCCCAGAAAAACCATTTCATTTGAATGCTCCCCATGTATTGGAGGAGATAAATAGTTTAATAAACCTGTTGACTGTTGTATCCCAGCAGGGATGCGACATACCATACCAGCTTTCAGATGTGTAATGTTTATAATAGTCTGTAGCTAGTATGTTTTTATGCTTAATATTAGAGTATTCATCAATGATAAACTTCTATTTAATTGCTTCCACCTGTCTATAAAGCAATGCTATTATACTGGTACGAGGTTATCCCATTGTCCTGGAATATTGCACTAATACAGATAGAAAGATAGATAAATGGTTTATTTGAATAAAAACATAAAAGCAATAAGTGTACATATCTCCATGCTTTGTAGTTTAAATAACTAAATTGTGCATTGGATTACAAAAGTATTTTCACAAAATAAAATTCCTATAAGTAATAATGAAACTAAATGTATACCAGTATTATTTTCTACACCATTTATTCATCTTTGATAGCCCTTTGGTGATGGACTGGTTACCATCACCATGCCCCAGCTACGTCAGCGAGAGAAGAACTTGCTCATGTGGTCCCAGTCCAATCCTGCAGCTCCGATCCATTCCTTCACTGGTCACAGCGATGATATTCTTGAGTTCCAATGGAGACCCAAAGATGGTAATTATAGTGATAAATAATAATTGAGTCAAGGTAGAGCCTGAGCTTTCGATCCTAGCAGAATCTTTGTCAGAGACAAATTGACACATATATACAGTAAATTAACACTAACACAGGCAAGAAAAGCACAGCTACATGAATGAAAGCTGGCAAAGAGAGAGGACAAAAGAACAAAAGTGGTAATTGAAGAAGTGAGAGGAGAGACAGCCATTCGAAAAACAGAAAGGTAGGCAACATCAAACAGGAACCGGAACAAAAGGGGGATGATCAGCAAGATAAAAAATATTGTTTGTTTTACACATACAGGTATCCATCGTATTGATATTATCTCTTAGTGCTAACATGTAGTTTAAAACTTAAGGTTTAGTGACTTGATTTTGTAATAGTTTTGTAGGTTTGCATAAATATTGAAAACAAAATCCATTTGAATCATGATAGAAAATTATTGTAGTAATGTTTTCTTTGTTTTTAAGGGTCTACAAAACCAAAGCCAGTAATTTGTAGTTTAATTAAAAACAAATGCATGTAATTTTTGTCTTGTCTGTTCAAAGAGGGCAGTGAGACATCTTACATTGTATATTTTATATTTTTCTTATATTTTTCTTATTTCATATTTTTCTTATCTACATGAAATTATGTCATTCATTGCTTGATGTCTTCTTATTTTTTTTTCTTTCTAGTTGCATCTTTTGACTACCACATGGTTACTTGGGCAAGGGACTACACACTTCGGATATGGAGAGTTGAGCCTTATCTGCAGAGGGTACGTAAGATATCACTTATTAGCATTTCTAGGTTCATGGACCTTAATAATCCTGTATCAAAATAGGTTTTCTTTTATCCCTGGTTCTTAAATAGTGGCTAAGCTAAAGTTTGGCGATTTTCTTTACTGAGAACCAAGCTTGGCTCGTTGTGTAGATTTGTTAATGACTTTATTATATCAAGCTTGAGTTTAATTCCCACACATCATGCTTACGCCCCCCCCCCCCCCCCCCTCCCCCAAACAGAAACAAAACAAAACTATGCCTGGGTACTGATGTGTTTGGATTTTAACAACAAACACAAACCATGTGCTTTCATGTTTGACATTTGATGATTGGATTTTTGTTGTCAGCGTACACATAATTTTTTATTTTGCCCTTTTAATGTGTTATCTATTTGTAGTAATTGTGCTCATTTGTAAAACTAAATTGAAACTGAGCTGTCATGTTTTTTGTTTTTTTTAATGATTTAATAAATAAATTATTAAGCTGCCGTACTGTTATTTTCATTGTAGGTGTCAATATTGACCCAAATTCACAAAGGTGGATTCTGCAAAATCCATGGTTTCAACCCTGGGTTTAACCTAGGGATGGATCTAGGATTTTCAATTTGGTATTTACAAAGGTGGACTCGACTGAATCCACAGATCCACAGCGCCATAATACGTCAGAAGTTGAGTCAACTGTTGGTGAATCATAAACTGGTGCATCAGTGGATCCGTAGATTAAAAAACCTACGGATCCATGGATCCGTGGGTTTTGCAGAATCCTCCGTTGTGAATTCGGGCCAATCTGTCCCTCAGATGAATGTTAGGTATGCATGTTCAAACCAAAACACTATTTGTATGAGAAATGGGCAATAAATTCATCTCTCTTCCATCTTCCAGTTATGTGGTGTTGAAGTCCAGGACCTGAACTTGAGCGGCTCTAGCGACATGGAGATCTTGGCCTCCCCTCCCAAGTCCGGTTCCTCGGTGGGCGTGGCATCCTCGGTCTCGCCCGCTCACTCCCTCCTGGGTAACAAGGAGCTGATTGGTGGAGGGGTCGGAGATCAGTCGAGGTCATTGAGTGACCTAGATGAATCGATAACATCACTCGAGCAGGAGTTTAAATCTGTGGGACGCAGCACTCCACAGACGTCCATTACACCGGTGAGTGGAAGGATGCTCTTCTTGGGTAACAGAGTAAAGCCATGTTCTAGTCTCTCTATCTCTCTCCTTCCTCTTCCTCTCCCCCCCCCCCCTCCTCCATTCTTTCTTGCTTTCCCACCTCCATCTGCAATTTCTTCTCTCAGGGTTTCCACTGTATATGTACATGTAACTGGAAAACCTGGAAGTCAGGGAATTTAAGAAAAAGGCGTCAAAATGAAGGAAACATCAGGGAATTTAATAAGATATAAATAATAATATCGTTTTATTTTACCCAGGGTAGCCACTTCAGTTCTGACAACTGTTCTCCCAGCGGGCCCTGCATGATGTTATTATTACCCCAAGCTCCTTATTAAAAGGCAACTTTTAGTACCATTTTTTGTAAGTCTTTTGGTAGGACTCGGCCGGGTTTCGAACTCACGACCTACCGTTCATGAAAGCAAGAAAGGCTACCTTTTTACGGGCGCTCTAACCGATTGCGCTATCTTGTCAGATGTTGTCAGTCTGTTGTTTGCCGCGGCGCATCAAATTAGGTTGAAACGGGTCTAAATCGGTTTCCTAGAATTCTGAAAATCAATCAGGGAATTTGTTCTAATACAGAGGGAACCCTGTCTCTGCTCTCTACCCATGGCTATCTGTCTTGCCGCCCATCTCTTTCTCATTCTTCTCTCTCTCTGTTTTTTCTAGGCTTTGCTTCATCTCTCCTCCCATCTCTCTCTCTCCATCCTTTCCCGTGTACACTTCCTTATCTCTAATGTCTTCCCCTCTCCCTTTCTTTCTTTTTCTGATCATGTTGTCTTGAGAGAAATTTTTTTTTTCTTACATGGTCTGTGTCCAAGACAAATTACCTTTTTTTGTTCATTTTCCATTTTCATATTGGATTTCTTAGTTTGATAAAATAGCAGGATAGACATGTTTACAACATGAAAATTTTCTGTAGCATGATTAAAGCAAGGACTAAGTTTTTATATGGTATAACAATTGTCTTTACTTGTTTTATTGTTCTTAAGCAAAGCGTAATCTTTATCCTGTGCATGCCTGTGTATGCATGTGGATTAATTCCTTTTCTCACTCTATATGTTGAGTCAAAGATCATTATTCCAGTGTTTTTCACCTCTTACTTTAGGATCTTGGGAGTCGCAGTTGCCTGGTAACCGCCTCCAGTAATCGTCACACAGTCTCAATGAAGATGAATTTTCCTCCTCAATACCCTAATAAAGTGAGCCCTAAGCTGACCTTCATCCCACCTACAACACTAGACAACCAGACAAGAATGAAAATACTAGAGGTATAGTATAAAATATTTCATGTTTATGAGTGAGATAGTAATGTAGTATTCAGTGTCGGATAAAGTTGAGTTTCGTTCCTCAATACCCTAACAAAATGAGCCCAAAGCTAAGCTTTATCCCACCTACAACCTTGGACAACCAGACAAGGATCAAAGTACTAGAGGTATAGTATAAATATTTCATGTTTAGGAGTGAGATAGTAAAGTAATATTCAGTCAGTAGCGGAAGCAGACAGGAGTCACACAATGAACTACTACCGGGCCCATTCGTAAACATAATAGAGCCGCTTTTGTCCCCAGATAATTGGGCCCCCGAAATGCATTCAATTCGATTTTCTTGGATCCGCGCCTGTCAGTGTCGGATAAAGATGAGTTTCCTTCCTCAATACCCTAACAAAATGAGCCCTACAATGTAAGCTCCATTCCACCTAAACATTAGGCAATCAGACTAGCATGAAAGTACTAGAGGTATTGCATGATAAATATCCCGGTAATGTATATGGATAAAGATGGCTTTCTCTCTTTACACTAAGTTAATGCTTTACATGTCTCTGGACCACTTTATTATTTATCTTCTTCTTTTTTTTCAAAGAGGACAACATAATATCAAGTCTTTATAACATTCAAATCACCTGGATTGTGTGGCCTTAATATGTTTGTCCCTGTCTGCTGAACATTCATGCAAGAGCGCTCAGCCGAGACAGAGGGATAATGGTTGTTTATTCATGCAATAGAAACCACATCTTTTTATCTAGATTAAATCTAAATGTTGATTTGTTTATTTTCTGCAGGTATTAAACCATTCCTGTTTGCAGCAGGTAGAGTTAGAGAGATTCTGTATATCAAGCTGCTTTAACCAGCTCATCAGTATCATGGAAGGTTTACAGGTGAGTTCAAGACAATCAAGAGTTCTTATATCAAAAACTAAAAGGTCATTAATAGATCATTCTGCTATTAGTTTGTAGATGTTCCTTTCCAAAGGACCTAATAACCTGTTATTATAGTGTACAAATATACAGGCCTTGAGCAAGGTTGATTAAATCTATAGACCGCAGCTACTGAAATATTTCCATTTTCTGAAGGGCTTTAGCCCCGAAGGAAATGGGGATATTCAAGTAGCTAAGATCGTGTAGATTTAACCATTCTTGCGAATAAAGGAACGTATATTTCTTTTAAATCTCTTATTTAAAAAAATGAAATAAATAAGTGAATAAAGAGGTTTAACACTTAGATTTAAGAGAGATCAAACTTAATTATGTAGGCCTACCATCATTCAGTGACCATTTCTTGACTTAATTTTACAATGTGCCGCCAAATATGCACGTCATAATAGCAGTGCTCATAAAATGTATGCGCTATCCATGCTGCCCACATGTATTATGTGGATGAAATAGTAATCCCAACTATATTCTGGTAAATGGGAAAATTTTCTTTTCAAGAAGAATTATTTAAACCCTTCGGATGCGACGGGCTTCTACAGAAGCAGAGCGATGTATTCAGTCTGCTACGACGGGCATCTACAGAAGCCGAGATAATTCCTTAATATGTTGACAAACTTTACCAGCTTTTCAGCAGCTTTGGGGGGCTAAATTCTTGGGGAATATTACAAAGATATATTCATTTCCAATATCCTTTAAGAAATAACCTAGTTATCTGGAAAAAAATTGAGAACAATTCATTTCATTTCAACATTACCAAAAATTTTTACATGAAAAACGAATTCCCTATCGAAACTGTTGGTGCACGGGTACGCGTCCGGAGGAAGAAGAAAATAATCAAATGAAGCTTGAGAGGGGAAAGGGAAGATTGAGACTGAGAAAAAGAGAGATAAATAGAAAGCAAACAATGTTAATCATTGTACATAAAACATTAGTTGTATGAAGATTAAGCCGGTCGTTTTTCGATTCTCGCTAGGTTATACTTATCACAATAATGAGAGGGGTTGATTATTTGACATTTTGATTGAATTATTTTGTCATAATTAATGAATGGGGCTTAGCCAAATGTGCTATTGTCCAGAGGTGTGAAGCCAGCCGCTATGATCTTTAAGCCATATTTTATAGAAATAATTTGAAAGAAACAGGACCTTTTTTCAAGCGCTATTCAGTAGGCTTATTGATTGAACGGTGCGTGCTGCACATACTTATGCACTTTGCATTGTGAATCTACTGAAAAGGAAGAAAGCGAAACTTCTGCCAAAATGACTGCTTTTCTTTGCAAAATAACGCGTCTTATATTTGGTTTTGATGAATATGCCTAACAGTGTTAGATAGAAAAATGTCTGCCCTTTCATGTTTACATTTACTACAAATCATGGAAATGACTGAGTGAGGAGCAAGGAGTAATGAAAGCACAAAACATAACAAATTTCTATGAAATGTCAGAGTACAAGAAATCGCTCTGCTACAGGGATAACAATCGCGATGCACAGGCCCGCGCCCAAAGCATGTGTTGATGGCCTGACAATCATTTTTTGCTTATTACTCAGTTATGTATTTTGTATAAAAAGAATTATTCATTCGTATATCTGAACATTCAGTGCAAATGTCTATTAATTTTGTGAGATGAAATTGCATATTTGAAATACATTTTTTTTTTCCTCAGCTGAACCCCCCAAGTTCGATGAATGGATCATCTTCCAAGCCATCTACAGGTTCATCCGGGGGTCAGGTTGCTTCAACTTACGGGACTGCTTCAGATAAGAATGTACCCTTCCCTCGCACTTCGGGGGCTAGATTCTGTAGTACAGGTACATAATAGTGTGATAATAATAATAATATACATCTTCATTAATATAAATGAAGAGTTTGATTCCAATAGGGGCTAGATCCACTTTTGTAACTTCTGAGGAAAAAACAACAAACATTTGTTTCCCAAATTTGATACAGGTGTCTGTGGAAAAGTGATATTCAAAAGGTGCATTTTATGATAATTACTTTTTTTTTTTTTTTTAATACTTTTGTTCACTGAGACACAGGTACCAACCTAGACAATGGTCTGATTTCAATAACTCAATTTTGATCAAAAGTGGATGTAGCCCCTTTTTTAATAAAAACTCTTCATTTCCATAGGGACAATTACCCCCGAGGAAATAGAATTGTCACATTCACAGGGATCCTTATAGATTTAATTAGTGTTTTGAATATATATATTTATTTTGAAAATATATCTTTGTATATTTGTTTTCTACATGTATCTCTAATCAAATACTTAGACTCTATTTAAAGCAACCTGTTTGTCCCGTAAAGAATTGATATAGAATCAATAAATGATTATAGCTGTTCATCTTTTTTATTGTTTGTCTCTCTGTTTCAGATAAGCTAGTGATGTTCACCAGACCAAGTAGTATGAAGAAAGCTACTGCCACCTTCCAACCAATTCCAAAGTAAGTCAAATAAATACTGTCTATCAATAGTTTTGCAAGGCATGAATTGGCTTTGGCAATGTAACAGGATGCAAAAAATACATGTACCGGTTGAAAATATAAAAGGCACAATTGGCAATGAAAACATTGTTTTCAGTAGCCCTTTAGTTCTACATTGTAGTGGAACTTAACGGTATGCATCTATTGCAATAAGATTACAAATGTCCCAAACAAGTTCACTAGGGAACTACGAAAGAGGCCTCTTTTTCGTATCGATGACCATCCATGTATGCAAAATCACACAAAATTTACTTCTTCCTCATTTGTCGACCCGATTTTGGGGTTCTCATTGGTAGGACTACACGAGACACACGGACCGAATATAAAATATCCCGTACATGTACAGTATTTTACTCAGTTACTTGTTTTCTCTACTTGTCTTTTGTCTCCATAGAATTTTATCATGCCCCTATATTGCTAAAGTGCCACACAACAGAGTTTAGATGCGTGGTTTATTTTTGATTTATTACCCAAATTGGGCAGTACATGGTGTATTTGCATGGATAACCTGCAGCCTTTAATTTTTATAATAATTGATTTATGATCTTTTACTGCTGAATATAAATGAGCGAAATTCAACAAAGTGCACTGAATGGGATATCTACATGTATATACCATTCATTAATTTGTTTGTATAATTATGATTTGTCATGTGTAGTAAATTAGCAGTATATAAATATAGTTGACCCTCTATATGTCAAATATTAATCACCTAAGTCAAAGACATTTTTTAGTTCTGATTATACAAGACTTGTGTTATTCACCTCTCCTACATGTAAGTCGCATTTCTCCTAAGCCGAACAAATTTCTATGGTACCAAGAGATTCGACTTAGGCAGAGTTGCGTGTATCTCAGTGTTCAAAGTTCAAAATTTCATTTAAAAATAAAACCAAACAAAATATTTGTTATTGTCAGGGCACTGTCAGCATTGAGTCAGCATAGAGGGCAGCAGATAATCCAAAGCACGAGGAAAGAGAACCAAGACGGCTTATCAATCGCTAAGTTCTACAAAGACAGAGAAAATGTAACTTTTACAACTTTTACTTTTCTTAGTTTTTTTTTATATGTGTGTGTGTGTGTGTGTCTGTGTGTGGATGATAGTTGGACAGTTGTGGTCATGAGATTTAAGTTTGGAGGAAACTGTCTCAAAGTAAGCTGATAACAGTTAACACAGTAATTGTTGTGTGTTGTGAGGTTTTAGAATCTACAAAATGATAAGAAATTAAACCAATTCTGCTGAGTCACATACACTGCACATAAAAATGCATGTATGGGACTACACACAAAAGGTCACTCTTTAAGTGTAACAGAATGGAGCCATTGAAAAGTAATATGGGTTCTATACAGATAAATCCTATGATATTTAATCTAGATTCTATTCGGAAAATATGTCAGACATTAATCATAATTTGGTTTTGCCTTCACAGTGAGAAAAGTATAGGTTTGCTCACTTTGTGATTATATCAGAGAAATAAAAGCATTCTATTTTTTTATGGAAAATATGCACAATTGTTGGTATCTAGTTGTAAAAATTCTTTCAGGTTTTGATGAAAATTGGTTTGTTTTGTCCTATGATCACATGCACAAAGAAAAATAATAAAGCTATTAGATTACAAAATAAGTTGCAATTTAACTTAAGCATCCTAAAATCTCTTATACATGTCAAACCCTGAAATTGTTAACCTGACTATGGCATTTTATTGAAAATGTAATAACGCTCCTAAATTTACTACCAAATAAAATGTTTAAATGTTGATGTTTTGCAGGGCCTCCTGGAAGAACATTATTGCAATTACTGCAGGATTTACCCTGTTGAAATAAAATTAAATCAAATCAAAGGTCAAAATATAACATGAATATTCATACACCTTTCACAGAAACACCGTCGGGGAGGGAAGCATAGAAGAAAGAACTCTGACGTGTCTCAGATATCAGCCTCAAACTCTCAAGCGTCAGGTCCAGTGGTTATCTTTGATACTTCATGTCTCCTCCCCATCCACCAGAAATTAGCAGAAACTTACGTGTAAGCCATGTTGGATTTTTTATTTAGGAAGAGTGTGACATGCAACTTCAACATAGATAAATGAAGGGAATATAATTATGAAGACATATGTGATTCATCATATAATAATGAGATGCAAGTCGCCGAGCACACTCAGCAAAGGGTCAAGGAAATTTACAGATAATCAAAAATGTCAAATTTTTGGGAAGAATATTTTTTTATTTTCTGAATTTTCAATGTTTCATGTGTGCTCTGTAAAAAGAATTGAGTAAAAACAAAAATATTTAATATGGATTATTTTACCGATGACTCTTTTTCTGATTACTTGTGTCTCATTTTGATATGATGAGCCACTTCTAGTTCCCATATTTCATGCCTATTGCTCTATTGCTCTGCTCCTGCATGGGGTGGTGGCCATTTTCTGCCTTTCCTTGCATTTCAACAAGGCTGTAACCAGAGAATTGCCATCTTCCTCTTGAGTGTTAGACTACTGCTTTCTGCATCTGATGTGTAACAGGGCATCATGGTGAAAAAGCTCTCAAATATAACAAGGAAAAACACACACACACACAAAATATCAGTGGTGAAGCTTGTTATGATTAGAAATAACAATATAAAATGAATATTTATTTACATAAAAACAGCTACTTATATGGTTAAATCACTATAAACAAGACTTCACTATTTTTGTGATTTCAGATTGATTCCTGATGATGTACCTAGGATGTGTTCCCTCAATGCCAATGCTGCAGCAGCTGTAGGGAGAAAAGATCTATTACAGGTAAGCACCTTTCTTGTAGAATGCCTACTTAGCTTGTTTTACGCAGCTTTATTCAACTCGGCTATGCAGAAAAATAGCAAATAGATAAAGTCCATCTGATATATCGTCACTGACTTGTTAAAAACTAAAGTGTCTAGAAGAGCAAAAAATATGGCTGCCAATGCACTGTAACCTATAGGATCACCATTCCTTCAACACACTGTGGTGACTTTATTTTGGGGGTTAGAGAGATAGGATTTTGACAGGATATCACTTGACTGATACTTTGGAAATCAACAAAAATAGGTGATTTTCAAAGGTCATTTGAAGTCAAGACATTCAAGTTTACCTGGAAGACTAGTGAAATCAAACTTGGTTAGGGATGTACTTGGGGAAACCTTCATGTAATTAAGTCATGGATGGGCGAGACACAATCTGGCTATTGGCTTGTTTTGTTTGTTATATGCCATGTTTTATTGTATTTTACACTGTATTTTTTAAAACTGTGTTTTCAGTGAGTACTTTTTAAATACTATTTCCTTTGTAAAGGTTTGGTCCCTCGCATCTCTTGCTAGCAGTCCTAAATTAACTCCACATCCCTATCCGGATCAAGAAAGACCCTGGGCCAAACATCCTATGGGAAGACAACTTCTCAAGTCTCTGTAAGTCTTAACTTCTAGCTCTGTGTATCTTACTCTCAAGTTTCGTTGACCTTGATCACTTTCCTTTCCAATTGATTTCGCCTCACCTTTCCCCTCTTTCAAAACAAATTTCTATTTTCTTCTTCCATCTCCCCTCCCTCTCTCTTTTCACACTGTATCTTTTTGTCTGTTTCCTGTTTCGTAAAATGATAAATTGAAATAATTGTTTTTCTAAGTTTAAATTCAAGATTTTCAATTTGAAATGCTTGTAAAAAAATAAGCACTTCAAACATGGGGGGCGTTTCATCAAAGGACTTGTCGGTTATTTTATCCGACATATTTGCTCTCAGCCAATCAGATGCAAGCATTTCAGTAGCTTGTAACAGTTTGTCGGATAAAACATCCAACAAGTCCTTTGATGAAACGCCCCCCTGATCATTCTCACAATAATCTCTTTTGTGTTAATTAACAATGGATTATGATTAGCCCAAGGCGCTATTGATTTTTAAATTTTTTTATTGTAAATTGCATATTGTTGCTCATCAGTCGAATACATAATTAATCATTCATACCTATAATCATTACCATCTCTCTTCCTTCAGAATGGACCACTACAGTTCAATCCACGATGTGCAGACTTTAGCCATGCTTTCATGTGTGTTTGGTGAGAATAACCGTTCCAGAGGTGATGCTTTGAACAGCCCTTCCATTCAGAGGGTAAGTCTTTAGCACTTCAAATATGCTGGGTATCAGGGTAAGTTTTTCTCCAGAGCCACTAAAATAGCTTCTGTACCCCTTCAAAGAGAGCCCCCCCCTTTTTTTTTTTAATTGATCACATTTGTTTTTCTTTCCCTGGACCCTTTTCTTGGGTTAGCAGTTACAAAAGAAATCCCAAATAGTCTTTTAAAAATATGTATATTGATATTCAGAAAAGTTGAAAGTGACCCTATGAAGAAACTTTTAATCAACGTAAATAGTCAAATTTCTATTGACCATTTATATATTCTCGTAAAACATGGTCTGTCATATAAAAATTTATTCATATTGGATGGATATATTACATTGGGCACCAGAAATGATATTTTCTTTATGGCCAATATTTCCAGTGTCCCATTAATTGTCACCAATATAATACAGTTGTTCATTATGTAATTGATTTGTGGTTTGAACTAGTGCATACAAAATAGAGATATGAAAATTAGTTGAAATAATCTAGCATCAACTGATTTTCTCTTGCTCTGCAGTTCTTTGTGTCCCCTGACTCGGACTCCATGTTCAGCCCTGACTGGATAACGGACGGCTACGGGCAGAGTCTACCAGAGTCTCCTGATGACTACAAGTTTGGTCAGGCTAGGAACCCAGAGGAGATCGAACATGACATCCATAGAGCAAATATGCAGTGAGTGGTCATCATGATTGGTTTTCATACCAGATTCCTGTAACATAAAGAGTTGCAAGCAATTGCAAATTTGAAACAACCATTTTCAGAGACAAAAGCACAAAATTCCTTGTGGCCATTGGCGACTCCTGGGGTTATAACGGCATTCAGTTGCTGTACTGTCTTTTGAACATTATGACAACAGTAAATGAGTGAAGTACAATGATCCAGGTGTACTTTTGTCACAGAGGTGGTTGCTGTGAGAAAAAGAGTAAAAATGCAGCTAGGGCATGAGAAATTCAAACTCAAGCGGGAGAGTGGGAAATTTTTCAAAAATGTGAGAAAAAAACAAACATGCTTGGTAGAATCAGCTGGGAAAAAAGACCCTTTTGAGCTTGACTTATGAGATCTCTGGCCAAAAGTGGAAGAGTTGGAGTCTCTGCATTCTGATTGGTTCAAAGTGGGACTATCAATTTGCAAGTGTCACATGGCACAGGTTGTATATTACACTGGAAATACCAACAGTGTGAAATTCACACAAGTGGTATGTGAAAGTTACACAGGTTGTACATTACAGGAAATACTTGTCTGTTATTTACACAGGCAGGGGTGTGAATTTCAAACAAACATGTGTGTAACAAAGGCAATCTTGTAAATTGCAGATGAGAAAGAATTTTTAATTAATAATTGAGGATGGTTCTAAATAGGTAAACAAGGAGGAATGCAATATATACAATAGAGAGACAGATATATATACAAAGACTGTTGTCATTATTGATAAAATTGTAATGATTATAATAATAATGTATAGTGCATCATACATGTATGATAAAATGTCTCTTTGTCATTTCAAAAAGCTTTACATACAGTGTGTCCCACCCAAAAGATGCTAATGGCACTCCAAATGAGTATAATTTGAAAATTACCAAATCACACTGTAGGCCTATATAATTTTATGATCGCAAACTGTGACTTATTTTATACAACTGGCTCAAACTTTATGCGATATATGGGCCACTGAACATAGAGATATGAGGCTTCTTTCAGCACTAAAAAAAAAACAAAAAAAAAAGCAATAAAACCTCTCAATCCAGTTTCGTTATTACATTGAATAAAGTATGTAGTCCAATTACATCTTCATTCACTCTTATTTTATATTTCCTTTTCTTTAGATTTTTGACCCAAAACTTGCAGGCCCATACTTAAATTAAAAAAAAAAAAAAAATGAAGGTTTTAGTAAATTGGCATGATATCTTTAATCACACATAGCAATTATACTAAACAATAATTACAAGGAAATTTTTTTTTTCTTCAAATCCATGATCTCATCTTGAAAAGTTTCATAATTCTTTTTTTTTTTTTCTAGTTTGTATCTACATTATTTACATTTATTCTTTTCTTAAGCAAAAATAAATTATGTGTAAAAAAAAAAAAAAAAATGTTTAAAATAAAATCCAGAAGTGTTTCATCCATGCACTCTTGGGTTTATTATCATCATAATTATTTGCCATTTATTCCCATCATTTGTCATGTTTCGCTGAATTACGCTGTAAATATGCAAGAATTTCTATTCATCAGAGGGGGATGAATGAATAGGTTATCCCCAAATCCTGAACGAAGGAAAGTTTGGGGAGGTAAGGTATAGGAATGTGAATAGATATAATTTGCACCACTTGAACAGATAACAAATCTTGTCAGCTGATCCCGACTACACATATCCTACTACTTAATACAAAACTTGGATGGAGAGGTTTCCTGATGTGTAATGAAAAAATGCTCATATCTCTGTGATTATTGGACCATATCACATAAAATTTCATCCAGTTGTAGAAAATGAATTGTAGTTTACTGGTGTAAAGATATAAACAATATAATATTGCAATTCTAATATTATACCCATCTAGAAAGCCGTTAGCATTTTTTGTGGGACACGCTGTATATATACAGTGGTGGCCAAAATTATTAGAACACCTGAACCTACACAAAGTCTATGGGATTATCTATGCCCTAGTTCATTTGCCGAAATAAGGTTAAAGATATCGTTTGTATGTCATGAGCTTTCATGACTTTTTAGCGTAGGGTCTTACGTATATGTTGATGCTAAATTTATATAGTTTCGACCATCTGGTAATGCGCAGCATTAAAAATAGTTGCGCTATGCGCTTTTGGTTTCCCCGTAGACTTGTGTATTAAACATGTTGTTCAAATGCAAAAAAGTAAAATGCCAATTACAAATGCCGATTGCTCAAAAAGTATTTGAGTTAGAAGTATGAGACTTAGCAGGCTTATTTATTCTAATATACCTCAAATACATGCTAAGTTTCAGAAAATTTGGTCAAATGGGGAGGGTGGATTCGCCCCCACACTTGGGGGTGAGATGACCATGATAACTATGCCCATTGAAGGTTAAGACTGTTTTTCATTTAATGAAGACACTCCTTGGAAATGCATATGTTTTTTTAAAGGAAATTTCATGAGCAATTCAAATATGTTGAAATATTAAGGGTCATTGGAACGGGGGACTTAAATAGGGGCACAGAATTAAAAATTTGGGTCCCTTCAAAAATAATTTAAAATCCCCACATAAGATGCAACTACTTCACCCTGTGTTGTTATGAATGCCATTTTTGACATCCTCAGGAAATTATCTTTCAGAATATATATACTTTTGTAGGGAGAGGCTTAAAATGTTTAACGTTATGACACTTTGATCCTGAAAAGGGCAAGATTTTTATATTTTTCAATTGGTGGTGTAATATAAAAAAAAATGGGGGGGGGGGCAACTTGGGGGCGAGTTCCCAACACATTGAACGAATGGCTTTGCTATTTAGTTTTTAAAGCATAATGGTGATATTCGGAGACATTCCAACCATTTTATAGGTATTTAAATGGTCAACTGAATGAAAATGACTAAAATCATTTAAATATGCTAGGTGTTCTAATAATTTTGGCCACCACTGTATATATGCTAACTTTTTATAAACAACTTTTTTCATAGCATGTCAAAATTTAGTGCTTGTCACATTGATTTATGTGTCTTAATTTAAGTGAAACAAGTAATTTGGGGGTTTTGAATTCTCAATTTATTAGATTGTAAAATTTTTCAACTAAAGAAATCAAAGGTTTTATCTACATCTACAAGACAGCTTAATGGGGTTGGTTGTTAACTATGAATATGTGTGGTGTACTACTGATATATTTTTTGTTGTCAAAGCAACAACAACAACAACAACAACAACAACAACAAGGCAACAACATCATAATCTTGTGTAACAGTTCAAGCAGATGGTACATGATAGGTTTAAGGAGTAGTGTGCTGACATCCTGTAGTTGCAATGGCAGTAATATTAATTTCATCAACTACATTAACTATATGCACCAATAAAAGTAGACCTCAGAAACCACTAAAAACATTTCACATTGTTTTCATATTTAGCACAAATTCAAACTTAAGAAATTATGATCTCTTTGACCTTCGACAGACTGATAGATCCATCCCAGAGACATCAACTAGACATGTTCAGGAAGAAGTATGCTGACATTCTTTAGTTGCAATAGAAGTAATATTAAGTAGTAATTGCATCAACAGTGGTAGCAACTGCATGCAGCAGTAGCAGTAGAATACAGTAACCACTAAAAATACTTCACATTGTTTTCTTATGTAATGAATTATGATATTTTTGACCGTCATACAGGCTTATAGATCCATCCCAGAGACATCAACTGGACAAGTTCAAGAAGAAGTATGCTGACATCCTGTACAAGTGGAATCTCCTGGATGCTAGAGCAGAACTCCTCAAGTATATGTCATATCCCGAGAGATCCAGAGACTCACAACTAGGTTTGATGCATTCATTTGATCAATTCGCTTGTTAAAGGTTCTTTTGTTGCAAAGCATGATGGAACGGAAATTTAAGGTAGTACAATTGGCTAATATCAGCTTATGATCATGTTGTTAAAGCGAGTGAAAAATTAATTTTTGTTTGTATTTTGTTATGTGGACCAGTTGAACATTAATTTGATTGAATCCAAAAATAATAGCTTTGGTGAGAAGGAATTATGTATTAATTTTGGGACATTGGTAGAAAACAAATTTCTCACATGAATGTTCACAACATGGGATTCTGCAGCCAGCTAATTGTACGAGAATTCTGTACCATCATGCTTTGCGATGAAAGAACCATAAATGCATGTATTTACCCAGTCACACATACATGTATCGACAATGGACTAAACACAACATTATAGTAAATAGTGGTAGTATTTTACGAGCTGTGATTGGTTGAAAGGGTGTCACGTGTCGTTCAACATTCTGGTATGTTGAACGCTTTTTTGTTATGTTGAACGGTTTTTTGTTATGTTGAACGGTTTTATCCTGTGTTAAAATGAATGGCGAAATCGATTGCTTTGTTGCGCTAGCGCGTAATAACAGTAAAATGGTGCGCACAACAATAGATACGCGGAGCAACAATATACGTCACAATAGCTTAATTAGCACCAAAAGTTTGGCAAACATTGGCAAAGATAAAACCAGATTAGGCAAGGTCAAATATCTAGGGGTCTATTTACTATAATAAATAGTGCATGCTCTATTAATGCAACATTACTAACTATGTGAACTCCAAATACTAAATTATCCCTCGTGCACATCTGTTTCAACTCGGCCTTCGGCCTCGGTGAAATAAATGTGCCCTCGGGATAATTTAGTATTTGTCGTGCACATAATCTAGTATGTTGCATGGTAAAGCATGCACTATTTATATAATGTTAACCTGAATGGCCATGATTGAAGGGTATTGCAATGTTGGTAAAAGTTGAAAGAGTACAAAAATAGATTTTCTTCCTTTTCTCATTATTGAGTACATACAAGGTATAACACATCACAATTTCACTTTAAGAATTCCCACATTTTTCTAGTATAAATCATGTTTTTTTAATCTCTTAATTGTTTTTTCTATAGACAGGTATTGTTCTTATATTTTCCCCCCCTTAATGTTTCATTGCAGATTTTTCAGACTTTGGTATTGAGTGCCGGAGATGTAAAAAGAAATCCATGTCCGTCCAGTGCAAGGAGTGTAAGAAGTATGCCTTTGAGTGTTCTATCTGCCATGTTGCTGTACGAGGTTAGTCTCCCCCTTTTCACACAATCAAAAATTTATACCATATCAGGACAACTCCCCCCCCCCCCCCCAAAAAAAAAAAAAAAAAAAAAAGGGTTGGAGTTTAGTGGGGCAGTTTTCCAGGGGGTAGTTGTCCTAGAACTAATTAATACAAATTTTGTTTAAGTAATCATCGTATATGAAAAAGGGAGGTATCTATGGTATGATGATGCTTTACAGTCCACTCTCATTGTATGGAGGTGCTTGGGACCTAGCCAATAACCTTGTTATGCTGAAGAAAATAGTAATAATACTCTGGATTTATATAGCACCTAATAGTAGTTGGACATATGCCCGTATTCACAAAGGTGGCCTAAAGTAAAGCCTAGCTTAAATCCGTGATTTAACTATGGCTAGCAAAAGGGGAGACAGATGAGTTAAGTTGCAATGTTCCTTACATGTTTACTGGATTCTGAAATCGTACTGGTTAGAAAAGCTTTTGTACTTATCACAGGCACTTTTTAAGAGTTCTAGTACCAACAATTCTGATAAATCAAACATTTACTTTTCAAGATTATCTCCCATATTGCTAGCCATAGTTAAACCACATATTTAAGCTAGGCTTAACTTTAGTCCACCTTTGTGAATACAAGCCTATGTCTCCAAGCACTTTACAGACATATTATTACCCCAGCCATAGTATTCAGGCTTGCCTGCACACATGTGTACACAGTCTCTACTCCCTGAGGAGTATTCCAACCAGCTACCATTAAATAAGGTTTCAGCTGAAATCTGAAACTTTAAAAAAAAAAAACAGAACTGTGGAAAGATACTGAAATAAAGACAATGCGCTTGTGCAGATTTTTTTTGTATGGTATCCCTGTTAAATCCTCAGTTATAATGAAATTTATATTTTTACATCAACATGGAAAAACAATGTGCTGAATTATTTAACCTAAGGGCTAGCATATGAAGATACAATATAATGATATCTTGAGGAAGATTATTTTGGCGGCCTCAGTAAAGATTATTGAAACTAATAATTATTGTTAGGGTATTCCATTTTAATCTTCATTTTTAATGAAGTCTATATTTTTGCTTCAATTTGAAAAAAATATTTTGATGATTTTTTGTATGGCTTCTTTACAAAATACAATTTCTGATTAGGCATCAGGCCTTTACCAGATCATGTAAGACTTCTGTTAGATTATCCCTATTTCTTTTTAAGTGTTTATTACAGTAATCATCTTAAAAGTAATTTCTAGGAAACTCATATAATGGAAGAACATTGCAAATACTTTTTTATTCCTCAACTTGGATTACTTTCGTGGGTTTACTACAATTTGTACGAGCTCATATCATTCTTAATTGGGTTTCAGGGCTTTACAAGATCATGTAGAACCATTGTTAGGTAATCCCCATTCATTTTTAGTGTTAATGAAACCCAAGATTCTATTTCAGACATCATCTTAAAAAAACAGTTTTGGGAAAAAAGGTATTACCTGAAACGATTTTGGGCACTTTTTATTCATTGACTGGTATTATTCTGTTTGGGTATCCCCATTTATTCTATAGTCCTAATGAAGTCCATGATTCTTCTATTTCAGGCATCAACTTGAAAAACTTGAGACGATTTTAGGCTATTACAGTGACTTTTTATTCTTTTAACTGGAATAATTTTTTGGGGTTGTTTTTCTCCAACTTGTAAAAGGTGATAAGAATCTTAGTTTGGTGTGAAGCCTTTCCAAGCCTTTAGGGTTCCCCATTTATTTGTCAGGCTTTGAAGTCCATGATTCTATTTCAAGCTTCATGACAAATGAAGTCTATCTCTAGAGTAGAATAGAAATTTGAGTGCTGGCTTCTAAACATACCATTTTAAACAAATTTTGATGTTTCACAAAAGGAAATTGTAAGAGTCATTGTTAACATATATTGCGGGTGAAATATCTAAGCTATAAGATAACTTTGATACCAATATGGGATTGCATGTTTACAGTTTTATGGGTAGAGTCTAATTCTGATACAGATTTAAACAGATATGAGAATACAATCAAACAGAAAATTGAGAGAAAGGACAGGATAAGAAGAAGCAGTTGATAATTAAATGTATTTTTGTAAACATATTTTCCCCAAACCTCTTAGGTTGACTCCTTTGAATGTAACTCTATTATGTCTTCTTTTCTTCTTCTTAGGTGCCTCAATCTTCTGTTTATTCTGTGGTCATGGAGGTCACACACAGCACATGCTAGACTGGTTCAAACTGGAAAATAAGTGTCCTACCGGGTGTGGGTGTGTATGTGAACGAGAGTCTCAGAGAGCCTGTGAACAGGATGTCTCATGTTCATCGCCTATCATACCCACTGTCAGTGTGAAGAGATGATCATTAGACTAAAACTGTGTGAAGCATGTTCACATTGTAGCCGAAGACACTCAGGCCATGCTATACTGGTTTCAACTGGAAAATAAGTGTCCTACCGGGTGCGGGTGTGTATGTGAACGAGAGTCACAGAGAGCATGTGAACAGGATGTCTTATGTTCATCATCTATCATACCCACTATCAGTGCTAAGAGATGATAGATGGACTAAAACTGTGAAGCACCTTAACATTGCAGGAGAAGTTACAGCACATGCTAGACTGGTTAAAACCGAAAAACAGGTGTCCTACCGGGTGTGGGTGCGTGTGTGAACGAGAGTCTCAGAGAGCATGTGAACAGGATGTCTCATGTTCTTCACCTATCATACCCACTGTCAGTGTGAAGAGATGATCATTAGACCAAAACTGTGTGAAGCATGTTCACATTGTAGCCGAAGACACATGGCACATGCTAGACTGGTTCAAATTGGAAAACAAGTGTCTCACCGGATGTGGTTGTGTGTATGAACAAGCGTCGGAGAGAGCCTGTGTATTGCTCATCACCTATCGTACCCACTATCATTGGCCTAAAACTGTGTGAAGCACGTTCATTGCCCCATCGTTGACAACACATAGCGCATGAGTGCCTCACTAGGTATGGCAGTTTTAACAGGAGTCGCACAGAGCCTGTAAAACTACATGTAGAGGGCTCTTGCCTATCATCTATTAGAACATGTTGAGAGCATCTCCACTAGTTTAGTTTTCATGACAGCTCTTAATGACAGCTCTTAACTTAAAGTTATCTTGTGGTTTTGAATCTTGAGAATGCACTCGTGCTGTAGATAGTTTAAGTATACACTTTGATTTTAATCTACAATATATTCCATGTTTATTAAGATAACTACTAGCTGTGTGTGATCTAAACTGGTAGTACGGACTATAAGAACAGAATTGATATCAAAGTATTGAACACCCATTGTCAATAATGACCTACCATTTTCAAGTTAATCTTTGAAATACAAACTGTGTGCTTCTGAATAGTAAAGATACCAATAATAGAATAATAAATATTCTGCTTCGGTATCCCATATATGATTAAATTGTAATGAAATGGGCTTCCAAACTGTTTTGGTAAATTATCACCTAGCTAGCTTTAGCCCAGGTGCAGCCTTGCCCTTTGCCCTGATAGGCAAAGTGGCATTTAAGGAACTTTCTGGCAATGTGGATTTATGTCTTCTTAACCCTTTAAGCGCGGGCCTGTTCCTTCGCGATTGTTATTCCTGTGGCGGAGCGATTTCTTGTACACTGACAGTATTATAAAAATTGGTCATGCTTTGTGCTGTTATAACTCCTTGCTCCTCACTTTGTCATTTTCATGATTTGTAGTAAATGTAAATATCAAAGGGTGGACATTTTTCTTTCTAACACTGTAAAGCATATTCATCAAAATCGAATATAAGACGCAATTTTCTGTAAAGAAAAGCAGACATTTTGGCAGAAGTTCCGCTTTCTTCCTTTCCAGTAGATTCACAATGCAAGGTGTTTAATGCATGCGCAGCATGCACGGTTCGATCGATGAGCCTACTGAATAGCACTTGATTTCTATAAAATATGGCTTAAAGATCATAGCGGCGAGATTCACACCTCTGGTCAATAGCACCTTTTGCTAAGTACCATTCATTAAAAGCATAGGGTTAATAAGTTTTGAAATAAAAGCCTGACTTTTAACTTATAACTCTTACTACATTTGGCATACTTAACATTTCATTACATCATTATGGTTACAACAAAATAATCCAAGCAAAATGTCAGATAACCAACCCTCTCATTAATCACATTAATTTAATGTGATATAAGTATAACCTATAGAGAATCGGAAAACGACCGGCATTACTCCATGCAACTAATGCTGTATGTATATCTTTAATAATGAACATTGTTTTTAAGCTTTCTATTTATCTCTTCTTCTCATTCTCAATCTTTATCTCTCTTTCTCCTCTCGGGCTTTATTCTATTATTTCTTCTTCCCCTCCGAACCCGTACGCGTACGCAAAAAATTTTAGATCAGGAATTCGTTTATCATGTCAAAATTTTTGGTAATGTTGAAATGAAGTGAATTGTTCTTGATTTTTTTGCCACCTAATTAGGTTATTTCTATAATGGATATTGAAAAAAAAATATCTTTGTAATGTTCCTCAAGAATTTAGCCCAAAAAAGCTGGAAAAGTTTGTCAACATATTAGGGAATTATCTCGGCTTCTGAAGCCCGTCGTCGCAGACTGAATACCTCGCTCAGCTTCTGTAGAAGCCTGTCACATCTGAAGGGTTAAAATAAATAAAATGTCAGGAAATAGAACACCCTTTGCCTTGGCTTGAATAGTTTGGTGACTTATCCACCATATTCATGATAATGCTCTTTTTGACAAAAGAAAGGATGTGACATATCAACAAAATTTGATTAATTAATGTTTTCATTTCAAATAGTACTTTGTGTGCTCTTACTTCTTACAAAATGTTATGCATAAACAGGGGTTGGCATAAACAATCATCTTGTTAAAGGATATGGTACATATTAAAGATGTTATTCCATCGCATTGGCATCAGTGTAAATAATTCATCAACGGGAAATGTCATTGTGTCATGTGAAAGTAGGGCAGAGTACTTCTGAAGTATATGCTAGTAGATACTTTAATCCAAAGCAAGTATTTATTTTAATATTATTTCAATAATTTAATAATTAATATTCAAGATGACCTATTTGCTAGGTTTACATAACAGGAAAAATGATGATCTACATGTTTTTAGATTATTCATATTGTCTGCCTTTAAGATATTTTTGATGATTATGCTTATCAACTACATTTTGAAAGGTCATTTACAATTTCGGTACAGGTAATGTTATAAAATATGTTTTCCTTCATTCACGTTCATTATTAATGTAGAGAACGGAAATTAAATTTCGTAGAATTGAGCCCTGAGTTTTTAATATTTAACCCTAATATTTAGATGAAAACATACAAATTCCAGTGAAAATACCTTCATTTGTTCTTCGTAATAAGTAATTTCAGATAAGTCAAATAAAGTAGAACATCTAACATGAGTTGCAAGATCAGATATAGTTTTACTTATGAAGAATATATCAATAAGCAAAACAGGCATTGCATAATATTAAGAACGGTTGTAGAAGTATTTTTCAAAATGGTTCCAAATATGGCATTTCTGATGAAAATTTATTCATAAAAAATTGGAGAATCACTAGGAACAAGTACTTACAATTGTTTTTCTTATTTTGGGGATCTTGAATTGGTTTCCCATTTTTTTTTTTTTTTTAAAGATAATTATAAGTTTGATTAGTTTCCCATTATTTTTGTTTCAATTGTTCAGTTATCTTTAAAGAAGTGAGGGGGGATATAGTTATTTTACTTTTACTGTTATCTGCATTTGCCACAGTCAACCGAGCTGAGGTGAGGTAAATGTACATGGGTAAAGGTAGGAAGGAATTCCTTAAATGCTTAGCACATTGTCATGGGAGCTTGGGTAAACATAGTGGAGGTTTGTATCATGAACCAAAAAGGTATTTATAAGTTTAACAATCATTACTTATGTTGTTTGTTAATACAGTCTACTCTCATTTTAACGGGCACAGATACAAAGATCTAATTATAACAAGGCAAATCATCAGCTTCCCATTTCAATCATATGCACATGATTGTGTCTCTGTATAACAATATTGTGGTACAATCAGGTAATAGGCTTGGTCCTTCGCTCCTTCTATGGCAAGAGGGCACTGTAGCTAGGCTGAGAGGGTAACACAAATTCAACTACAGGCAGACAACATGTAAAGCTGGGGGATGTTTCACAAAGAGTTAAGTAGACCTAAAGTCGCACTTAAATTCTACGTGCATCTTGTTATACAGTGCGTCCCAAAAAGAACTATACACTTTTGAAATGGCTGCCAAATTATAAATCTATGATTATAGGTGACAAATTTATTTGTATGGAAAGCTCATTATCCCAACTTTCATATGACACCAAAAAGTTCAAAAATAATTCATGCATGGATGAGCAGTGTTCACTTTTGTAAAGGGTATGGAAATTAGGGTGCGCAGGAATGTGCCTATAGCAACGTACTCCTATTATCATACCACTGAAGGACCTCACTGAATATACCTTGGAAAGTTACAATGCTACAATAGAAAATACATATTCCTGTTCACTCATGCATAAAATGGTAATCCCCCAAACCATAAATTTCACTCAGCAAACCCCAACTCATCACAACTGATCAGTAATTAGCTCTTATTCTTTATACCATCTTCCATTCCGTAAGCTCCAAATGACTTTCCTCTCACAAATTTGTGGCCCATTCCTGCGCACCCTAATTTACATACCCCTGGTCAATCCAATGAGGTGATGAGTAATATAACTCACAAAACTAACGATTTAAGTGCGATTTTTAAGTCTACTTAAATCTTTGTGAAACACCCCCTGGACTGGATTAAAACTGTAAGATTGAACCAGAATGGCTGAAGAATTTAAAATGTGGAGATGCAGCTATCAACCTACAAACTGGTAGAAGATATATTTTGATTATTTACTTGTTTTTTTATTTACTTACTTTCTTGAGAGGGTATATATTTGAAAATAAGTTCTTTGTGATGTAACTAGATTGAAATAAAGTCATGCCACTCATTGAATCCATAGTCATGTAATTACCCATTCACAGAATGGTCAACACACAGTGTGCACATATCTAGAATGTCCTCGTTAAAACAAAGTAGTGTTGTGTGTATTCATGTTGTAACATGAGTGGACTGTACTTTGGGGAATTACAAATTTTTATTATTTTTTTTTTTAGGGGGGGGGGGCGCTGTAAGCATTTTATTCCACATCGTTTCATTAATTTTGAAGAGAGATTGAATGAATTATATTCAAATTTTCTGTCATGAATATTTTGAAACTTAGTACTGGTAAATACTGGTATGCGAGCTGTTGTGAACATTATATTATTATTGCTATAAAAGAATTATATTGATTTATATAAAGATATACCATGTTGTCATCCAAAGTATTTGTTTATGAAAACTGAAATATAAAGATATATTCAAAGTAGATGTTTACTTTCTGGATATCATGTATTGTTGTAGAAAAAAAAAGGGCGAATGAAAGTTTGATCAAGTTGAAGGTAGCGGAAAAGGAGTTAGAGTGAGGAAAATAGATAGATAGAGAGAGCAAGCGATAGAGAGAGAGAAAGAGAGAGAGGGAGAGAGAGACGAATTAAGATGATGATAGTTGATAAGATCATGAATGTAAGAAATATCTTAAAATGATGCGTTTCCATCAGATTCAATCTTGATGATAGTGATGTGATGAACAAAGATTTCCTGTATTTACCTGAAAAAAAACACGAGTAATGACCTTAATTAATCCCTAATTTGCTTGAAAAAGAAATTTACTTTCAAAAATGCGTTTCCTGTGTTTGACATTCATGTCCTTTTAAATCTCTTTCCACTATTCTTGCATTTGAATGACATATACCTCGTTATTTGGTCTTAAAGTGATGGTTCAAATAGCTCTAAACTGGAACAATATCATCGCCCACGAATATTTAAAATACTTATTTATTTTAAGGTTCATAGTGATCTACTTTTTAGCTCGAAATAAAGGAAGTTTCATGTTATTTCGCGCCAAAAAAAAAAAGGAGACCAATTTGATCCTGAGAAGAACGCATTTCGTCGATGAGGGTTTCATGATTTCATGACTACATAAATATAGCTCTTGATTAAATCTTAAAGTTTAATTATTTTCGAACGTCGACAACAAAACTCAAGAGTACAATCTAAATTACCTTAAGATTCTTGTGAAGTGGGCATCTTAGCAATATTTCTAAAATTCTTCAATTAAAAAAAAAAATGTAACCTTATCTTTAGAGTTTTTAAGTGATATAGTATTTGACGTATAACATGTATAAGGAAAAATGAACTTTCATTTCTCAATTTCTACAACAGAATATCAATATCACAACAGTAGCAGACGCAGCCAGATTTCAGACAATGAATTTATCGGGCCCATGCGTAAACATAATAGAGTCGCCTTTGTCCCCGGACAATTGGGCCCCCGAAATGCATTCAATTCGATTTTCTTGGATCCGCGCCTGTACAACACCCCTCCGGTATAAAAAGACAAGCAAACAAACACCTTTATAGTATTATCAAATGATTGTTATTCATTAAAAAAAATGTAGTGCTATGCAGATTATGGTACGATATCCAAAATCATTGAATTTATAAATGACGTATGCCGTTGTTTTTGCAAGAGGTTTAACATGCTCGTACAATATCAATGTGATGCAGTAATCACGTGCTCCCCAAAGATGACCCAATTTCAATGATGGGATACATTTATCACTCCTGGGCGTCCCCTATCGCTTTATGCAGGCAAAAATAAAAACAAATACAAAAACATTGCTATATTACGAAGACGTAATACCGGGGACTTATCAGGGCTTTACAGATGAAATTGCTTTACATTGAAGTACAAGGTCACTCAAGACAAAAGTCATGATCAAAATTAAATGTAATTGCATTATAAAGCATCAGTTAGCTTTGAACAGATACTAATTACTTTTAATGTAAGTTAAAAGGTTAAACAATGAAGTATAGAGTTGGAAGATACTGCCTCCAAATGTAACTAATTAACATATTTCCATATTAAAAAATAATAGTTACTTTTTTTTTTTTTTTACAAGGCAATAGTAAGAAATGGCAACAAATGGATTGTGTCATCAATTAATACCCCGTTAAGTAAATGGTAGACCCAAATCAAATTTTATTACAAATATTCTTAGTATGATAAGAGAGTAGAATGTTTTGCATATTTTGCATATAATATGGTTTAAAAAAAAAAAAACAACAACAACAACACAACATTTCACACCCGGTGCCAGCCGATATGGGGTCCAAGCTATTTTGCGCGGTTACAAACGGGACATTCGGAGCCAAAATAGGGCTTGTTTGAAAAAATCTTATATATTTGTATATATACTTGTATATGCTTGTATCATTCTTAAAGGTTCTAAGAATCTTCAACAAAAACTTTTTAAAAAAATAGTTGGAATAACTCAATTCATAATTAATTTAGGATCATTTATTCGTCGGTAACAAACGAGACCAGAAAAAATGGTGTTTTGACTTTGTTTACATATATCTCTGAATTTAAAAAGTAGATCTAAACTTGCATAGTCTTATCCTCTTTAACATGTAATAAACATTGTAAGGACATATTTTAACGTTAATACAACTTCGAGTTTTCTGGCAAGGTCAAGTTTTAAAAAATATGTCAGGTAACACACGGGACAGGTAACACACGGGACAATTATTTCCTGTAATATTTTTCATTAAACAATTGGCGTAGCCAAGGCGTAGCAACATCTTTTGTAAAAGAAATCTCTCTGATAAAACAAAATAAACATAATACACGACACAAATGTCAAAAACCCTTATTTTGTTTCATTCCTAAAGGTGGGAGGGTGAGTAATGGTCAAAAAATGGTCAAAAAGTTGAAAAATCACCACCTTGGGAACAAATAGGGTGGACTTGCCCATATCAGGAAATGGTGAACCATTTCCGAGAGCTGATCTAGAGAAAAATTCTTTACCAGTCCCCCTCCCCCTTCTTGTGAAGATTATCTGAGATGTTTCAACGAGGGGTTTTTCGTTACACTTATGAGAGTAATTTTGCTTCCTTTGATCGAGCACTGTACTCTATTAAACCTATTTGCAATCGTAATGCTCTGGACTGATTTTCAACATATATCTTTTAAGAAATGAAATGAAGTTTGAATCAAAGCCAACGAACCATTTTCATTTTCCATTTTTTTTTTCACAAGCCGTGGCACAAGCTGGTCGGTTTGATTTATCTTTTCACATTGATAACATCGACCAAAGCTGCATTTTTATTTGCACAGAACGATTACTTTTTCTTGTACACCCTATACTTGTTGCGTATCGACGTAGGCAGTGGGTGGTTCAAGTACTTGGTTCGATTGCTCTTACTTTTCCACATGATTAACAAGACTTAACCATGATTAAAGCTCACCATTCTCAAGCTGTATGACGAAATGACTCAATAACCTACTTTAAAAAGGGAGGAAATTAGAATTTTATTTTTTTGATCAGTGTGATATTTGTTGCACTTCACATCGATTTAAACTACCCCAAGCATCACTCGCCACGTGCCAAGCGAAAACGTTGATTTTGTATACACAGTCATAAATGAGTGGCAAAAATAACTTCCATTTTTGTGTGTGTAGCTTTTGATAATCTCCACAGCTTTACCACAACTGTCGTAACTTATGTATGAGTTAGAAAAAGAAAAAGAAAAGAAAAATGATAGAAATTTGAATACATAGGATTTGTTATGTGTTTTGAAAAATGAAGGAATTTCATAGACTAAATATAAAATATTAGTTTTATAACAGTCACATGTAAAAATATGAAAAGCATACGTGACAATCTCCATTAAAAGTATAAGTAAAAATAATACAGAGAATAGAAGGAGAGAGAGAGACAAGCATGACAATGACGGATCAATGGAAATGGAATAAACGCATAATCACCCTTTAACAATAAAACATGAATAAATATTCGAATCGAAAATGACATTTATGTTAACATAAAAGTGTAGCTCATGAAATTTCCTTCAAAAATCATAAGGCTCCATGAGTTTTTTATTTTTTATTTTTGAAAAATTTGGGCCCGATTAAACATAAACCCCCTTTTCCAATTGAGCCGACGATAAATAGTAAAGGAGAGTGGAACATGAGGGAACATACACTGTAAAAAAAAAGGTAACTCGCAAGAAAATGAGTAAACTAATGCTTTACTCCCAACGGAGTAAATTTTGTTTACGCTTAACAGAGCTAGTAAAAAGATAACGCGCAAGAAAATGAGTAAACATAATTATGCTTTAGTCCCAACGGAGTAAATTTTGTTTACTCTTAACAGAGTAAAAAGGTAACTCGCAAGAAAATGAGTAAACTAATGCTTTACTCCCAATGGAGTAAATTTTGTTTACGCTTAACAGAGCTAGTAAAAAGGTAACTCGCAAGAAAATGAGTAAACTAATTGTTTACTCCTTTCGAAGCTAGGAATGATACATAGATGACTAAAAGTTACTCTTTTCTGAGTAACATTTGGCTCTACTGCATGAGTAATATTTTTTACTCAATTTCACGCGAGTTACCTTTTTGCTCAGTATTGGGTAAGATTTTACTCATTTTTTTTACAGTGTAGACAAAGAGAGGGAGAAAAGACGAGGAAAATTGAGGAAATTCTTTCAGTACAAATAACGTAGGACTACTTCCTCAAAAATATTTTTTTACTTTTCCGTTTGCTTGCGCTCCTTCATGCCCATACTACCAACCATAGACAACAGCGTAGCGAATCTATCGGGTGCGCTAGAGGTGTATCATTTTATATATTTTCTTTTTAACCATGTACTAAACATACATTTTAATGTTAGAAAATTACCGAATGCATCGCCCCCCCCCCCCATCCATTTGTAATCCAGGAATGGCCTCTGAATAACGCTCACAAATCTTATGTTATCAATCAAAATCATGATTATTATCTTCATTTGCGCAAGAGCAAGTTTACGACGACAGTAATAACGTCCCCAAAAGAGCATGTACGTGTCTTCCTCAAAACAAACCATTTGTCTTTCCTCATTTTTCCTCATTTTCTGGTAGCATGCACAAAAATGATGACCTCATCTCCAGTTATTGACGTAGACAAATCTCGTTGTTTCATCTCGTCCAGGGGGCGTTTAATGGAATGACTTGTCAGACGTTTTAGCCGACAAATTTGCTCTCAGTCAATCAGATGCAAGCATTTCACTAGCTTGTAACAGTTGTCAGTAAGAATCAGTGAATATTTGTTTCATGAAATGCTCCCCAGAAAGACTTCATACGTCTCTTTCGTTTATGACGCTGACTCATGATGGGTTCATTTTTAAGTCCCTTGTTTTTTCTCCAGGCTTATCACATTTCCCATCAAGATTAAATGACGTCTCCTTGTAATAATTGTGTCACAAACCTGAAGCTTACGACTTTTAAATTGGAGGTCCTCCCTGAAGTGCAGCTGGTTTCAGAAAAAAGGGGAAAAAATCAGAAAATGAGAGGAGCATTAAAGTTGACGAAAATCCTTTGAAGGATAAAAAGTAATGAATTATAAAGTATTCATTTTGTGATGCTTCCTGCAAGCTGCTCTCCCAAAAGTTTTGTGCTTCATTTCTGGGATATTTCCATTTATCAGATGGATTATTTTATAATGAAATGAGTCATTAAATTCATGTATCATATTTTTTAAAAATCTCATACCAGCCTACTGTGAAATTGTTCTATTTCTTCATAAAAAAACCATGAATTAGGTCAAATAGGGCAAATCATGTGAATTAAAATGCACAACATGACGGAAAAGCAGCTAGCATGTGACGTCACAAAGTTCAATACATCATATTAGATTTGTTAGGCCTATCCCATGTCGGATTTTAGTCAAACCTTCAATGATATTCTCTCATTTTTATGCTTATATTAAAACTTATATTTTTTCTTTTGATGATGAAATGATAAATGACCAATACTTAGAGTGAGAACATGATGTTGGAATTTGTATTTTATTGCAATTAAAAATTCTGAAAATAGTATGTCGTTCGGTGTATTTTCAGACATTTTGGATGATATTTGTGAGGGTGTTTTCTTCAATTCTCGAGTTTGCTGTAAATAGATGACCTTATATATCTTTTATAGATATTTGAAGAAATTGCTTTTTACTTTAATTTTTTTAAATATAAATAGTATGGTAACTATACTAAGGCATTGTTTCGGAGGCGTTTTCCTTTATACTCTTGAAAACAACTTTAAACAAAGATTATGACAGTCGAAAGAAAAACCAACCTAAATTCAGAGCGGTCTTTCAGTAGTTTTTTCTATAATATACTCACTCGTTCCTTCGACTTATAATTTGTTCCATAGACTAATGATTAATGTAAGAAAATTATTAGGCTGTGCTTAAGAAATGGGTTAGTAAATCGAAGAAACAAATTTGTAAGTCTATGAAATAACTTATTAGGTTAAGGGATCGAGTTTGTAAGTCAATGACATAAGTTAATAGGTTTAAAAGACGAGTTACTAAGTCGAGGAAAATAATAGTCAATGAAAAATATGTTGATGAAAGAATAGTGAGTTGGGGAAACAAGATAGTAAGTCAAAGAAATTACATACTAATTTGAGGAAATGAGTTGAATGGCTTAAGAAAAAGAGCAAACTAAAAGCAAAATAAATACAAATACAAAGAATTTCAGGGGCTCCGTAAATCTAAGGCATTGTGCTGTCCATCGGATTCTTGTCACGTAAATACGAAGTCAAATCTTGCATTGCAAACTCGAAGTAATGATTATTTTAGATTTCTCCCCCTTCTTTATTACTTCGCCAATGCATGGTGTAACATGTGTTTAAAATTCCATTTAAAATTTCTGTCCTCACCTATATCTATTAAAGTTTGAATAAATTAATGCTGCTTTGAAGAAATCCGCTTGTCTGGAGTTGTACTATTGTTTGCATGTTTTTGTACATTAACGCCTAATGACCAATATTAATCATTTAAAGTAATCTAATTAGAATCCAAGATGAACCCGCTCTTATTCTATTTCTTTTGAGGGTAGAATGATAAATGCGCAGTACTTAGACATTTATGCTAGAATTCTTATTTATTGCTATTAAGAATTCCAGAAAAAGTATGTAGTTCGTTGCTATTATTGTATTTTCAGATATTATTTGGATGATATTCGTCATAATGTTTTCTTAAATTCTCGAGTTGTTGAAAATAGATAACCTTATCCTTTATATTCACTTAAGAATTGTGTAATCTATTTTTATGTATTTTGAATATAAATAGTAAGTGCATACTGAGGCATTGTTTCGTAGGTGTTTCCTTTCTATTTTTGAAAACAACTTTTAAAATATAGATTATGACTTTCGAAAGCAACGCACCCACAAATTTGTATGCTTACTTAATACACATACAGTGGTGGCCAAAATGATTAGAACAAGTAAATTTAAGGACGTTGCACAGTTATGTTTCTGCGCATCTTGACCGCGCATCCTGGGCGCGCATTATTTACTACGTCACAATGGAAAATATACAGCGCTCATGGGCGATTCAGCGTTCAAAGAGTTAAAAGAAATGAACTTTATAAATATGTTATTTATGCCTTCTTTTTGTTCATTATTTACCTACTTGCAGTGATATGTAAAGCATTTATGTTGATGCATGTTCGTGTTATTCTAGAGATTGCGATGGATATGAAATGAATTGTAATTATTAAAGAGCAGGATTTTGAACTTAGTCGAAAATTACATAGAGTTTTCACATTTTTGAGTATTTTTGGCACGTTTCGGTGGTTTTCAAGTCGACTCACCACTATTACAGCGCCGATATTTTGAAAACGAGCACATGGACCCCCATTTTTTAATGTTCCTACTCTTTTAATTTATATTCCTCTACAACTTGGCAAATTTTGATGAAATTGACATGGATTTTGAATGTTCGAGAGCAGGATTTTTAATCAAGTGTAATATAGGTTGGATTCTCAGACTTGTTTGACGTTTTCGGCGCGTTTTTGTGGTTTTCAAGCCAATTCGCAAGTATTCGGGATCCGATAACTTAAAAACGAGCACATGGACCCCCTTTTTTTTAATGTTTCTACCCATTGAGTATGTATTCCTCTACAACTTTGCAAATTTTTATGAAAATAACATGGATTTTGAATGTTTGAGAGCATAATTTTGAATCAAGTGTAATTTAGAGTGGATTTTCACGCTTTTTGGACGTTTTCGGCGCGTTTTTGTGACTTTTCAAGCCGATTTGCGAGTATTCGGGCGCTGATAGTTCGAAAACGAGCACATGGACCCCCCCCCCCTTTTTTAAAGTTTCTACATATTTATGATGAATCCCTCTACAACTTTGCAAAATTTGATGAGACTGTCATGGTTTTTAAAAAAAGTGCACCTTGAACTATGCTTTTTTATTTTCTTGTAGATTCCAAGCCTCAAAGATATGGTTTTTGCCATTTTACGCACCATTTTTGCCACATGAGGGCGCTGCTGGCTTGAGAATAAGTACAAATGTGCCAGTTTAAACAATGTCCCCATCTTTCATATAAAATTCGTAACAAATCGGGAAGGTTTGATAAAGTTTGATACGGTTTTGACAAAGTAATGACGATTTTAACTCGTTTGTTGCAATCGCGAGGTCTAACAGAGGCCAATTTCTTGAATTATGCGTATTTTACATGCCATCCAAATATGGCAACTTCAAAGTCCCGTAGCAAAATATCAAGCACATGAACCTGTATTATTTTTTGCATTTTTGGCATACATAGATACCAAAGTAACTCTGTGCAAAATTTGGTGAACTTGTCACGGTTTTGGTTTCAACTGTGCAACGTCCTTAAATAAGTTGAGTTGTGGTTTTTTTTGTGTTACGCTACCAATTTTAAAATCTAAAAAAAAATTGCCCATATCAGGATCAAAATGTCATAACGTTAAAAATATCAAGTCTCTCCCTACAAAAGTATACATTTTCTGAAAGGAAATTTCCTGAGAATGTCAAAAATGTCATTCACAATACGATAGGGTGAAGTAGTAACATGTTATGTGGAATTTTTTTGAATTAATTGTGAGGGGCCCCAAATTTTTAATTTAGAGCCCCATTTAAGTCCCCTTTTCCTCTGACCCTTAATATTTCAACATATTTGAATTGCTCATGAAATTTCCTTCTAAAAAATATACATTTACAAGGAGTGCCTTCATTTAATGAAAAATAGTCTTAACTTTCAATGGGCATGGTTATTTTGGTCATTTCACCACCAAGAAAGGGGGCGAATCCACCCCTCCCCATTTGATCAAATTTTCTGAAACTTGCCAGGTATTTGAGGTATATTAGAATGAATAAGCCTGCTAAGTTTCATACTTCTACCTCAAATACTTTTTGAGCGATTGGCATATGTAATTGGCATTTTATTTTTTTTTGCATTTGGACTACAGGTTTAACACACAGGTCCATAAAGAAACCAAAAGCGCATAGCGCAACTATTCTTAATGCTGCGCATTACCAGATGGTCGAAACTATATAAATTTGGTATCAAAATATATGTAAGACCCTATGCTAAAAAGTCATGAAAGCTCATGGTACACAAACGATATCTTTAATCTCATTTCGGCAAATGAACTAGGGCACTGATAATCCCATAGACTTTGTGTAGGTTCAGGTGTTCTAATAATTTTGGCCACCACTGTATATTTCCTTCCATTAAAGATATTCAAAGTTCAAGCTTAAAACTCCTTGTTTGCAATTATAGTAGAGTAGACTGAAATAAACATAATGTGTTAAAAGATATAAATCTAAATTGTAATCATTTACACATTTAATAATATTTAATTTATTGTTAGAAGGCGGAGAGTGAATCATCTGCATATCTTTTCCAATATTCCCAGTTTGAAGATATAGGTTATTGTGTCGCACCCTTTCCTCAATATATGCATTGTCATCAATTATGTTCTCTTGCGTAAATCAAGTTTTGTACTATGAATTCAACTATATAAACAAATCAGGGAATGCTTTGCAATTATATTATTACATTTTACATTATATTCAATATGTACTTTTTTTTGTCACGTCCATAACAAATCCTACTAATGCATTCTGATTTTATACTGCTCGGGAGTAAATACTGAAGGAATAAATTATTATGCAACTTGTAAACTATGTCGCCATCATCTTCAGCTGTTGAAAGTCATGAAAGAAGCAATAATTTACGGGTTATCTCTGAAAGGCTGACAGACTGTTTATCCGTGTTTACAAACATGACTTCCATTTGCTGTAATGCCATGACTGGCCTGGGATGGAACTCCTTTTTATTTTCAAAAGAGAATGACAGAGGGGCATCAAGTGAAAGAAAAGAGGAAAAGATATTTCAATATACATGGAGAGAAAGATAAGGGATAAGATGGAGAGAGAAAGAGAGAGAGAAGGAGGGAGATAGAGATAGGGAGGGAGAAAGGGAAAGAAAGAAAGAGAGAGAGAGCATGGACACTACTAGTCCATGGAGAGAGAGAGAGAAGGGTGGAGAAAGATTTTGTATTATGTGATACCCATACTGCCGTTCATTTCTGTCAAATATTAAGTTGAAAAATTAATACCATATACCACTACTTTTACTACTATTACTAATTCTATTACTCTGTTCTACTTTTCAATTTGCTCCTATATTACTACACTGTAAACAAAAAACAAAAAAACAGCAAAGTGATGTCAGCAGAGTCGCCACACAAAAATGTAATTAAAATGTAAATTTCCTCTAAGAATTTATGAAAGAGAAGGAAAAAAAATTCTAAAAAAAAAAAAAAGAGTTCTAAAGCTTACGTATTTTGGTTAAAACGGAACAAAATGTGTTACTCCTGATGTGTATTTTGTATTTCTCATGTAATTATTTGCAGGAGAAATTTACAACAAAAGTGTTTTTTAATTACATTTTTTATGGCGACTCTACTGACAGCAGATTTGCTGTAAAAATACAAATATTTTTTACAGTGTATTATTACCATTCCTATAGCATGTAGAATATAATATTATAACATTTGAATTGATTGTAGCGTAACGATGCTAATAGAAAAGTTATTATCACACTGGATTTAAAAGAAGTGCTTTTACAAATAAATTGAAGAGTTGAAAAATATTCTGTTCATACATTTCTCTTGCTGTTTCACCATATATTCCAAAGCATAACCATATCACCGCAAATTCTTAAGTCCCAGTCCCCCGGCAAAACATGGATGCAAATAAGAGCGTCTCCAGCTTCTTAATATAGCCTATCAAATCCAAATAGACAATGTCGAGATCGATCAAAAACAAAGGTATACAACAAGAGGATGCCTCTCGAAATAGACAGCGCCGTGGTTATATTCGGCGGGGTCACACGTGACGTCACACGAGGTCATTCCATCTTGACAATCAATCAGAAGTATATTCCAGACAGTTCTTAAAATCCCATGCTGAGCTCCGTACAAGGTTGCTCGAAATAAGACTGGGCTTTCAAGAGTTCCTCAACTGCTAGTGCTGCGAAAGTTAAAGCTGGTGTATAGTTTCGGGAGAAAGAAAAATTTATTTTGATTCACATTAAGATAAATTATGATAGATTGAATCCAGTAACTATAATAAAGCAAATTATAGTACTTGAAATCTCGTTTTAGTGTCTTTATTTCATAATATAAGGATAAAAAAAAGATAAGTCGGGGACCCGTCTCAGGTTAGCGCTCACGTGGAAAACCAATGGGGATTCTCTTGTGTGGGTGTTACACACAGATCGTTCGCACTAATTCACGCCGTAACATCGGGCGTGCGAATCTGTCAGCAGAGGTCTAAACGGCCGTTGGATTGCGCTATATTCAAACTTTATAAATGAAATTCATCGGAAATATTGAAAGGAATGTCACAAGATCTCTCACACATATCTTTTAGTGCAATGTGGACAACATGTAACTACATTTGATCGGTTTTGTGCCAATTCCTTTTTTGCTACCAAAACTATACACCAGGTTTAAATTGTAACAAAATTTAATTTTCAATCTTGAACAAGGAGTGGAACCGACCATAGATATATAAAATGAAAAAATGAGCAAATAAAAAGGGATTCCATCGGGATTCCAACCCAAGACCTGCTCTCTACCGACTGAGCTATGGCAAGCCCTAATGACGACGCCCGTCGTCCAAGAGAACCCATTAGCTTAGCGATAGATTTTGATCACTTCTTCACTGAAAGCTAAAGGGTCCTCAGGGACGGCCATCGCCACTAGGGATTTCCATGGCTCAGGTGGTAGAGCACCTGTCTAGTAATCATGAGGTATTGGGTTCGAATCCCGACAAAATCCCTTTTCTTTGCTCATTTTTTGTCTATTAAAATTAAATTTCATAAGAAAGTGCAATTATTATCGTAATTGGAAGAAAACAAATCTCAAAAACATGTTCACATCTTATAAAGATAACATAGTTTGAGTCAACCATTCTGACTGGTTCTAAACTTTTAAACAATACGTGTATGCAACAAGGGTCTTGATTGATCAGGGGCTGCGGTTGAGCCAAAGTGGGGGGGGGGGGGGGCTTAACAGGCTAAAATAATATCACAAGTCTATTGTCATTGTCGCATCTTTATACACATTTTGATGGAAAAAAAAGTATCATTGTGCATTTTTTTTAAATACTTTTTTACTTTGCAGGGCCAAAGAAAGATAGTTTAAATATGATTACAGAAAGCAATTAAATGCTAATAAGGAAGCGACCAAGGAATGATCTTAAATCCTATTACAGGGACTTTGTAATGAAGATCGTTATCCTACCAAATGGCACTTTTATGAGACCACCGCTCCATCGACATGTAGACTTTAACGTTTATTCGACACAGCGTCGCTGTTTTTACGAACCGTCATAAACCGAATTTTTGGTCAAATTTTCGAAATTGAGTTTTTTCGATATTCTTAAAGCCTGTATTCAACTCTACCGAATAACCAAATTTCAAGTCAAAATCTTAATTATTTTAAAAATAAGAGAAGATTCAAATTTCGTTCAAAACGTCACATCGCTTCCAATGATTTTACGAAGCGTCCTAAACCATTGTTTCTACAATATAGCAGTCTCCAGAACGGCGCGCAACCCGACCTATTATGGGTGAGCGGTGCGCGTATGCATTGAATGATTTTACGAACCGTTCTAACTCGTGGTTTAGGACGCTAAAAAACATGCGCGTGATACCCATGATTTTACGAAGTGACCTTAACCCCCTGTTTGTCGTAAAAATAATCAGTTTCTAAAAAACTACCTTCCATTTTATTCTAAATATTTAAAATTCAAACCCCGATTGCAAATAATTTCTTTCATATTGTAAAATTATAGACTTTATGCTGTACATTGATATAATTAATTGCCCTGGTTTCCTTCAAAGCGCGAAGTTATGAGCGTCAGAAGAACATCCAAACTTTGAACGCGATTATCTCAAAAGCTGGTTTTTGGAACTCGGCGAGGTGTAGGACGGTTCGTAAAATCACTGACGTCAGGCTTGATAATTATTATGTGCAGTTAATAATATTGTCTTCTACTTTGTTAAAACAGAAAAACAGGAAATGACTGGCCGTAATGCATTGTTTATGATACAATCAGATAATAACAGTTGATCAAAGTGTCTCCTGATTGGATAAAAGTAGGGAAGTCGCTGATGTCTTGAATCTGAATGGATACTCGCAGAACTATGTTGACATCGTCGTGATTTGGACTAAAGTACGTTTGCGGTGTCGTAATCCCGCTTGGATAGAGAATGAAACGGTATCGATCCTGATTGCGGAAAAAGTAATTCGTTTTATGATAAAACGCTGGTAAATAACAATTTCCATAAACTTCCTGAATATAGAATGTAAAAAAAATAACTTTGCCATAAAATATATATATCAATATGATCAAAGAAAATGGGATTCGGACTGCTAGACCGGCGCTCTTACCGACTGAGCTATGGAAAACCCTGTGTTGGTCCTTTAGAAAGCCCCTTAACTTTCGCAATCATCACGCTGAAGTGATGAAGTTTTTTTTAAATATAAATTCGATCAAAGAGGGAAACTGATTAGAAATATAAAATGTTAAAATGAGCAAAGAAAAGGGATTCCTTTGAGATTCGAACCCAGAAACTCCATTGCTTTCGCCATTATACCTTCTCACTATCACAGATCGTCTATTACGATAATACATTTGACATCCAACGATTGCTTTTTAAAACCGTACAAAAATAACTTCCTCCCTTCAAAAATGCCCGTTAAAATTGCTCAGCCATTTTTAACGAGGCACGTTACCTTATTTTAATAACAGTCGAGGCCGTCATCTCAGCATAAAGACAGGTGCTATATCTATTGGTTTCAAGTGACCCAAGTCACATCCAAGGTCCACCCAATTCCTAGGTCATTTCTTATAATCAAACCCTTGATTAAAGTAGTGAAATCAAGCAGGAATGATATTATGTAAAAATATTATCCCCATTATACAACCCTCATTATTTTGTTCATTTCGTTCATAAACTCTATCGCGCTGCCTATCTCTTTATACACTAAATAAACAACAACCAAAAACAAGACCAAAAAAGAAAAAAAAAAAAAAAAAAAAAAAAGGAATGTAACAACTAAGTGAGTATGTGTGTGTCACTTTACGGTCACTTATTATTGAAGTATTCACTAATCTGTGTATTTTTCTATATTCATTTCGATTTACAGTTTTTTTAGAAGGTTTTCTCCATCATACAGTACACGGATGTTCTGTGTAAAATAAACAGGGGCCGCGGAGCGCTTTTGAATGTGGAGGGGCTGAGCCAAAAGTGGGAGGGGGGGGGGGCTGAACAGGCTAAAATCCCAAATTTATGGTCGTTTTTCGTTTTTGTAAACGGGCTGAAGCCCCTCCAGCCCCCCCCCCCTGCACTGATAAAGAGTACATTATTGTTTAAAAAAAAAAAAAAAAAAAAAAAACGACGCAAAGTATCTATAAATAATCAACAGGACATATGTATTTTCTCAACACAACAAGTTTGGTTGGAAAAAAAAACATGTACATGTTTACGATATACCACAAGCTAGACATTCAATCACCAAATTGAATTAAAAATATCTACGCATTGTGTTCCTAGTGATAAGGCTTTTTCTCTCAATCCATTTAAAATGCACCCCCGTTGTTGACACAACGCTAATCATGAAAGCTTAGCAACCATGCATATTTATCCATCATTTTCTTTTCATAATCGAAATTAGAAACTCTAAAAACATTGCTGTGTTGACGTTACCCCTCTCGAGCAAAGTCAATGCAAACACCATAGATTAAAAATCACCTCATCCAGCAGCAATCACTCATTAATAATTAATGACCAAAATAAATATTTTGAGCTATGTTATTTCTTTTAATCATAAATGTACAAGCATATCATAATGTGATGTTGGGCTTTGCATAATGAATATTGAATAAAGAGTACGATTTTGATCAAAATCGCCTCTTTTTTTTTGGTAGCCGTTTTGTCGCCTTTATTTTTCACATACGGCTAAACAAAATGCCGAGCTTTTGTCGAATCATGCATACGGGATTAAACTTTAAAGGTTAAGTTCACTGTGGTGCGAGGTAGGTGAGTGGACTACCCCTGTAATGGCCCTTTAAGAACTCTTAAAAGATCAAAGAGTCTCAACCAACCGGTTGCGATATTCATTTCACGTTCTGTCATGGCCATTATGTATCTGTTGAAGTCTTCTTTATTTGTTGAGGTGGTGACAGTGGTTTTGTCGTATATACCAATACTCGGGAGCGCAGTTTGGCAAATTAATTGGTGTCCCGCTGTAAATGTAATCTCTTAGCCATGATTTAAAGGAAATATCCGGTGTATATAACGCCTCACCTTGCGCGTGGTAGTGATCGAAATGAGGCGCAGATGAATTCGTTTGCTGGGATAAACAGTATCCTGTGTCGGACTTGCATGTTGAATTGTACATATTTGATAAATTATGAAATTAAAGTAGAAACATAAGATAGGGCCGTACTACAAGTATTGCAGCACACTAATTAATTTCATTCAACGAATTAATTGTTTTTCCTCTGTGTCAGTCTTGAATCTTAAATCTTAAGTCGTCTTGGCTCAGTTGTGAAGACACGGTTTATAGGCCTACAGTAAAAGTTAATACCAATAACCTTCAAAAATAATATACTGGGCCAGCGAAAATTAAGTGAAACTAAAACTCCTATAATTGAGCTCCGGGCCATGAAATAGAATTCCTTAGCCACCGTATACTTCTACCAAAATTGTTATAAAAACATGCCCTTAACATCTTTAGGGTAAGTTCCGTTTGATTCCATAGCGATTTGTCGTTCCGATTGACTCTTCTCTTTAAGAAAGACCACCAAATAAAAAAATAGTGTCGGGGTGGAAATGGTAGTAGCATGAATAGGGCATCGTCATATCATAGGGCTCCTGGCGATATTAATGATGAGAATATTTTTGGTTGCATTATTATTCAGTCGATATCATTCCGCTTTTTCCTCCATTCGACGAGGGCACAAAACCTCATATTACCTTTAATCTAGGTCCGCCCCAGTGAATGTTCCCGCGGTGTCCGCTGCCATGGCTACCAGAGTGATGACGTCAACGAAACACATCCAATTAGCATCAGACGACACCGGTGGCGATACGGAACGATACCTCTTTCCGATCGCGATAACCCGTGTATGGTAGCCAACTAGACCGAGATCGCAAAAAGCAATATTCTGTTCATCTCATCAAACTTTAGCAAGATAGATGATAAATCAAAATGTCTTTTAGATTTGAAACGTGTCTTTGTTTTGTGAACTTCAATGCACTCTCAGCCTTATACTTCATGTACTGTACTTTATATGTATTTTTTTCTCTTTGATTTATTTGGCACTGGCCCTGCATGTTTACCAATTACTGTAGTCTAAAATGTTCCAGTTTTAACTTTGATTTCACTTAACCTTTCGAATTATTGTTGTTTTCGCAATTTTAAGTTGTTTTTAGAATTATAGCTGTATATTGTGTCTAACTTTGTACAAATATCAACGCATCAACGTTTTAACTTTCAGTTTCAACTTTTCCTTTAGACTTATTGTTGTTTTCGTTAAAGTTATTGCAGAAGTGTTATTGTTGTACAAATATCAACACAGGAAAACTCCTAGTTTTTTACTTTAATTTCAACCTTGCCTGTCGACTTATTCTTGTTTTCGTAATTATTTGTTTGATTAAGTGTGTATTAGTTCAAAAGTACATGTATTTGTACAAATGCGCAAAATGTTTAATTTTAACTTTGATTGCCCTTCACTTTTGGACTTATTGTAGTTTTCATAAAACTTCGTTGTAGGACGGTACAGTGTATTTTGTGTTTGTACGAAATTTACAATGCGCTACGGACAACATTTGGTTTAAATTTATTTGAAAGGGCCTTCGTCGGAATTTAAAAAAGAAAAGAAAAGAAAAACCTCACATTGTAGAATTCTCAAAATAATTTATTCATTACTGATTCATCTGAATTCAAATCTGATTTCTTCCTCAATTTTTAAGTTATTTCATTCATTTTATTAAAATAAATACACTCTCAATCTTCTGATGCAGATGCAGTATTGATGCGAGCCTATTAATCTTGATTGTTCATGGCCTTTCGGGGTTTCCCCTCGTAATATTTTATTTAAACATTGTTTGATATGCTTATTACCGGTCGTGTATACCGTCAAATGAAAAGTGCCAATTTCAATAAATGTAGATACACTGCAATTGCTTGAACACTGTATTGAATTTCTAATGTTGTCTGGCCTAAACATTTTCCCATCATTTTTTTTAAAGAACTGCAAACAAAATGTATCATTATCATTAGTATTTTTGGTATTCTGATCAGAAAATGTGAAAATTGCTACTCAATACTCACATAATTATTAGCCTCCCTATCTTAATATCTTTAAAAGCAATTCAAACACAGATTGTATTAGCCGGTGTTGACCTGACATGCATTCGAGTTGCATCGGCGGGTCCAGGATGTGGGAATAGGGGTGCAACCCGAAATTTTGAAAAATTGAAGCAGAGCAGCACAAAATTATCCGGTATTAAAAATTCACGTAAAATGAAGGGTTTAAAACCTAAAAACCTATAAAAAAAACCCCAAAAACAAACACTAACCCTCCCCCCTAAAAAAAAAAAAAAAAAAAAAAAAAAAAAAAAAAAAAAAAAGGGGGGGGGGGGGGCGCCTGTCATTGCCTGTTGCACCGCCCGGATCTACCAAAGGATTAATGCATAATGTTTGGCTATATTATTTCTAGTCGATGTTTTGCATGCGGATTTTGGTTCATAAATTGTATAGAGGATGATTTATAATAATTCTCGGAAGAACAGATTATGAGCTTCAGGGTATGAAATAAAAGCCGAGACGACCCGTTTTTTATATTCATTTGCATCCACAGAGGAGGATTATGATGTATTATCACGATCATGTGTTTCCCATAAATTTCCTATTTTTCGAGATCGGATTCCGTTTTGAGTGTTGATCATTCGCGCCTCCGTCTAATGTCAGGCATGTTGTGTGGTTAATGGTGCTAACCTAAATCAAAGTTTCGATGGTGGTGATTGTTGGCATTGCTTTATTTTATTCATTAATTTCTCATTTCTCAATGTAGGCTACACATATAACTTTCATTTAACACAACTACAAAAGACGTAAAGCAATTGACAATAAATCAATTATATCTATAAAAAGCAATTAATTTACAAGACTAAGTAAAAACAAATATGAGAGGAAATCAGCCGAAAATCATAACTTGTTTAAAGGTGGCTAATTTCCTGCATCCATAAACAATCTTCAAAAGTATCGTTAACGAGGGACAGAAAAAGATTACAAACTTTTGAGAATCCAGTTTAAGTATAAAAAAATTGACGATTGAGAATTTTAAGAAAATAAGAAAAATTGGGAAACACTGACGTATATATATATAGCATATATATAGAGAGTTGTTGCTGAATTGCTAATTATGAGACTTTTTTTTTTCTTCAAGATGTATAGAAACACAAACTTTCTTAACACCATAGGCCCGTATTAAAAAAAGAAGGTTGAGTCTAGCTTAAAATCTGTGGTTTAAGTATGGCTAGCAAAATAGGAGACAAGTGTGTCTACGTTGCAATGTTCCTTACACTTTTACTAGATTCTGGAATCATGCTTTCATGGCTTTAGTGATTAGGAAAACTTTTGTTCATATCATCCCCATGCAGTTTAAAATAGTTTAACTACCGACAATTCTGATAAATCGAACATTTACTTTTCAAGATTGTCTCCCATTTTGCTAGTCATAGTTTTTGTGAATACGGGCCATAATGTTTAATGTGAGCAAAAATCACCTTGTGCTTAACATGTTTCTGTGCAGAAATTATTATATTATATTATATTGTAGTACACGCAGTCGACAGTCGAAAAATCCTTTTCCGTATGCTTAATTTTATTCATTTTCCCCAATTCGTATGATATGATAAATTCATAGCATTGAACAATTACGACAATGCTTTGCTTGATGAGTGTCATTTTGTATTACGTCTTTGCGATAAATCAATGCTCCACTGAGAATCAGTTGAACCATAAGCAATATCATGAAATAGTCCAACGTGAAATCAAAGGATTGATTGTTTGTTTGTTTGTTGTTGTTGTTTTGTAGGTTTTTTTTTGGGGGGGGGGGTGGTTGAAGTTGGATAATTTATATTTGCACTCTCGAAAGTTATTATAAGGCAAAATTTTCGGCTCGCGCTTCGCGCTCGCAAACATTTTCATTAGTTTCTGCATAATGTGCGAAGTATGCGAATTTTGAGTGTATTATTTGTTCACTTTCGGGTGTTTCCGTCCTCCCAGTCGTGACATGAAATCGCCGCGCTTGGGGACAGTAAACAGTTAGATGATAACTACTAGGCCTATGAACTGAAGGTTTTACGAATATGGGCCCCGATATTTGGATTCTCGTATACATACTCGTCCTGGGTATGACGTTAAACTACATCCCAGAGTTCAACTAACCCGGTTAATAGCACTCCGACGATGGGCCCCCTGTACTGCCAGGGTAACGGTGAAGCTCAGGGCAGCAAATGGTTCTACACACACTCTAAAAACTAAAGTGCTAATTTATGGGTGCTCGTATAGTGACTGCACTTGAAGTGCTATATCAGCACCTGAAGTGCTAAAAATAGCACGTCAGTTTTTAGAGTGCAGGGTTCTTCTCCGTCAATGGACAAATTGTTGATTTTCTTGCATATTGCATTCATAAATTTATGATAATATAACTCTTTATCGATAAAAAAATCGTGATCTCTACTTTTTACACCTATTGCAGGTGTATGTAGGCAGTTTTCATTTAACTTTTGTTATAAAAAAAAATGAAAAGAGATTTTAAGAAGAGGAAATGCACGTGTTCAAATAATATTTCTTCTTTTTTTGTTTTCATTTTTTATTTTTCATATGGTCGTCTGAAAATAGCACTGGCGTAGATCTGAATACACTTTCTTTTGTTAGTGGAGATGATGAATAGATCACATCCCCTGGGAAAAAAAAAAGAAAATCGTGTAGACTGGAAAATAGGGGCATCAACGAGTTCTAAAAAGGGGGACCATCATGACGTAGTGTCAATACGATACACACAGTGACTTTCCATACAGTTATATTTTCTCAATAATTATTGCGACCTGAATTTGGACAGCACTGTTTTAGCCTATTTTTGGTCTAAATCATGCTACCGCAGAGCTCGACCTGATTTTTTTGCTTGATATAGGGTATCGCGTAATTTATAAAGAGGGCAAAAAATGAAAATGTGTTAACAGTGTTATAATCATCGCTCCGATTCTGTAAAAAGTAATCAGATGATATAAACCGGTGTATAAAGAGGAAAAGAGTCTTCAATTTGACAATATTCATTATTTTTGTTCACACATTTGTCGTGGGTTATGCTCACACATTTGTCGTGGGTTATTTGGGGGGGGGGGGGAGAGAGAAAGAGAAAAAGAGAGAAGAAATGAAAGAGGAGAGAATTCGATAATGTATGTTTCGTTACATTAAAAAAAAAACTAAAGAGAGGGGAACACAGTCATTCGTTTTGTAACATTATACATTAAAACCTGGAGGCAATAAGACCTTTCCTTTTATCAAATGTTAATTATTAACATGATATCACGGGGTAACCATGGCAACGTACATCACAAGATAAATTTAATGTAACAGGTTGGTAAGTGTGAGAATGATCGCTTCGTGATTGCAATCGACCGTTCGTGATAACTATAATGGGTTCACGTCGTACCCCGATAGCAGAGACATTACATTTTAAGATATTGCAACTCCATTTCATTCTGTAGCACAGTTGACGTTATAATATGTCTGACCAAAAAGCTTCGAAAAGAACAATGATAATAATTTAAAGAAAAAATAAAATAAAACCATTTTCCATGCGGTGGTTCAACCATGAATTTATTTGATATAAAATCATTTGGCATCTATTTCTTAATTAAAATGTGCAAGGACTATTTGTGTTCAGAAAGTCTCGAAGAAAAAAACACTAAAACTTCCAATGCAGCAGTCTGACTTTGAAACCTGCTTCAGTAAACATGTGAAAATTTAGGATAACCTAAACTGTCAGAATGCAACTTTTCTGCAAAATAAGGCAAATAACTATTTCGTGGATTAACAACAAATTCTATAAAATGTTTTCATTAGTATATACCTCGCTAAAATGATATCGCTCGCTATGTTATTCATATCTGAATCATCCCTTCCCCCAATTTATAGCTGAGTCACAACAGTGAAACCGACTCCATACCGACCACTAGCTTGCCATTATTATTGTTCGATTTGGTGTCTGTTTGAGGGACGGTGTGACAAGGCTATTAAAATCATTGTCACAACCGGTCTTGTGTAGTTTTGCAGTCTCGTGTCCAGCATCCTTGCGTCTCGACTACGTTCGACATCACCGTTGTTCATGCAGAGAGATGTGCGGGCGATTGTGACCATGGCAAAAGCTCTCTGTCAATAGTAGACTCTTTGCTATGGTGCCACCGCCCACGGTCATAATTCTACTCACCGTCGTCTTGGGAAGGGAGAACTGAGCAGCAGGTTTATACTCTCTGCACATAATACAGAAGAATACCCTCAGGGCCAGAACATCACCTTCCCAACTTCATCAGTATTTCTTCGTTACTACACGGTGTCCCAATACTAGTTCCTGTGTCATATGCCATAGCGAATTTTATGTTCGATTGCCGGTGGTTGGAAATCGTTAGCATGAATTAATTTTTATGATTCCCAAGAATATAATTGCTTCCTGTGAACTTTCTAAATTGCGTCGTTTAACAATCATTACATTTATTACACTGAAAACCTAAACGGGTAGACCGACTAGCTTTAAAGCTAGTCGTAGTGATGCCCAGACTGACTAGCTTTAAAGCTAAGGTCGGTCACGACGGACTAGTTTTCCTTCAAACATAACCCGGTTATTACGGACTAGCTTTAAAACTCTCCGTCTCTACGGACTAGCTTGAAAGCTAGTCCGTCAAGTTAGTCCGTCAAGACGGACTAGTTTTAATGCTCGTCGGTCACGACGGACTTATTTAAAAAGCTCGTCCGTCGTGACCGACTGGTTTGACGGACTAGCCTAAAAGCTAGTCGTAGTGATGCCAGACTGACGAGCTTTTGAGCAGGACTAGCTTTACAGCTAGTCGGTCATGTGGTAAAAGCTAGTCGTCGCGCTTTCTGCGCGATGTTCTTGCTGCTGTCTTGACAGACTAGCATGACGGACGAGGTTAATATGGCTTCACCACTGGTCAGAGACGTCAAATCTGAATATTAGAAACATTATAAAGATACGAATTAAAACATGCATTTTGTCACAAGAATTTGAGCAAAAATGAATAAATAAACTTTTATTATGATATAAATCAGGAGACAGGAATTAATACAGGAGGCACAATTAGTTAACATTATGGCAATTAACAAATATAGAGCGAAAGGGCCCAGGAGTCGCCGCCATGGCTTGCATCATCATGACTTTTTGTTGTAGGCCTACCTGCTTTTTGCATTTTCGGCGTATACACTTGTCCTTGAGAGCCACTTCAGAATCCCAAAGTCGCGCCTTCTAATCCAATATTTTTTTTTTTCAGATACAAGTAATCTAAAGAAAGTGGCGCCTATATTTATTATTAGAATAATATAAATTTCATTTTTCATAATTTAATATGTCGTTACTATCGTTGTAAATACACACAATTTATAAATTGATTTTGGAAAGCATAATTTTTCGCTTGGTTGATTATAGCATTAATCTATGTGAAAAAAGATAACGGCGATAATAACTAGTGAACTGAACACAAGGATAAAAAGATGTAATCAAAAAGTCTGTTAAGCTTACGACATTCATGTCACAGGAAGAGATCGCCATTATACATTTAAGCTTTACGGGTATAGTCCGAGTGTGCGTCTCTACAGTTTGCGTCCAGATCGAATTAATGGATTCAATCACAGATGGAGAACTAATACATGTAAATGATGGTCCTTTTCGCAATGCGCATGTTATTCAATCATGTACACTTTCTATTCACATGCTGTTGCTAAGCCAGGGCATTCACCGCAACTTATAAAGATAGACGGTTCATGGGTTCTTAGTAGAAGTATTCAATTAGCCTGTAATTAAAGGCGCGGTCCCACTGGCTTCTTAGGATGATTTGCGTATGAATTGCGGATTGGTTTGTTTTGTTTTTGTTTTTGTTTGCGGATGAACGAAATTTTGTATAAGCCAACTCATGCGCAATTAATCCTCCCGTCAGTGCGGACCGGGCCTTAAAGAATTGAACAATATTTCTAACCAACTCGTGAATGGCATACTTGTCACGTATTTATTGTTATTTCGGCTATCGTAAGCTCTGATTGTCAAGCAAAAACAACCTTTGTTGAGGATGTTGATGTATCCAACTTCTATTCACTGTTGTTGGCTAAGCCGGGAATTCACCAGCAATCTGTAAGGAAATACCGGGTTCTTGAGTTCTATAGTAACAAGGTATTCAATTAGCCTGTAATTGAAGAATGGAGACAAATTTTGAATTACCGGTACTCGTGAATTGCATACTTGTCATGATAGATGTTATGTCTCGTAAGCTTTCAGATGTGTCAAGCGAAAACAACCTTTGTTCAGAATGTATCAACTTGATTATGCTCGAAACAGAATAAATAGAGAAGGTACATTGAAACGACATTGCAACTTTTTGTATCAAAAGCTAGTCAGTCATTCTAGGATGGGTGAACTGTCTACCCCCCTAACTTTTTTTGACCTAGTCGGTCCACGTAGATGGACTAGCATCAAGCTTGACGGACGAGCTTTAAAGCTCGTCCGTCAAGTTGAGAAGATGTAGATTTAGTTGTATGCAGTCCGTCTTGACGACTAACATGGCAGACTAGCTTTAAAACTAGTCCGTCTTGACCGACTAGCTTTAAAGCTAGTCAGTCCATTGACGGACGAGGTTAGGTTTTCAGTGTACAATCAATTTACGACTCGCGTCAGTAATGCCAATAATTACAACTGGTCGTACGCCTGTCGTGCGTCGGTCGTGTACTTCTCTGCGTCTGGTCTGCGTCGGATTTCGCAGAAAATCATTGCGTCGGTCGCAAGAGAAAGACGTACGTCCTTTTTTTTTTTTTTTTTTTTTTTTTTTTTTTTTTTTTTTTGCTACCAAGAGCGAGTCAGAGCTATGTCAAATTATTGATACATCCATAATAGATTATTATCTAAACGCGAGGACGATGTTATGTTTAACCAAGGAGATTTAAAGTATGGAGTGACAACGAAACGCAAATTAATTCATGGCGCTTCCAATTTTTAAAGAAGCACAAAAGAATACACAGGTGCACTGTAGCCTTTGGTGGCGACCTGTGATGCCGCCAGTTTTATAGGAAAACTGAAAAGTAATTTGTGTTGAAAATGAATAATTGGGCATATTTTCTATTTTATTTGATCACAGAACATGGATATTAAGCACATGACAGAATATGTAGCAAAGCCCTATTATGTCATTAACTTGGGCGAAATATTGTATGCTAATAGTTGTAAAATATGAAATAACTCAGAATTCGACAATTTTTAAATCAACATTTTACACATTTCCACAAACTTCCACAGTAAAAAAATTTAAGATTAGTTTGTTGGAATATATTCATTTCCGATGTTATGTGTCACATATGCGGCAACATGCGGCCACATGCGGCCAGTCGAGTAATTTCAAGTCATATTTCAAGAAATATTGCAACATTTATTTTTGCTTTCCCCTGTGAAAGTGAGCGATATGTCTGCTCATACAATCCGACCAGAGGCAGCGAAAAGTAATTATCATTACAAAAGCATGTTTCGTTATGTAACTGGCCAGTAAGTCTGTAGTTAGGTAGAAATCTTTTGTCTACAATCTGCAAGAAAATTCCAATGAAACTCATATCTGGCATATTTTATCCCTGCGGCATCAAAGTGGCTTCAAAGAGAATGAGTGAGATGTTTCTCCATCTTTTTTACCTCCATGGTTTAACTGATAGGGTTACTCTTGCGTTAGCGCAGAGCTGAAAATAGTTATTGGATTAGTGTACTGGATTAACCGTAGGACGTTATGAATGTGGCCGGAACAGATGCCACAGAGCGACAAAAGGGCGAGATAGCTTTTATACATTTCCGGTTTATACTAGTATTGTATTTCCATAATTATGGGTAATTACGTGAACATTACAGTTGAAAGAACACAATACAAAATTACTACTTGAATTCTCATATTATGATTGGCTGTTTCATTTTTATTTCTAAAATACTAATTCGCTCCTAAATATCGAGGAAATTGCTTATATCCTGTTTTTGTGTCATTAAAGCAATTTGGCAAGGCCGGTCTCATGATTATATGACTATTATGAGAGGCATTGTCTGATATTGCGCTATAACAAACTCTCACGGTGGGATTAAAAAAAAAAAAAAAAAACACAATTTTAAGAGGTCATCGCCCGTAATTACTTCAGTCAATGGGTCATGATAGACCGATTCTTCGAATGTAATTAAATTGTTTTTGTTTTCTCTGCTTTCGAGTGTGAAGAAACTGTTTCAGGATCCGGGATCGCACTGTATCGACGCTTCACTTGAAGGACACACGTTCAAGGTATTTTCGGTGACATTCTGTACGTGAACTAATTGATCGCTTGCTTATAGACATGTGCACTGTAACATAAAAGAGATACGACCAATCTTACGATTAATTGAAACTCTTAGTACATAGTTTACCACAGACTTACGATTGAAATCAATCGTAAGATCGATCCTATCTTCTATGTAAAGGGGCAATGGTGTGTGTGGGTGTGCAGGAGGCGCCACAAGAACATTGAAATAATGACAAAGAGCCTTAAATAACGCAGAAAACTCATGCATTGGTGCTTGAGTGGAGAACCGTTGAAGATGGAGTTAGAGCCGAATAAATACAAACATGCACAACAAATCGGAATTGTCGAGAGTGGTTCAGTGAAAATAGTTGCGATTGTTTGCGATATTTTGTAGGAGCTAATCTTTCATCCAATTTTCAGGTGCGTGTTCGTTGTTAGTCCGCTTTTTCATTTGTTTGGTAATATTTTTTTTTGTTTGTATATGCAATTGTGAGAAATAGCCACTTCACATATCAATAGTGATGCTGTATAAAAATGGATTATGAATGTGAAAACAGTAAAGATGCGCAGCCCTAAAATTTGATATAATGGGGCGGCGCGCAGATGAGAATTTTTGGTATTCATTTCAATACAAGGGCAGGCTATTACCACAATTCTTCTCCACCCCTTGCCTCCCTCCCTCTCTCTCTCTCTTGATGTTTGCTCATTATTCATCTATGTTTGATAAGTGGGGTAGTCAAGAACCATAATTCGATCCTTGGTACGAAAAAATGTTTCCTCGAGTAATAATAAGAATAGTTCCGATTTATATAGCGCATTTACATGAAACAGTTTAATCTTAGGGTATTTTATTGTTTCTCCCCACCAAGGGGAAATGAGTACGCGTTGTGCCTCAAATGGTCGCTGGGGATTTAAGATGCTTACAAGCATCCGTCAACTGGGTTAATGCTACTGTAAAGCGATCAGAGGTAAAACTGTTTCGAACAAGTATTATGCGCTATTCATTAGCATCTGTTATTACCATTATAATGTTTTTTTTTTTTTTTTTTTTTTTTTTTTTTTTTTTTTTTTTTTTTTTTTTTTTTTTTTTTTTTTTTAATTTTTTTTTTATAGTTAAGTCAAAATGCTCAGTAATTTGTTATCTTGAAAATATTGTGTTTAAGTTCCGTTTGGTTCCCTGAGAATCTATTTTCCAATTATTCAACATCATTCAGAACTCAACATTTTCTTCAGATTATCATCCCGCTTAGGAAGCGATTTTATTTTGGACACCCTGTAGCTCATTTTCTAAATTGTGGAGTAACCAACAAGTGATGAGTTTACAGCGAATAGGAATGGCACAAAAAGATGTCCACATATTACGCGGTAGGGGATGACTGACACACAATGTAAAAAGCACAAGAGTAGATCTTATTTCCGATGCCGAGAAAGAGAGGGAAATTTCCGATGAACACCGTGAAAGAAGAAGATTAGTTGGAAAATGTGCTGAGAGCAAAGAAAGATCCATTATAGGTCAGATATTCAGTTTTGAAAGAGAAATAGGTCAAAGAAGTTGGACGGATTACAACCTTTTCATGATGGATTCGCAATGAGTTATCACTTTTTCACAGAAAACATATCTTTATTGTGTAATAATTCATTGTACAATATTCATAGCTTTTGGCTTCTCAAAAATATTGGAAATTTCAGAAAAGGAGGAAAGGTGTATACAAAGCGTATTACAACGTCACATTAGCAATATCTCTTTGTTGTGCATGCCATTCATTCCCTTGTATACTTACTTTATTCATTCATTTAGCCAATGGCGGTGTACTAGAATGAATGGGTTGCATGAGAACAATTCAGAATATCATATTAAAAAAAGTTAACTTACCTTCTTACGAGCAGGTTTGTTTATAATATTGTCGGAAGTAAACCGAAGCTCTTCACGTTTTCCTTTTTTTTCTTCACATTTACTAAATCGTTTCATCTGAATGGAAAATAGAGAATTTTTCTTTTATAGTTTAAATAACTTCCGAATACTGTCTATTTGAAACAAAATATGATAGGGCCTAGTTCCGTCACTACTCATGAAAATGTATAATCAGAAACTGAATAAAACCATAAATTAGATCAAATAAAATTAGATCAATCCTTACCAATTTAATTGTCATTATTAATGTTGTGCCATTAATCCTCCCTTCCGGACCTCACCTTTTTCTTCTTCGATTAATCTCTTTTCAAGTGCATTGTGGGGGGAACTTGTCCTCCGAAAGTGATCACGTGACATTCACGAATTTTAATCCGAGCAGTCGCTGAACGTGACTCGGATGCAATTTAAAAAAAAAATAATTAATTGAAAATAACAATGCAATCCTTGAGCAATACTGAGGCCGCTCGGATGAAAACAAAACTTTGAAAAGAGCATTAATCTGTAGTTTATATTCCACGGAGATTAAAATCAAGGACAAACCATCATGATCATGGAGTATATTTCATATCTTTATCGGATTTGAAATACTTACATCAAATGAATGAATCCCTGAGGATAAGACGATCGTTGGAGATACACGTGGGTAAGAAATCACATGATAACATCAATGTTGTAATGCGATTTTCTCCCTTCTATCATCGCTTAAAATGCTTAACATTAATCTTCCGATCATATTCGAATAACATGCATATTTCAACAATTCAAGTTTTTCGTTAACGTCTTTAGAAGAAATTGCCTTGCATAACTTGTACGAGTATTATAAATTAATCAAGTATGATTTATCGCTTCGTTTCCATTTAATCACTTCATCTTTCTTCATGAATCTTTAGAGTATCGTTTAATTCAATTCATTGATCCAATGCTTTTCAGTTATTTGGCCAACATAAGTTGGATAATTGATTTCTCAAAATATTAATATAGATTTTATTTGGTAAGTTATCATTTTGAGATAGGGGTATTAATAAAACAGGGCAAAAAGTTCAAAAGGATTCAGAGCCCAGAGTGTGCTTTTGTGTGCTTTAGGAAAATGGCTGCCCCCCTAAAAAAAAAATAAATAAATAAATAAATAAATAAAAAAAAATAAATAAATAAATCCTCAATATGACTTCATTTGGACATGTTGGAGATTAGCAACTTCAGATTTGACCCAATTAGAGTCGAACGTTACACAACAAACATGCACGTTAACCCCCCCCCCCCCTATTTTTCCTTCTTTTTGACAGGAGCTGTAAACATGGTCAATGGTTTAAAAGTTTGTTTTTAAACATTTTATTTTTTGGGGGGGGGCGGGGGAGGGGGGTTGATGGGTGATCTCGATCGTTTCTTTTCTCAAACTATTTATGATATCTTTCTACGATTTGTCTGCGTTTATTTTCTATGTATTCCAAATTGTTCCTATGGTTTGACTCTCTCTTTTCAAGAAAATAACTGATATGACCTATCTTTTTGAAAAACATCGGCAAGATCCACAAAATCAAATAAAAGTGAGAGAAACTGAGGAGCGCGACGGAAGTTGTCCAATTGGATTTGTCTTCAGTTCGTGTATTTGGAAAAGTAATATGTTGAAGATTAGGAAAGGAAGAGAACATATTACGAAAGATAGGATGATGAAAGGCCATAAATGAAAAGGTATGGGGCCGCTGTGTGTTTCTATCCCAATCATCAATCAATACCAGCAATCGGTAAAAATAGACCTTCTCTTTTCATCAGGATAAAACTCTCAATTGATCAGACCTGCAAGATTCAGAAGTGCCCCGTCTTAAGGGGGCCGTCACACTGAGGTCCTTCTATAACGTTCATAACGTTCTGCCGTTCTTAAAAAAATTGCTGAACGGGCTTTGGTCGGGTTGGAACTTATAACTTTGAAAAATAATTTCTTGAATACGTACTAGGCAGTTCATAAATAGTTCTGTTACGTCAATTCCGTCTTTATCGCGTCCGCAATACGTTGTTACTCAGTCCTGACCGAGGTAAACGGCTCGTTCACTCTATACCGGTCGTAGCACGTCCAAACCGTCACTAAAGTGCCTATGCGCAGCATGATAAAGTTAGGTACCATGTTCGTAGTACGTCCTTCTCCGTACAGAGTAAGTCCTGCCCGTTTAAGGAACGTTGTCACTACGTTTAGTTTTTAGACTGGAAGCCAGTACGATTTTTTGAACATGTAAAAAAAAATCGGAATCGCTTTCCGTTCTCTCCGTTTCGGGCCGATTCGCCAAGTTCGTAAACAGATTGTGAACGGTCTGTACTAGATTCTAAAAGGTCTGTATTACGTTCAGCTCGTGTGTAAACAGATTAAGCCCGTTCACCAAGAACTACCAAGAACGCAGTGAGAACTAGCTCAGTGTGACGGATTATGACATGACGTTCTGTTTAAAAATTGAAACGTTTGCTATCCAAGCCCGTGCTATAAGTCTCTAAGCAGCATTTGAAATAGGTCTCAAGTACGTCCACTCCGTGTGTACATAGATTAAGCCCGTTCTGCAATAATTTCAATAACATTCAGTAAGAAATTGTTCAGTGTGACAGTAGTATAAGCAAATAGATATCGTTTGTAGTACGTCCATCTCGTTTCAGGTACGTTGCCACCCCGTTAAATTTTAGGACGAAATGGGCGCCCGATTTTTTTAAACAATTTTTTGAAAATCCGACCGAGCTAGTCCATGAAGTTCGTAAACAGATCGTAAGAAGTATTTACTACGTCCACTCAGTTTACACACAGACTTTGCCCGTTCGGCAAAATTTGCAAGGACGTAGTAGGAACGAGCTCAGTGTGACGGGGGTATAAGACATTCGCTACATGTATACAGCCAGCGTAGATTTACCGATAATACCAAGTGTATTGCCTTACTACGGGCGGATCGTGTGTTCGATATTCGGTTTCAAAATACTTCTCCCCGGCAGTTGGAAAAATAAAACCCGCCAGCAACCCGCCTAGCCATTCTTCTTATCCCATTGACATTCTAGATATAGGGTGAAGTATATTGCAAAGATGGGTCGAGAATGGGTTGTGGAGGGATAAAGAGGGGCAACATTTCATCTTTTAATATCAATAAATGTCAAGAGAAAAGTGGTGGAATTTTTTTTCATATTAAAATGATTAAGTAGCAATAGTTAATTATTGTTCGTCGGCTTTTACCATTTAAACACTATATTAACTTGAAGTGAATGACGCCATTATGGGTCAATTTAGCAATGTGTAAGATATTTGACCAGGAATAGCACACTAGTATGGGGTCAGTTTGCCGTTTCGTTTTCGGAGTACAGGTAATGGAAATAGAATAATAAGATATCCTAACTTTTAATAGTTGTTACAGAATTAGTATGTATATATTTTAATTCGTGTTATTCATATTATATTCGTTTTATATTTTTTTATTTTTTGTCTGTTTTAGGGCTACAAATTACTGGCACTGCGTTTTAGGGTGGTATCTTACTTCGTGGAGACTTCTCCGCGATGGAATCGTTTGCTTCACATATAAAAGTATTAGAAACTTCTCCGAAAATTAGGAAACTGAGGAAACTGAGGAGACTGAGCTATGGCAAAACCATGCTGACAAATCCGTCTCAAATTAGTTTCAAAGTAGTTTCCGCGAAGTGAGATACCACCCTTAGGGATGTCTCCATTTTCACAGTTTATTTTCTTTTATCTTGTACAAAAGCTAATCATTATCCACAAAATTAAACTTTTGATCCAAATGCAAATTGAAAAAAGGCAAAATATATTCACCTCCAAATTTTCGACTGAACACTTCAGTCTTCTTCAGGGAAATGACCCGTCTGATCACCACTGCCGGAAGTGACGTAGCGGCGAAGAATCGGGTCATAAACTCTGGGAAGTTTGTATCGGCCCCCGTCACGATTCAGCGATGGTTGGTGCGCCCTTATGTAGATGGCTTCCTTCACTCCTCTCTCAAACCATCTGTCCTCCCTGAAGAAGACTGAAGAAGACTGAAGTGTTCAGTCGAAAATTTGGAGGTGAATATATTTTGCCTTTTTTCAATTTGCATTTGGATCAAAAGTTTAATTTTGTGGATTTATCACCAATGCAGTTTAACTTTCATTCGATAGCTAATCATTATGTTTATCAACTAATCCTGAAACTCGCTTGTGTTTCATATCTCTGAAGTTGCTTGTATTGGAAATGATTAAATGCGAATACGATTTATTTGCTTTTTGGGCAGTTTATTTGGGGATTTTTTATTTGATCTATGACCAGAATGAATAGGAATATATTTAATATTTGTTTGTTCCTTGCATGTGTAATATGCGATGTGTAGTTCCCATTGGATGGATCACTGAAAACCTAACCTCGTCCGTCAATGGACCGACTAGCTTTAAAGCTAGTCGGTCAAGACGGACTAGTTTTAAAGCTAGTCTGCCATGTTAGTCCGTCAAGACGGACTAGCATACAACTAAATCTACATTTCTCAACTTGACGGACGAGCTTTAAAGCTCGTCCGTCAAGCTTGATGCTAGTCCATCGACGTGACCGACTAGGTCAAAAAAGAAGTAGGGGGTAGGACAGTTCACCCATTAGAATGACTGACTAGCTTTTGATACAAATAGTTGCAATGTCGTTTCAATGTACCTTCTCTACTGTTTAATTGTTTCCGAGTCATAATCATAGTTACATACATTCTGAAACAAAGGTTGTTTTCGCTTGAAATCTGAAAGCGCTTACGAGACATAACATTATCATGACAAGTATGAATTCACGAGTACCGGTAGATCTCAAAATTTGTTCTCCATTCTTCAATTACAGGCTATATTGAATACCTTGTTACTCAAGAACTCAAGACCGGATATTTCCTTACAGATTTCTGGTGAATTCCCGTAGCAATAACAGTGAATGAAGGTTGGATAAAAATCAACATTCTCAAACAAAGGTTGTTTTTGCTTGCAATCTGAGAGCATTACGATAGCCGAAATAACATAAATCGTGACAAGTATGCCATTACCGATAGGTTAGAAATATTGTTCCATTCTTTAAGGCCCGGTCCACTGACGGGAGGATTAATTGCGCATGAGTTGCATATACAAATTCGTTCATCCGCAACAAAAAAAAAACAACAAAAAACAAACACAATCCGCAATTCATTAGCCAAATCATCCTAAAGAGCCCGTGGGACGCGCCTTTAATAACGTATGTTTCCAACCGCTCGTTTCCTGGGCGCTACATGTGAAATGTATAAATTTAGGACTATAACCACTGAACCGGTTCCGTGAAACCTTACAGTGAACTTTGCGCAACTTTGCCCGCAGTATTATTAGCTCCCCCGTTCGTTATTAGAGACAAGGAAACTCTCTCAAAATATCTTATTTTCCAGTGTGCGCGCCCGGGTGAGCATACAAAAGAATATTTATGAGAAGATATAGAATCAAGCTCGTTAATTAAAGTTACTTATTTCTCACAAAACTGACCCAAGTGACATATATTTCCCAACAAGAAAAAGTTTGTAAATTTTTGAATATTTATGATATAAATTCTATTTTCTCTTATTTTTTTTTTTCCCTTCAATTTTATCAGCTTTACCGACCTTTATATTTAAAAACTGCGATATATTTTTATATTTTCCTCACTTTCGGGAGATGAATATGAAAAACGGTGATGCTAGAAGCTCCAGAAAACAGGTAATTTTCAACAAATTGAAACAGTGCTTTCCGTATACCATGGAGCTACTAAGTTATGCGGTTATGTTATGTAAGCGGAAATGTATCGAGAGAGAGTCAGGCTATAATAAAAGTAAGTTATGTAAATATAAGTCAGTGTATGAACAACAGTTAGCCTACTTGGAGGAAACAGGTATATTTTGTGGATGTATTTAGTAATTTAATCATGGAAGCTGCGCGGGTAGTACATGGGAGCTACTAAATAATAAGTGCCTAGTACGTATCTACATAATATTGTCACTTAGTTTTACATGCAAAGTTTGACACATTGTTTGTAGACTATGTGCTAACTCTACTGTGGCCTTATTTATATTATAATCGATCTATGATAGTATAAATGACAAATGACAAATGCTTTACTTTTTTATATCATATAAAATATAATAAAAAAACACAACACAACATAGCACAGAGACAAAAAAAATGGGAAAACCTTTCTCATTGCCATTGCACTTGTAATTATTTTCGATTAATAAGCTTTCAGAATATTATAAGCCTTTAGTTTAGATCTCTATTACAAATACATCAACAAAATACAACTGTTTCTCCAAGTTGTTGTTCATACACCAAGGGCTTGAAATCCTGGGGGGATACATCCCCGCACATTGGGGAGGGGGGAGTGCCCTGTACAAACATCCCACAGTTTTCAAAAAGGAAATGAAAAAAATTACACTAGATAATTGTGTTATTGCTTAAAATAGCGCTCTCAATACTCTAAAATGCCTTCTTTTTACCCCAAACCCCAAATTTTTTCCGCTCGGCGTTCGCTATGCGACGCTGCACTAAGTAAAAACAGTAACCTAAGTATCAAATAGTTGGATCCATATGTATTTGATTGATTACACGTCTGCCAAAAACCCAATTTACCCCCTCTCTCGTCTGGGGAAACACTTATAGGAAAGGGTGGGTTGACATCAAATATAGTTGGTGTGGAGGGTTTAAATTGGGGCCTGCAGCCCACAAAATTTTCGTAATCAAAGATTGTGGATTCGTTTTCTATCGCTGTTTTTTTATAAAAACAAAGTATGTAAAATGTGTCTTCTAAAATGGAAACTAAATATTTTCATTTCTTGCTCGCTCACTTTCGCTCTCGCTGATTATAAATAGGTATTTATAATCTCTCAAATTTAAGCTTAAACATTTGGGGCGTTCGCGCTTCGCGCTCGCATTACTTTTTCCATATAAATGATGAAAACAGGAATCAAGGCTAGCCATTATGATTCTTAAAAGCATACATTCAACGACAAATTTTTCGTACACCCTAGTCCTAGATACTGTCTCTTCGAAATTATACTATTCCCCACGCAATGCGCGAGTCCCTGATCGCGCGACCCCCGAGTGGGGGAAAATTCGGGGTCGCGCGATAGAGGGGATCGGCATTGCGTGGGGAATATTAAATTTCGAAGGGACAGTATCTGGACTACGTAACACCCCCCCCTCTTCGAATACCGTTCTCTTTGGGTCCTCTATATGCTCTGAAAGTGTCACACCTTTTATAGATAAACTAGTGCCTCTTTATTTTTCCATCGAGACCAACTTTCAATTCGTGACGCCGCCTCTACTGTGTGTTTTTGTTTTGTTTTTGTTGGGTTTTTCGCGCTCACAGATACTATGATAGAGGACCTTTAATGCATAAAAAAATATTCAATTTCAGCTTAAAAAATTTTCGGTTCGCGCGTTCTTCGGCTCGCTAGAATAAGTAATAAAATAAATAATATAAATAATGTGAACTTTAATAATAGAGCGCCGGTATCATCATGAAAGATGCTCTTGGGCGCAGTAAAGAAAAGATAAAACTACAATGCACAATGCACCAAATATCTCAACACCTTTACCTCATCAAAAAAGTTCGCGCTTGGGCTTTGCGCTCGCATGACTTTTTTTCAATCTACTAAATATAAAAATTGATATCATAGGGCAGCCATTGATTGATTCTTTAAAGTATACATCAAGATCAAACTTTTCTTATTCGCTATCTTCCTCGCTCTCTGAATTAAATTGTTCTTTTTAGATCTATCGCCTTCTTGATCGTACTCAGAGCAATTGATTTAGTCGCCCTGGTTTCAAAGAAAAAATGCACTTTTTATCGAGACCCTCCAGCTGTTTCAAATCCATTTTGGGCCTCTACTACATTTTTTGTTTTTGTTTTTCGGCTTTCGGCAATCTTGTATTCCCGCATTAGCGCAAATAGTTAAAATAAACGTAGGAACCTATGTAATGCCATACATGTCAATGTTTCTCAGTGCTTTAAATTATTCGATCACAAGCGCTTCTTTGCTGGCTCTCGGGCTGATTTGACGTGGAATAAAACGAGTAGGTAAGATGCGAAAAACCATAATTATTCAATTTTTAGCCTAAAATTTCGGCGTGAGCGCTTCCGCAGCTGCATTAGATTTGGTATTTCCTTTCCGGATTATTACTAAATGATACAGGAATCATATGACAGCCGGCTGAATCTATGAAGCATGATTTACATCTCATAAAGACACATTCTTATTTGTTCAACACTGTCCTCTTTTTAAGACACCCTTCTGTTTTTTATATTTTTTTGTTTTCGCCTTCCTTAGTTTCTGTATTCGGCACCCCTTTCGCAGTTAGGGATAAAAGTTATGAACCCTAATGTTAAAGTTATAATTGTGGCCCCTACATAGGTATGAAGCTCAATTGATACGCTCCAATAAGCTTCTCACAGGGCTGTTCGGCCTAATTGTTCAGATATTTCTTGGAAGCCCCTATTCACAATTTTTGAGTCTTAAATTTGGGCGCCCCAATGTTTTAAGGGCCTCAGTCTTTGGCGCGCGGGCAACCTTCTTGGTTTATTAGCTCGAGAATTACAGTGGCGCTTTACGTTTTATATGCTGCGATGTTGGCGTCCTTGTCAGTTTTTAAATGGTGCTATTATGGCGCCCCCTAAATTTAAGAGATAGAGGCTTCGACGCCCCTTTATTAGTTCTAATGTCAAATTTGACGCACCCTGTTTATGTGTTGAAAAGCTATAATAAATGGCGCGAAACAACAACTACAGCTTTAAAGCATCCAAATTTTGGCAGGACCCCCAAAGTATGCTTTCTACATGGTCGTATTTTTGTGGCCACCACTTTCCAATTTAAGGTCGATTTACTGTATTTAGTTCCCATAAGATATTAAAATGTTACATTACAGGTCCAGTAATTGGCTGTCTCTCTATGTCTTAAGCTCTCTAGTCTGTGCGCCCCTTACGTTATAACCTCAATTTGGCTGACCCTGTAGTTTTTAATTGTCGATGTTTGGGCCCCCTAAATTTAAGGTCGACTTGACGCCCCTAAGTTTTAAGGTCATTTGACGCCCCGCTATGTTTAAGCTTAATATGGAGCCCCTACCTTTAAGCTCAATTTAGCGCGCCGTAGTTTATGTCGATTTGGCGCCTAAATTTAAGGTCGATTTTTATCGTCTTACGCTTACGTAGGTCAGTTGGGCCCGCTATGTTTAAGCTCAATCTGGTGCCCTACATTTAAGCTCAATTTGGCGCCCTGTAGTTTAATGTCGATTTTGGGCGCCCCTAAATTTAAGGTCGACTTGACGCCCCTAAGTTTATTGGTCAATTTTTGGCGCCCTACGTTTAAGCTCATTTGGCGCCCCCTGTAGTTTAATGTCGATTTAGCGCCCCCTAAATTTAAGGTCGACTTGACGCCCCTAAGTTTAAAGTCATTTTGACGCCCTTAATGTTTAGCTTAATATGGCGCCCCTACGTTTAAGCTCAATTTGGCGCCCCCGTAGTTTAATGTCGATTGGCACCCTAAATTTAAGGTCGATTTTACGTCCCTAAGTTAAGGTCAGTTTGCGGCCCCTATGTTTAAGGCTCATATGGCGCCCCCTACGTTTTAACCTCAATTTGGCGCCCCTGTAGTTTAATGTCGATTTGGCGCCCCCTAAAATTTAAGGTCGACTTGACGCCCCTAAGTTTAAGGTCAATTTGTCGCCCTATGTTTAAGCTTAATATGAAGCCCCTACGCTTTAAGCTCAATTTGGCGCCCTGTAGTTTAATGTCGATTTGGAGCCCCTAAACTTAAGGTCGACTTGACGCCCTAAGTTTAAGGTTCAATTTAGGCGCCCCTAGATGTTTAAGCTTGATATGGCGCCCCTACCTTTCAGCTCAATTTGGCGCGCCTACCGGGGTTTTCCGGCCCATAAAGCCCCCCCCCCCCGATAGCTCAGATCCACCCAGAATACACGCATGTGTAATAAATAATCAGCGCCCTCAAACGCGACCATATTAGAGTTTGAGGATACATAGTCCCATATATTTTATGTTTTTGTATGTAATTAAAAGCGTCAGCCCAAATTAAAAAGATTTTTTAATAAAAGATCATCATATTCATGTTACCGAAAATTCACAATATCAAGGTAGATTTTGCTACAAAAACAAGATAAAAGAAACAAAATAAACACTGAAATTCGAAAGAAGATAAAATTGGTTTATAATTAATATGTAATCGTTCCCTCAAGTGCCTTAATTAGCAAATTAGTTTTAAATGCCAATCGGGTTTGATTGTCTAAATGTTATATTCAAAAGTTAGATTCAGGGGGAACGCGTGACCAAATGCGTTACTAAACATTTTAAATCTCATTAGATATCTTTATGAAGATTTTGAAAAATTAATTTCAGCCTTGGAGAAGACAAAGCGAGAAAAAATAACTGCCGCCTCACGTAATAATATTAAGCTGCCCTCTTGCGTCGATGCCTATATATATGTCAATATGGCCCCTTCCACGAAGCGGCAATTGGTTGCATACATTTAGGAACATACGTGAATAATATTGCAGGCTAATTAAATACTTCGTTACTATAGAACCAATGAACCGTCTATTCTTATAGATTGCTGGTGAATGCCTGGCTTAGCAACAGCATGAATAGAAAGTGGACAATTGATTGAATAACATGCGCATTGCGAAAAGGACATCACTATTATTAGTTGCATTATCTGTAGGCCTATGTGAATTCCATTTATGAGCAAACTGTACAGACGCACACTGGATATACCCCGTAAAGCTTAAGATTTTGATTATAATGGCCGATCTTCTCCTTGTGACATGAATGTGTGAGTACTCTTTTTTAATTCCTTATGTTTCAGTTCACAGATAGCGTTATTTTTTTCACATAGATTAATGCTATAATCACCAACGCAAAAAATTATGTCTTGCCAAATCATGTATAAATTGTGTGTATTTACAACGATAGTAACAATCACATTAAATTATGAAAATTGAAATTTAATTCTAATAATAAATATAGGCGCCACTTTTCTTTTAGATTACTTTTATCTGAAAGAAAAGATATTGGATTAGAGGCGCGCATTTTGGGATTCTGAAGTGGCTCTCAAGGACAAGTGTATAAGCCGAAAATGCAAAGCAGGTAGGCCTACAACAAAAAGTCATGATGATGCAAGCCATGGCGGCGACTCCTGGGCCGCGTGCCCCCATTATTTGTTAATTGCCAATATGTTAACTAATTGTGCCTCCTGTATTAATTCCTGTCTTCTGATTTATATCATCTTAATAAAATGTTTATTTATTTATTTTTTTTTATTTATTTTTTTTTTTGCTCAAATTCTTGTGACAAAATGCATGTTTTTTAATTAATCGTATCTTTATAATGTCTTCTAATATTTCAGATTTGACGTCTCTGACCAGTGGTGAAGCCATATTAACCTCGTCCGTCATGCTAGTCTGTCAAGACAGCAGCAAGAACATCGCGGCAGAAAAGCGCGACGGACTAGCTTTTACACCATGACCGACTAGCTGTAAAGCTAGTCCTGCTCAAAAGCTCGTCAGTCTGGGCATCACTACGACTAGCTTTTAGGCTAGTCCGTCAAACTAGTCGGTCACGACGGACGAGCTTTAAAATTAGTCCGTCGTGACCGACGAGCATTAAAACTAGTCCGTCTTGACGGACTAACTTGACGGACTAGCTTTCAAGCTAGTCCGTAAGACGGACGAGTTTTAAAAGCTAGTCCGTAATAACCGGGTTGTGTTGAAGGAAAACTAGTCCGTCGTGAATGACTAGCTTTAAAGCTAGTCAGTCTGGGCATCACTACGACTAGCTTTAAAGCTAGTCGGTCTACCCGTTTAGGTTTTAGTGATGGATAGATGTAATCATAGATGGATAACAATTAATAATTTTTTTTTTAAAGATATAATATGATAACATTTATATTCATTATTTATATAAATCCTCTAACCAATTCAAATGTTATTTGAGGTTTCTTTTTAAGCCTATGGTTGGATCATAATTATATACGTCAATCCACCTCAAAAATCAATATTAAAATGTTTCGAGAAAATAATGACCATATACTTTAATATTTTATTACGTAGGCCTATACATAAAAAATATCTTTTGTTTCTTCATACATTGAGTGATGTTCGTCAAAAATAAAGGAATATAATGTCTAAAACAAGCTTCATTGGTGGAAAAAAAAATCAATAGATGATGAATCTCGATGATATTCATTTTCATAACCCAAACACATCCTTTCCATCATCGTCACTATTACCGACAATGTCACGACTGAAAGATGATGTCATCATTGCTGACGTAATATGTGACTTCATATTATCCACATCATCTTTATCATCAACATGATCATTACTAACAACATGTTCATCACTATCCTCGCCTTCACCATCATTTCCATTATCAAGTTCTTCATTATCATCATCTTCAACATCATAATCATCATCATCATCATCATCATCATCATCATCATCATCACCATCATTATGATCATCATCATCATCATCATCACCATCCTTAATATCATCATCATCATGTTCATCATTATCATAATAAACACGTTCACTATTACCTTTCTCTTTACCGCCATTGACATTAACATGTGCTTCAATCATGATTACCATCATCATAATTTTATTCTATTTCTTGTCCTCATCATCGTCATGAGTTTTCATCCTTATTTATCTTACATTATTAATAAAAACAAATACACAGGAGGTGTTTTAACTTTTCAAAATTCTCGTATGAAACCATTTATTTCTCTTATCATACATTTGTACAAACTTTCAACACTTTCCTCTCTCTTCTCTACGTAATCGCCATTGACTTCTCAACTTCATATATCTCCCGTGATATATCATATTTTGGTGTTTTATATATTATGACATATGTATATGCCAACGTTTATATAAAAGTTTTTACACAAATATACTAAAGAATCGAAGTACACAAAAATATATATGTTTTAGAATACATATAAACACACAAAATACATGTCTATATGAAAGTGAAGACTTGGTTTGATTTGTGAAGAAAGAAAAGGTGACGTTTTCGACACATAATGAAAGTGTATACAGTAACGTTATGTTTGTATCCAATATTTCGTTACAGACTATAACTATAATCTATCTATCACGTTTGTTCTTTATTGGCTGCTTGACTCGACAGCTTTCTAACGCAACATGTAGAATACATATATCTAATTGTCCAGTGCTATTGGGTGACGAAAACAAAATTGTAATAAATTGATAGAACATCACAGGCAAATTCATTAATGCTTCGACGTATATGAATACACAGTGGCGTGATTATAATGCGAATATCCAACCCTAATATATTCAATAAAGTAACGACGCAATATTAGTGGAAGAATAGAAATACGAAAACGTAATTGATTACGAGTATGAAACAGATATGACAGATAAAACCTGTAAAGATTTTTTAAATCACGAAAAGCAATCCTCAAAAAGCATGTCACATGACCAAAAATGTACATAAATGCAAAGTGAAAATGCAAATAATAATCACTTATTCTGGAATATTTATATCGAGATTACCTCAAAGGTTTTGAGCAATAACATAACAAGCTTATAAAGCTCAATGTTCCCTCATAGTGAGTGAAATAGCACAAAGATAATAAATATCGATTAAATGCAAAATCAACATTACTTAATCATACTTATCATCATGATCCCAAGTATTTGATGCACGTCTTTCTATTTCCTATTACTTCTTTCACAATACTCTCTTTCATACCACAAACAATCCTACCAAAAATAACGAACAATTTTTCATCTGCTCAAAACAATGATTGTTGTTCCACTCTAAACCATTCGTTTATGTATTCACTCAATTTTCAAATGAAGGATGCAATAGTTTTCTTACAGTTTAAGAAGTGATTTAGGGAAATATTTCCATCATTGCAGGAATTTAAATATTCTCGACCGGTTGCGTGGGAAAATCAACCGTGATATTGATTGAACTAGAAACGAACTCTTTTCTAGCAAATGAGATTTATCAAAATAATGACCTTTTCGAGGGAGAAAAAAAAAGGAACAATGACTGATTAGTAATTGTGACACCGAGCGAACCAGGGCAGATTGATCGCTGTGTTCTACCGTAATTACGCCATCGATTTACCATTGACCCACCACGGACAGCCACCGGTTTTCAGTTTCGAAAAATCTTACCACTTTAATGGGGCAAAAATATCAATATCATACTCAATCCAGGCACCAAAATGTCATATAAGGATTCCTATCTTACTGTTGGTTGTTTCCAGGCTATTTATTATTGCAGAAAGTGATGCTATGCAGTGCCATATATGAAGTTAAATTAAATAATTCGGTGTTAATTTTCCATTTTACTTCATAAGTATTTGGTTTTAGAGAAACATAAATAATGAAAATATTGTGGTTTAGTGCATATGAAGAATCGTGGTATAAAGTTGCAAATAATCGTTGGAATGATGATGAATGCTTAAACCTTATGCTTCCAAGCAGGTTATAATTAGATTATTTGTTGTTTACATCGGTAAATAAAAATTTATACTCTCTACATTACCCCATGTGTAATATTTTGTGACTGCATTTGAGCGAATAAACGAATATACCTCTTCAAAATACTTTCTCTTTCTGTAAATTAGAACCTCTTTGGTTACAAAAACTCCTTTCTGTTCAATCTTCGTTCTTGATACATGGCTGTCTTTCCAAGATGAAGGACATCCATGAAACATAAAGTGCGTGTGTGTGTGCGTGCGAGCGTGTGTATATTGTTCATGAAAGTCCTCACAGCACAGCGAAATGTCCATTTGTTATACATGTACAAAACGTGTTGGCGCCAGTTAAAGCACCTCCATCACGTGACACGACTTTGACCTCGCGCGGTAACCCGGGGTCGGTTCATCGCCGCTCTTCCGCCGCAGCAATCTTCCGATGGCACCTCGCGCTCTTTTCAGCATGGACGGTCGTCTGCCTTTCTTTGACGGTGATCGCTGTCGTTCTCGTGTCGGTGATCCTTTGAGGGAATCGACGCTGCCGCCGCTACCCGTCTCCATCTCTTCCTCCGAGTGACGTCTGTCGCGACGGAGTCGGATTTGCTGGACGACGCCGTTGAAAAGCTTGTCGACGTTGTGAGAAAGTGACGCCGACGTTTCGATGAGCTTGCAGTCAAAAAGTGCGGCGAAGTGCTTGCCCTCTGTGAATCAAGAGATGAATAATTAACAAAGATTAGTTTGTTTTGTTTTAGGCCCTACTTAAAAAAAAACTATACAGTACCAATAAAGCTATTAAAAGGCAACTGTTACAGACCCCAATCGAATTCGGAAGATATAATTGCGATAAAAGTTAATTATCACACTCCTATATGCAGCTATGCTGGATTCGAAATTAGGTAAATTCATAATCGTAGTAATATTATCTTTAAACATAATACTTTGTTAAACGTTCAGTAGTCGTTTCTCTCACATGTCCTTTTAATGTCCTTGTACCTTGGTTATAATGGAGTTTGGAATATTCAAAATTACAATTAATCAAATGATATTTTATAACAACATTTTGAAGGGTTATTTCTCTTACCTGCGAAGGGAACCTCCCTCGATCTCTCCAGGTCAGTCTTGTTACCGACCAAGATAATAGGGACCATCTCAGTTTCTTGAGTTCTCTGGAGTTTGAATCTCAGCTCGTTGGCCTTCTTGAAGCTTCGTCTATTGGTGATGGAGTAGACAAGGATGTAAGCATCACCTCCTTGAAGAAGTTCATCTTCTCTTTCTTCGAATTCAGCCTGGAAAGATAAAAAAAAAAAGGCTTGATTTAGTATTGCGTTCAATATCTTCGACAATGTATTTACCAATAGAATGTTACCAGTATCTTTGATTATTGACTATAATCCAGGGGCAAAAGTAAGTTTACCAATTATTCTTGGGAATATTAAACTGCAGGAAAACTATTGTGTTAACCTTCCGCAAGCCTCCTCGGCTCAAATTCCTTTTTTTGTTTTGTTTTCTTGTTTCAAGGAGTCGAACTGTGTACATTTTTAGGACCACGGATTGCGTCATTTCTAAATGTGTCAATATCTCAAATGGAAACACACTTTCATTGAAAGGTCTAAAACAGGTCCGTTATATTATTTGAAACTCATGATTGCATGATGTTTTTTGCGTGGGTAGACATTCATTTTGGTCTTGAACATGTCCGGTGACATCTGATGCGACAGACCTCGTGCAGGAGTTAAAGGTTTAATAGAAGGAAACCCTTTCGGAAGATGGAGAAAAGGTCAAGATGTGTTCGGGGGAGCCTCTCAAATATTTCTTAGTCACGTTCCTTTGCAGACAGAGATATTCATGCATACACGCTTGTTGCTGCTCCCGCATAATGCCAGAGCAACACATAGACTAATATCATCTTCACTGACATCTGGAAGACCCATCTAGATTGTATATACCAGCGTATTTTCATTCGCTGCTACCAGGCAGTATAATCTGATACCCCTGTCAGCGAGTCACGTATCTACCATAACTCGAGAACCAGCGAAAGTGACTTAAGGTAAAAACCAAAACAATGCAATTGGAGAAACACGATTTTATTTATTAAACGAATATTGATTAAAGTTTTTTTTTCTCCATTTCAATATCTAATTAGATTATGTGTACCTCAGATACCAAATTTGCATAAATTTTAGTCTAATGACAATTTTTTTGTACCACAATATCTAGCTCTCGGTCATAGGCAAGATGATGGTGGTTTGTATTACTGTTTATTACGTCACTCGTTCTACCAAAACACTCCTATCGGTTCCCTTATCAACAGTTTACGAGAATGACGTCATTGGTTTTCAAGAGCTTAAAGAATGACAAAGTCCATGGTTATGTTTCGAATGCGATTTTATCTACCCTGGTATCAAAACAACACTACGTACGGAGCAAGGATATTTTCAACCAAGTTATATCTGTTGGATGCTGAGCTTATACGATCTGATATGATCTGGGTAGACTGAAAGTCGGGACTTATGGGCCGAAGCAAGCAGGCGGCAGACTTTTCAGCTTGATTTTCGGTTTCGAATCGAAGTCTATTTTTGCCTCTGCTGAATGATGAGGATTTATTTTTGTGACAACCACAAAAACACGACTATATATAATGGAACCGTCGCTGTACATGATTACACGACGCGACAACTCTGTCCCAGATTGACGATAAAGTTCTCACCCCTAATTCAAGGGGGCCTACGTTTCGGAATGCGAGTAACGAGCAGCGAATACCAACACGCCGAGGCGAGCCCGGTGGCGTTAAAGGGGAAATGGGTTCTGAAACATTCCAAGTAGGGGGAAATCTAAGGTAGATCTGAATAGAGCTTCGGCAGGTGTTTGTCATTTATTCTAATCGATAGAGAGGGCAAAGGTATATTATCATGCGTTGAAACATCCAAATCGTATCTCATTGTATCGACTCGTGACTTCCTGTACAAAAAGCATTTTAAAAGGACGCTTTGATGTATAGTATCTTTGGATGATATAGTTGTATCGTCCAACAGGCTTTTGTTTCAAGCTTTTGCACGTACTCATTATGACATTGTGAGGGTGGCATGTGTAGGAGGGTATTTGGAAGCCTGAGAGTTTACATGGTACTGGCAGGTCTTCAGGAGGTGATAACCATCTGTATTTGACAGTTACCAGAGCAGTGACCTGTTTTTCCCCTTTCCTCCAAGATGATAATCTTGAGTTAAAGATACTTGAACTGTCACAGAATCGGTGTAGGGTGTATGTAACCTTTGGTCGTTCAGAGCCCTCTTGACTGTGTTCTTTGGAAAAGGTTCTTCAACCTATACCGTGCTTTTTCTCTAAATGTAAATGTATATCGTTTTGCCAATAGATATTTCCTCGACCTACACACAAATGCTCCGATAATTGCATTTAGACGGAGCAACTGTCAAGTCCATTAGGTTCAGATGCACACAGGCGTCAGACATGAAAGATTGACAAGTATGGGAATCTTTAAAAGAACTGTTGGGAAAAAAATAGCATCTACATATTCCAACACATCGCGTTGGATTTGATTGGTTTATCACCATGGTTTAATTGTTGCTTTCATTAAACTAAAGCAAATTTGATTACAATCATCGATCAAAGTTTAATTTTAATCATTAGCGAATTGACATGTTTGAAAATCTACCGCAGTTGCAATTTGGATCACTACCAGATCACCTCTTGAACCATGTTAAAATAGTGAAATGAACATGTTTTTCCGTCGACTCCCTTTTAATGACCCAAAATGTCCTTTCCTTTGTATCCAATTATGCCTCATCAGCCTTTCACTCAGGATTTGTCGTACAACTGACCAAACATATTTTCCTTTTTTTCTGGTTGTATTTTTTAATAAACAATTTAAGGATCTATTTACCTGGCCATAGGCGGGTGTGTCAACGATCTGTACCGTCACCTCTTGCCCGTCAATTTGCATCGTCTTCTCATAGACTTCATCTGGATTTTCTGCAGAAAAGATACGAAAAAAATGAGAAAACGAGTTACAACCAACTCATCAAAATGCAATTGAGAGTTTTTAACAAAGCTCATTACACATAACAGGAGATGGTTTCTCCCTCGAGACAGCTCATAATGGGACACGGATGACGTAGATACTCATCTCCGGGACAACATCACGTATCACCATGGTAACGGATGGGTTGATGATCTCTTTGATGGTGTGGAAATTAACGTTGTAAAATTTCACATGCTTTACTTCTTGAATCCGTGTATATATTATACAATGGAGTTGTGAGTCAATTTGTTTCATGGATGTTGTAACCTTCACCATGTTCATGTAAATGTAATGTAATATCCACGATGTCTCTTGAGGGATATTAACAAACAAAAGGGGGAGACATCGTCGGTATCACCTCCTGAAACATTACGAAATGAGCAATTACAAGTCTGACTATGACACATCATATTATGTGGAGTTTTATAAAAAGAACAACCAAACACAAACAAAAAACGAAACAACACCAAACAAACAAATCATGCCTCGGTAATCTTAAGGATATCAGTATCAATTTCACTATACATGTAGTCCGAGTGGATATTCATATTTTCAACACCGCAAGATTTACAAGGATATCATGAACTTTGAACTGACATTGTTCCATAACATGTAATTAATCGGGAAGAAAGATTCCAATCGGTAATCGGCCATTGAGCAGGATTATAATGGATTATAGTGAAGAATCCCTGGAGAAAGGGGGAAGATTACTCAACCATAGAGCTTCAATGGCCTCGTGTTACAATTTTTGAACCAATAAATAAGAAATACGTTCAACGTGACCACTGCTTCATGTGGCATGAGATGCTTACAGAATTTTAGAGGTGAACATTTTCAGGAATAGCTTCAGGGCTTTTTTGCATCTTAAACGATTTGTGCAGTCATCATTAATAAAGATGATGTATTACCCGCCGGAGTATGGGGTGAGAAGTCGGGGTATGAAATCTGAAGGGTCGTGGATTGAGCGCTCATTACAAGCGTCGATTATTTTATGATAAATAATCTTGTTTGGTAAAAAGAAGAAAAAGAAGAAGAAGAAGAAGAAGAAGAGGAGGAGGAGGAGGAAGAGGAAGAAGAATAAGAATTTGTAGAAACAAACGTAGATGTAGTGGAGGTAGAAGAAGTAGAAGAAGTAGTAGTATGTCCATGTAGATAGGTATATACTTTTCTTCACAACTTTAGGAAAGCCATAATGATGTTGAAGTAGTAGAAGTAAAAATGGTGGTCGTTGTAGTATATCAATTCCTTCTTATTCATCATTCATCATAATATCATTAATAATAAAATTGAAAATCAAAGCATTTTGTTGTTCTTCTTTAATAAGTGAAGTATGACAACCAGACAGAATGATCATTGGAACAAATCAATTAAAGTTTCCAATTATACGTGCAAATAGAAAATAAAAAAGCACCGTTTTCGCCGTCTTTTTCGCATGATTTATGATCTATCATTGCAGTCAGAAGGTAATGCATTTTACCGACTTCCACAGTGGTACTTGATCATTGCGTGGGACTCCCTCAACCAAATTAGCACTACAGCAAATCCCTCTCTCCCTTCAATATTTTTACTTTTCGAAATCGGAATATGAATCTTTAAATTTTTATTGCAATAAGAGAGAATCAACATGGGTGTTTGTCAGATTTGTTTGAGCATATTCTCCCGCTGAATGCAGTGTCAACAATCGGGGGTTTGGTTGTGAAACCTGGCTCTTTAATGGAATTAGTGGACTCTCGTTCTACCAACATCAAAACCCTGTTTCCACTCCCCAGTGTTGCTTTACATAAACTGCTTCATGTGTATACAGCTTACTTGAAGAAGTCTTAAAAGGGATTAACACCCTGTTAAATCATAAAGAGTAATCTTACAATAGGAGACACGTTTAGGTGTAGGAACAACACCTGTATGAAATTGGAAACAATTCTATCGTTACAATAAAGAGTTGGAAACGGAATATAAATAAATAAATATATGTAATACAATGACGGATTCCTCTCGAGTGTTTATACAATATATACCAATGCAGAAATGTGGCGTTTCTAAACGATCTATATTGTATTTTTTGTATTGTTTATTATCATTTTTTTATATTTCATTTTATTTTAAGATAAGCTATTGATTGTAGACAGACGTATCAGGACATCTCCCCCGGAGGACAACTCCCCCGGGGACAATTCCCGGAGGACAGCTCCCCCGGAGGACATAGGGTTAGGGTTAGGGTTAGGGTTGTCCTCCGGGGAGTTGTCCTCCGGGGGAGCTGTCCTCCGGGAATTGTCCCCGGGGGAGTTGTCCTCCGGGGGAGATGTCCTAGAACCGTAGACAGAGCTAGATGAATCAAATGATTAAAAGGTCCTATTGCATCAATTCAATTGGGTTGATGAAAGTGGGAACGTGCCTAGGGTCTCCAACTATCATTGATTCGTTGGTAAATACACTGTCGTCCCACGGCAAACCACATCTCGATAGTTGAAGCTCCAATTTTGATTTGATATCGATCGCGCAGTGGCGTCTGCTGATGGGACAATCGCACCACCCACGCATTTTTATTATTTTTTTTTTTACCTCGAACTTTTCCCAAATTAAACAATTGCACATTATTTTGATGCGGTTCCCAGGGCTCTTCAATTTTCTAAACGATAAATTAGATGTTTATGATGACTACAGTACTATCTTACAATATATCTCATCTTATTGCGTATGTGTGTCTGTGTGACGCATTTTCTAATACATAAATCTTAAGAATATCTGATACTTAGATAAATACGTCATTTCGTTACATTTCTAACCAATGTCTTCTCATGACACAATATATTAATCCTATATCAAAAGGTATTTACGTATTGTTACTAAACAAGGTCAACAACGCTGAAAGCAAACAGAGATATTAACCCGCGTCATATACGAACAAATACATGCATGGTACTATACACGATAGTTTTATTATTTTGTCTGTTTTCTGTAAAAGCAATATTTGTCATGCTCTTTATTAAATCCACGCCTTTAATAATTAAATGCGACTCCCATACTGCACGATGAAAAACCCGCTTCTGTAATCAACAAATTCGAAGTTATGACGTCAATTTTTACCATAAAAGTCTAAACGGTTGCCATGACGATGGATCAACGCCGTATCACGTGTATTTCTGGTTGCCATGGAAATTCAGTAACTCCGAGAAAGCTAGCCTATTGATGGTATTTTCTTCACTAAAAATGAATTCCATCCAGGCATACTCAAACTTGTTTATGACAAAAACGTATTTATAAACTGTAAATCGGTCACCTAGGGATGTGTCTTTAATTTATGATTCATGAAGGTAATTTTTTGTTTCAACTCCTTATTTTGAAGGTTTCTTATCACGTTTTCTTACTTAAAATACCTCTAAATAATGGCTGAAACTAATCAGGCGATTTTGTTATAAAATATCTCATTTTGAGTTCGCACGTGTAGCCATAGAGCGTGTATATCACAGGGTGGTTATTTTATGTCAGTTTTACTGGCAATACCTAAAACCAATCAGTTATCATGGTTATACAGGCTATTTAAACATTGATCACAGGGGAATGGAGGGATTCATCAATCAGTTGGTAAAGATTAAAACAACTTTTAAAACTAATTAATTTCATCCAAGTTGTGATTCTTTATGCTTTCAGATGAGCACAATCTGATCATAGGTTGTCACAAACTGACACATTATGAAAAGCGTGATTACCATCGCGGACTCTTCATTTCGATCTCCCGGGCAGGGGAACAAGCAAGTAAGGAACTCTTGAATGATTAAATTTGAACCCGATGGCCTAAGCGCTGTGCCCTGTAACACAAATACTTACGACTGATAAAAAGATACGATTTATTTTGTTCTCGGTTGCCTTATTTGGAACGCAGGTACAGTCATGGATTAGGATTTTGATGTGATTAAGGGTAGGGTTGGGGCTAGAGTTAGGATTAAAATCATCAACTTTGAAGCACCCCATAATGAGGCTACCGAGGAAAAAACCAATCGTATCTTATAATCAATCGTAAGTCCTTGTGTTACAGGGCAAAGATCTGATAAAACGCAAAATAGCCTAGAACCTTTTTTTGACGCTCACGTTATAATACCCGGTCCCCCGACAGATATCGGACCCTTGGCGGGTATTTACATCCCGGAAACCTAAACAATATGTCCATCCGCAAGATTTCCCCTGTTAAGTATCATATACACAAACGATCCAGGGATGACCATCTTTATTTTTAGAGTCTGAGACTATTTTTGTCCACAAGGTAAGGGAGGAGCTCAGTTTCTAAAAGTAGGCCGACATCACTCGATCTCAGAGTCCAGAATCCCCTTGCCGAAATGATCAACAAACCCTGTGCGCCGCCAGCCACCCAGGTTTGCATTCTATTCTATGTGCATTATTTTGGCAGACGGCCAGACCGATATGTCAACTCAACGATATCGATTGCGAACATTTTGATCACGTGAGTAGGAAATGGCATTTACCCAATTGCCATTTACAATCATTGTCTCCAACAAATCAAATAAAGAGATCTTTTTCCAGCTCACTTTCTTTATCCCCACCGCCAGGATATTTTTACCTAAACCACTGACAGGAAGCACAAACCCAGTCACTGTGGTATTTTGTTTTGACGGGAGGCTGATAATAATAGATAAATGGTTTTTATATAGATTTCTTTTTTTTTGTAATACTCTTGTTAACGGACAACTGGATGACACACGTCTTCATTAGATCACACAATAAATGCAATGTTAAAGCGGAATAAGTGAAGAGAGAATCACAAGTACCACTTTTTGCTGTTTAAGTACCGTCTTATTTTCTACTCAAGCAGAAAACTGGGAATAAAAATCTTCATCTAATCTGAGCTAATGACGTTGACTGATGAAGGAAAATGCATACGAAACGAGATAAATAGGATGATAATTATTACTATATTTAGTTTATAACTTGTAAATGTTTGTAGTTTCATCACCAATAATAGAACAAGTCATGAACAAATAATCCCTGGCGTATGAATGGTCTTGAGAGTATTAAATGCTATATCGAGTCCCATTACCCTTAATTCAAAGCCATTCTTAGATCTAAATGATAATTGACTTTGGTCACGTGATGAACATCTTGACAACTGTGTAGAATGACGCCATATTGACTATGACAATGTGCACGTTCTAGCTGCGACAGCTGCGTCCAAAATAAGCCGAAGATGACTATTTATTTAGCATTTACAGACAATATTTCCAAACAAACATAACGATTTGTTTATTACTTCCTTAACAGTTCTATATTAAACATTGCTAAAAGTGTATTTGTAGCTCTCATAGTACAATGACAGTTCTGTTGTGGATAATGATAAGGCTGTTAATGTGCGAAAAAATATTTATGAATTGTTATGCAAGCATCATCGGGATGTCATAATGGGTCGTATCGGAAGGGTCCCTAACATTTTTCGCAGGTCAGAGACCTTGCATTTTACTTCACAGCCGTTGATCTAACGACGGACACGACTAGTTTGCTTTGATTTACACCTAACATTATTTAATGTCTTCATCATTGAGAGCAGAATGCGTTCGATAAACTCATGCCATTTAGTAGGTCCGGATGCCGCGGAGTAAACGAGCCACCTCATAACCCTTTACTAACCTTCCACAAGCTTCACTAGACTTAAAAGGCGGAGGTATGTCAACTGCGCTTCGTCAAGTCACAAGTATGGATGGCGGCAAAATAAATACCATGAATTTCTGCTGGCGGCCCAGTCGCGATCCCTTGGCGTATATTATCCAACCAAGCCTACATGGGTTGTGTTCAGTTCCAGTCACACTTTGCCCACACTGACCGAAAGGAACTATTACATTATCAAAGATTACATTACCATGGCATTCAGTCTGTTCCGAGTGTGACTGATGTGTAATTTTCAAGTGTTGAGTTAAACATTTACACATCTACAGAAGATAGCTTATCCGGATAACCACACCAGGACAATTGTCCCAAACAAAACCCTTCAGAATTAGGGGTAGGGGAGTTCTCCGGGAAGGGAATTGTCCTAGAACTATGGGAGATAGCGAGAATGGTGACGACCATGTTGTGAGCACCAGCGTTAGAATAGAACATAAGATGGATTGCGTGCCAACTTGAGAGTACAAATTTTGAAAATCTAAACGCGTTTTGTCGTCTTGTCATTAAATAAAACGCTGCCTACATTAATGCAATTCCTTGGACACCTCATACAGTCCGCTGGCATTCTTTAAAATCCCAGGGGCTCTAGTTATGGTATTATTTATTTATATTGATTTCTGTCAACAGAGGAACGAAGTCTTGACCAAGATCATATAAAATCCAGACGGAACTCATTTGTGATTTGACAAATGGCCATGATGACCTTAACTCGTGGTATCGTAAATCAAATCATGAGCATTGAGAGTAATTATGCAACCCCATCGGGGCTTAGGCGTTAGGTACAGCCTGTAAACCAAAGAAGTGAAGGGCATATTATTTTGTAGAAAGAGTTAGAACCTAAGCACGGGCGACAAATCCTCAAATTTAGCAAATAATTTGAACAAGCAAAGGGTCGGAGAAAGCATGCATCAGAGTTTAAAACTTGTGAAAATAACACTTTTTTTTTCATTTTCAATTTTACTATTGGATCAATGTGACAGACGATAATTGAAACAAATCATTCCCTTTTTTCGAGGTAGGTATTGTCATCCAGGTCGGTTAAAAATCCAGCTCTCTATCCTCTAAAATGCAATCTGAGGCATGATAATCACTAACACAATTCCATTCGTCTCCTCTGTATCATAAGCCCACTTTGACATTTTGGAAGTATCGAATCAAATAATACGGTTAGTACAAATTTTTCCGAAATGTCAATGGGGCTTAAGACATGAGGGACGCGTAGGTGTATTGGCAACAACACATAAAAAGACACAATTTTGTAAGGGGTTTATAGCATCTACGTGTCTCTCATTGAATGTCAAGTTGCCAGATATGTCATGTTTTTTAGTGAATTTAAATATCAAGTGTTCTAAAGCTTATTCGGTTGTGGCATTGACCGAGAATAGTTATAGAAAGAAAAAAACAATAATCTCTCTTCAGTAAAGCAAAAGTACAATTTTGCTCTATTTTGTCCTCAATAAGTTATTGCTTTAAGTGGCTTAAAAGAAGCCCCCATTTTCTCTATATAAACTATTCCTTACATGACCATCATGACAAATAACATCGAAGAAAACCGTCGGAAACTAATCCTGTATATCGTTCTTATTTTTCTTCTTATCAGACAACACAGGAATATGTATTCATTATGCAAGAGGGAAATTCCCAGATTTTTCATCCCTGATAAATTTTCATATTGTGTTACGCAATTTGCATTTTTGTGGCTACTGATCACCCACATGCGTCCTTCATCATGTAGGATCTATAGCAAATCCCTGACGCAGGATTGTTATACAAGCTCATCAAAAACAAGATCGTCGTTTGAGATGGGAAAAAAATGTATTTCTGGACTATGAACGAAAAAATTGAGGTTATTCACTTAATTCGTACTCCATTGAAGGTTTTAAAACACGCTTGGCAATATAAAATCTCAATAACATTTTATTTTGTTTCCCATGTACACGGGGTGAGGAGGAGAAAGGAACATAATGGGTAACAATATTTAATGGTCATATGTAACTGATTCCTGCAAATTACATCAATTTGGCGAGATTTATCAAATCAAGTAGCCCTGATATGCCCTGCTCCATTTAGCGCTCGCATGTATCAATCACTTAATAACAGATGGTGGTGTCATATAGTAGAATGCAATGGCCTGGAAATTATGCACAAAACAGGCTGCTTATATCTTTTTAATGTGGTCTGGTGGAAATAGGTGTTGTGTGTTTGCATGCGAAACGACACATTTATATAAAAAAAAAAAAAAAAAAAAAAATCATCATTATTAATTACCAGTTGCTTGAATTGTATCATTATCTTTTAGTGCTGAATCAGAAAACGTGAACCTAATAGAACTATACAAAATAAACAAAATCTCCTTTTATTGGAATATTATGTAATGCACTCCTAGCACCTTAACCATAATACAACATTTTGTCTGATGTTAGCTGCAGCCTACACGAAAATCGAACAAAACGGCATACAATACATGAACTAGCAGCACTTTGTCAAATTGCATAATATAGCGTAACCTCATTAGCTAATGTAAAGCAAGAACAATGAGTTCTCCCAGTCACCCTCAATTCCCTTTCCTCTCATCCACTTTGTGTGTTTGTCTTCCGTTCCTCAAATACCGCTCTTAATAGCATCCTTATAAACTATTCCTTGAGGGTTTACTGATTAGCTCATTAGAAATGCTAAGAGTCTCCACGTTGTCAGTTTCATTTAAACAAAATCTATGACGTGCTTTGAGTAAGAACTGCTCTTGTATGGATGACGTTCTTACACTTGCCAAGCACAAAAGAGCATCTTTCTTTTTTAATTTAAAAAAGGATATTGAAAGAGTCTTTTGAGGCAAAAGTGCTGTAAATCACTTCGCAGACCTGACAAAACCAGTATTGTTATTTGATTTTTATCTAGCACCAATATCAGGAGAAAGTGAATTATCAATAAGATTATAAAAATAATTCATATAATTGTGACCAAAGATAACTATGGCAGGTTATAACTTCGAAAGATATTAACTTTTGCATTTTTTATTTACATTTACAATTTAAGATTCCATGATACTTTGGCTAAATTAAGAAAATATATGTTTAAACCACTAAGAAGTTTAGAATATCATTGACAGTGATATGAGTCAATCAGAATATACCATTGGAAATTTTTCTTATAATTAGCACATAGAATATAATATGTACCATCCATTTTTCAAGAATATGAGAAGTATATACTTTTAAAAAATCCTTGAAGAAAAAACTCGTCGAGTACTTTCAGCCTTAGTAAAACCAAGATTCCTTAAACAAACAATTAGACTGTTTGCATTGGCATTTGCCTGTGTTTGCTTTGTCTATTAGTTGTACTGATCTTTGTCCAGGTAAGTTAATGATATAATATGCTGAAATTGTTTCAACCTAAGTGGATATTGATACAGTTTTATTGTTTGTACATACTTCCAGGCCAGAAGAATAATTATCTTAATGTCGTGTGCATTTTCTAAACACTTTCTATTGTATGGTTATAATGTATCATATTAATCTTTATCAATAATTAGCGGGTGCTGTCCAATGAATCATTAAATTGAATACGTGTGTAAAATACGTACAGAATTCATTGGTGTTATCAACGTCATGAAAAACAATAAACAGAATACATTCACATAGATTGACCGTTTGACAAGAATAATTATAAATGTATGAAATATAAACATACAATTATTCCATTATGTGAAATAAATTTATTGTGTGAAACTCCGAGATGCAACAAAGAAATGTGATTCACCCGTCAACTCTGCACTTCCTGAACATATATTCATTTCTTATATTTATGTTTTAAATTAATTTCTTACCTGATAGCACCGATTCGTAGTCGTTGTAATCGCCGAGAGAGGCAACAAACTGGATTGCTAACGATGATTTGCCCACCCCTGAATCTCCTAGAACTACCACTCTTAGTGGTTTTTGCTTCTGGAGAGTTGGTAAGTCCGCAAGGGTAAGGAAAGGCAAGCTGGTGCTGCGAGTTCTTTGGTGCCTCAGCGGACTTGGTGGTCTTAGGTAATTAAGGTCCATATCATCATTGTTATTGTTCATGAACTTCTTAAACTCGCTGTGACTTGTGTTCTTGTAATCAAATGGATTTGAATACTGGTAGTTGTAGTTGCGATTCGGATGTAGCTGGTTGCTGTTGTGGTAGTGATGGTGGTGGTTGTGGTTTGTTGTGCGGTGTGTGGTGTTCTTCTGGTAGTGTCGCGTCTCCTCTGTGCTTATGGGTGTTGTCTCTTTGGCCTGGTAGAGCTGTTCATCGTAGGACAGGTCCGCCATGGTCCAGCGGGTTTCTGGAGAGTCAGCACACAGGTGTGGTTCCTCCCCGTAGAGTTTAGCCGTGATGAGCGGCTCGGATGGCGTCCGGGCTCGGCGGGGAGTTTCCGCGGCCTGGGGATCATCGAAACGGTCGGTTTCCCCCGTCATGAAGGATGATCACTAACTCACTACTAATCACAAAATTTAATAGATATCTCTTCTAAGGTACACACTATACCCGGTGCGAATGCACTTTTAGAATCTGGACAAAGCCCTCTTGGCTAACAGAGCTTAAATTCTTCTATTGAACTTCTACCGTAGATATGAACTCCTTTCGGTAGTGTGGGGTTATGGTTATCTGGCGAGTCAGCGGTCACCGAACGCTATTTATTGCTCTCCTCACAAAGCGCGCACAGCTAGCACACTTTACGGTTGAGGTGTACAGATAATGAGTCAAATTGAGGTTTACACGTCACCCGGTGAAGATAGGAGACAACGCACTCACAACACACTCATACACACAAACGGCATTTGCGTGTGGACGTTCGGAAGGTTTGCATTTTACACCACATGACATTGGCGGTCGTTGATTGGCTGGGGACGGTTACGGTCTCTAATGCGCAGTCGCAGTGCGGTAAAGGGGCACACTGTCTGCGATTTTACTATATGTACGATACAACGTGCCATCTTGATAGAGCAACCTCGCATTCTGAGTCATTCTGATTTCTAAGATTCTCTCACAATGCTCGTCTTCGCTCAAATCAAATAAAACAGTGCTCTCTATTCATTCGTTACGGTTACAGCAACCAGACAATTGTATATCTTTCATCACGGTAATCATCCAGTTAACCATCTTTCTCCAGTAATCCTGGTTCATTGCTGATACGAAGAAATGAAGTCTTAGCTCTCTGTCACCATATGATCAATATTGATGAAAGAGATTTTAAGACCCCATAAACCAACATCTTCTCTGAAATGATAACAACATTGATCGGGAAAACGTGATCTTGCGCATGCCACCTCATACATTTTGGTGAAACCCCCTGTCTAATTTCTTCCACTACAGACAAACGATAAAGAGTATTACTCATAATTTTTTAGTCATATATTATACACTTGATGTATCGTAATATATTAATATACTTCGTTTTATATACAACGATTCTTCATTTAGTTAGTCATTCATGACTACGTCAATGTACGTCAGTGTTTAATATTAATATGGAGATATTCCCTTATGTATTTACCAGGGTGATTAGATTTATGTTATGATAAGATGATATCAATTAAAATTGAACATCTAGGTCAACCTAACATATTTTTTATGTATATTTCGATTATTCTAAATTGTTTATCAGAAAGAGCATTATGTAATATCTTGTCATACATAATTATATATATTTAAATAAACACTTTACATGAAGCATCGGTCCTTGGTTTCACAATAGGTATGATTAATGCCTACTTTTAGCCTATAGCCAATGAAAAAAAGAAGAAAAAAAACACTAATAGATTTGATGTACACATAGTTGAGTAACTATTAGATATTGCGATATATAAAAGACAATTATCATTATTGGGCATGTCAAAACGATATGAATCCAGTGAGAGAGACTCTAAATGCTAATAATACTCTCCATATCTGCAAACATTATTCATGTTGAGCAAAGAACATACAAAGAGAGAGTCAGTGAAAACAAGCATGTCGCTGTGCTTATGCCTTTAAATAAAAACAACTGTAGACAAGTTTGTCTCCTGTATGGTTGCGTATAAGTTTTAATTTTGCAGTTTTAACAGCACACACATGATGATGTAATTAATTTATATGATAAAACAACACGTACCATGAAGAGTCAAAGTTATTTAGGAATTTAAAGAACACATTTATTGTCTGTAATTTAATTTGAATTTAATTGTTTTTATAATTCAATGCGTATAGCACAAAATCTTTGCAAAGAGGAAAAATCATATTATTTGTTTCTGGGAGACAATAACAAAAATGTTTAATCTTTTGAAAAGAGCTTCTGCTATACCCGACATCAAATACAAGAAGTGTAAGCTAATTCCCCATTATTTTGTCAATCCTGAGTGGTAACAAAACATCAATAAGACATTATGAAAATGTGTGGGATACTGAGTTGAGAACCCACTCTTCTGCAATGAATTTGATGTGGAATAAAACAAAGATCAACAAGTCCCTTCTAAAATCATTAATTCCAATAACACTTGATAGCAAATTATGTGCATCTCAAAAAGGAATCGTGCTTTTTATAGCCGGTGTAATAATAGAATCTACCCCATTATCCACTATAATCGGCGGTTTCTATTTCAGAGTATGGCCCTTCCATAGCAACGATATGCCGATAACCATGGTAACTTATGACATCATTCCAGGGCTCACCAATACTTTCATCAATATCGATAGAGATCTCGATAAAACGTTCTTACGGCGCGATTTAAAATCACTGTCTTACAAAGTCTGACGTGTGATACAGAGTCGATAAGAAAAAGAAATTGCCATGCTGAGTCACTAGTGTCGCACCAATCGCAGCCACAAACCCAGTCTATGTGGACGCGATAAAATCACCTCCGAATCATTGCTTTACCATTGATGATTTGGTGTGACTCCTCACATCTAAATTTAGATCCATAAGTACTGAAATTCAAAAACCGCGCCCCTTTTGATGACGTTAGATATAGAAGATTACTGATGCGAAAATTATTGATGTTGGAACTATAAGCTTACAAAATAATATATATTGGAAATGCTTCACTTAGTACTTATTTTCTTTGACCAAGAGGTGTGTAGATACGGGTAATTATTGATGATGCATAAAACATTATAACACGTAGACGAATCCTCTTGCAGCCACGCCAAGTTATATTATGCATACTAGTCATCATCCTGTCCATGTGCCATACAAATGCACAATAGATAGACATTCTCGAGAATGTAAGCAAAGGGAACACCGAATAGTGCTGTATATATTTTTTCTATTGCTGAGCATAAATTCAGTTGAATTTATTATATATTTTATCAAAGTGTATAAAAACTGTTGTATCGTATGCACATGTATACACACTGATCATTAGTAGAAGGAAAACCACAAAGTATACAACCAAATTAGAAATTGAAAATAAAATTATTTTGAATATCGAAAACGTCAGTTTTAATCGTTTAAAGTTTGTCATGTACTATCAGATGACTAATTTGATTGGTGAATTCATTTCTGTTTTTGTTCGAAGAAAATCTTGATCATAAATTATGTTTGGCAGTTGTCTATTTCAATTAAGATGAATAATCTAAAAGAAGAAATGCAGTCTATAATTTGAATGAAACATCACACGTTCATGGCGAACTGTACCATGATTTAAAACAGCATCTATGAAACTAAAATATTTTATTTGGATTGATTAAGTTGTCTAGGATGGATCGTGGAAGTCACATCACAAGAAAATATAAATGATATACAGGGGAGAAGATAAAGTGTCGTGCCTAGCTATAATTATATCTAGTATTCAGACAAGGATAGAATATTAAATATCCCTCAAGGACATGACATTATTCATAACGGATGTAACAACATAAGTTATATAAATATTGTGGAACTTTACTGTGTAATCAGTTATGAATAAAATATACAAACATGTTGTGACTTGTTTCATGGATAGAATAAATATATATATATATATAGTTTTCCGCGAACAAATAATCTATTCTCTCTGTAGAAAAATAATAGTTCAAATAATCAAAATTTTGATGAATAGGCTTAATACGTGTATTTCAATGACCAAACTTCATGAAAAATATGTTTTGAAATAAAGGCATTTTTCATTTGGCACCAAAACGTTTTTTAGTATTAATAGTAGTATAGAAAAGGTGTGTCTATAGTTGTTCTCTAATGCAGGACATTATAGTCATAAATATTCAGGACTATATGAAAAGATAGGTGTTATGAAATTTACATTATCTCGCTGAAGCGTGAAAAAACGCCCCACCCATTATTAATACGGTATATAGTATTCAGTACATCCAAGATAATCAAAACACGCACCTTGTGCAGGCAATTGTCCTTCGGAACAGCTGAATCCTCAGTCGAGGTCCTCCTGCCAGCCATTTCGGCCCATTTCCTCGATATGGCTATGTGGCAGGAGGGGGCGCAGCAGCATCCGGATAGAGCCACCTTCAGCTGTTCTTTGGTAAACTGGCTTTGTATCTGCTCAAATCCACGCTGAGGACCTTGTAGCAGTCTCCGTCAGATCCCAGCCAGCTTTTCTATTAGGTTACTCGTTCTCGAGAGGAACGTGAGTAGAGATTTTGTCGCATATCCTCTACATCAACTCCATGGGTGGTATGACTTCCAGCCCTCTCTTGCATTCTGAGATAAGTCCGGTATATTTGGATGTCTTGTATTCATGGGCTATCTCTATATTCTCCTCCTGGGACAGTCAATTCGCAGAGAAACCGACTTGGACTGCTTGACCAGACTACAATCTGGTCGCATGTTGGTGATTGCTCTCACTGGGGAAGGTCATCTGCTCGAAGTCGTCTGAGACCAACTGCCAGTCTCTGCTAGACCGGGAGTCTGCTTGTGTGTGGTCTAGCTTTTCTGTTGGTTCCAGTATTCGTTCCAGCCTTCCGAATGGGATCATCACTGGAACGTTTGGTGATTTTGTCATATTAGATTGTCTACAGCAGTCTTTAACAGCGTTACTCGGACTTTCAAGATCTCGTTGTGTCTCCATGTATATAGTCTTCTACCAGAGAGACCTGACAATTTGATAGAATGTGCCTGAGTGAACCCTTTTTCCCACATTTGTGGCAGTTCTCATTCTCGGTTTTGGCCACTTCTTCAGGTTGTGTGGAGAAGGAGAACGTCATAGGTTGCTCGTAGCAAGAACTTGAAGTGTGCCTGTTTCCATCTTCCATATATCTCTCCAGGACAGGGACGTGGTTCTACGCACTCCCATCGACACAGGGCTCCCTGCTGTACCAGGCCCACTGCTTTAGCAATACGATGTTTCTCCTCTTTGCGACGTTTCATCCGAAACCATCTTCCGCTTCATCTTTGTGGTTGCCTTGAAGAAGTACTGGGTTGGATTCATGCCTAGCCTGCTCTGTTGGTTTGCGTAGGACCACCATATCTTTTGTGCCTTCAGCCGAGATTTCCATGTCCTCAACTTCTTGCTGGGCATTCCACTTCCGTCTGTGCGGATTTCTGGCACAGTCCCTTACAAAACTGGTCACTGGAGTCCTCAGTGTCGAGAAATGTGAGCCTTCTTACCTTAAACTCTCTGTAAGTGCACTTAGGGGTAGCTTCAGCTTTGTGGAATGGCCGTAGAAGCTTATGTTCGTTGTGCATGGAGGGACGCCAAGCCACTTCCGAACGTGCCACAGATATTCTCTCTGCTCCATCCCTCGACATGCGTCATTGCTATTTCGTACAACATCAGAGGCCACATATCCTTGGGAAGAGACCGAACTTATAGGCACCACAGCTTCAGCTTATTTGGGAGGGTACATCTGTCGTACGTTTCAGGCCATCTCCCACAATCGTTCGGATTCGATTATCTGGTTCTTGTCAGATAACTCCTTAGTGAGACCAGGACTCTTAACAGGGGCATCTGAAGAGACGGAATGGCATCACCGCCTACTCTGTAGCGTGTCCTGTCGTCGACCCTTCTTTTCTAATGGTCAGCTCCTTGATTTCTTTGGTTTGAACTTCATTCTGCACCAGCTTATCATTGGTCCAGCCGCTCAAGAGCTTCTGTGCATCTGTTGTAATGGATTGGAGGGTAAGATATCCATGAAAGCTCGTATTGGTGAGCTCGAGCCCAGGTTCAATCTCGATACTCTACAACTGGAACAGCAGCTCTAGTTATAACTTCTATTGCCATAACAAATGAATTGGGGAAATGGCACACCCATCGGAATGCCTACCTCGAGGGCTGGTAAGCTGTTGTAACTCCTTGGTGGAAAACCTCATCTTGAAATCCTGAAAGTAGCACTTCAGAAAGTCACTAAGCTTGTCCGGAATGTAGAAGAAGTCCAGTGTAAACCATATCATTGAGTGGGGGCAATGAGCCGTACGCGTTGTTTAAGTCTAGCCATAAGACTGATAGTCCTCTCTCTTTTGCTTTTGGATTGTGTGCCATATCATTGCAGAATGCTCGACACAGCCAGAAAATCCTGGAACTCCTGCCTTCTGAACAGCTGTGTCGATGAATCCATTCGAGCAGGTACTTGGATAGGCGCCCTGCAAGGATTCCCATCATGATCTTCCGTCGATATTAAGGAGAGATATTGGACGGAATGTTTCTATTCTCTCAGCATTCTTTTCTTTTGGTATGTCACGCCTTCAGCTTTACTCACTCTTGGCACTACATTGTTTCGCGCATAGCACCTCCAACAGCCTCCATAACGTCTCCTCATCCTGGTACAATACTTGAAGACTTGTATGGCACACCATTGGGACCTGGAGATGAGCCAGCCCTAGCCTTCTTGACGACACCTTTCAACCACGGATAGGCGTGGAGGGTGTGTGTCAAAGTTTTCGCCTGGAAGTTGGACGAACAAGGCTTCATTGGGGGCAAGGTGGTTTCTCTCATGTTGTCAGAGTAGGTGTTTCTCAGGTGGTTTTGTGCTCGTCTCTTAGCCTTCAGTTCGCCAGATTTTCACAGGGTTGAAAAGGGCTTTTGTGAAGGCAAAGGGATCTTCATAGAACTTCTGTAATTGCTTAGCCCGCCCTTTCCTTTTCCTTAGTAGATTAATTTTTGATAAATTATCTACACTGTAATATGAGTCTGTCATACGTGTTCATAATACGAGTTGCACTGGTCCGTTACACATTTCGTCGAGCATGAAAATTATATCCATTTACACACGATACTATACTTTTGGTAGTTTTATGCAAATTCAATGAATGCATTGATATAAAGCAATGTGCTTTTGGATACTTTTTTTTTTTTTTTTGTGGACACTTTATTTGTATTTGTAAATTATAGAAATATTATATTAAGTTTACAGAATAAACGCAGTAATCATATATACATCATGTACACATCTTTAAATTAATTAATCATTTCCTTCTATGATGTTTAAGAATTAATCGAATGTTAATAGAGGGAATAGAGTATACATGGTATAAAGAATTAGACCTAGTTTCACTCTATATAGTCTTTGTGATGGACAGGGTAAAATAGTCTTTGAAAAAAAAGAAAAAAAGGAACACCTAGAAACGTAATGTCGAGTATTAGTTCCAGCAGGTAAATGTTTGTCTACATTATATGAAACCTTATACATGTAATATTTAATACGGCATACGCAACTCGCATCACCACTACAACTACAATAACATCAACCACGATAGCAAAACTTACTTCTCAAAATACTAGAACTAGAATACCAACGTCAATATTATGTTAAAGTAAATAAAATATATCAACAACATCAAAACTTACATCTCAAACGACTACAACGACATGATCAACGTCACTATTATGTGTATAGCAAATAAAAAACAACAATAACACCATTAACATCATCAACGACAGCAAAACTTACACCTTAATAAACGACTAGAACGATAATGTCAACGTCCTTATTATGTTTATAGTATAACATGTTTAACGTCAAACCCTCTTCCCCATTCCAGGGAAGAACAAGGTTATTCCTTGAAAGAACATTATGACAAGTGACCATTGCAAATAGCTCGAGTTCATATTACGTAATAGTCACAAAGCAATGGAAGACCAAACATATAGCAAGAACGGGCATTAGAGTTAATTGATTTTCTGTTAAACGCGGTACCTTTCAAAGGAAAGAGGAGAGGGAAATTGTATCTGTAGCTATAAGATGGGCGCCTAAGAATTATATTTTTATCTGAAAGGAATTGGTCGAATGTTTTTTTCTCTCGAATAATTAATGCAATATAACCGTTTTTTCATTCTTAAGTCATTCCAAGAAATAATCACAGTCAGTTCATTTTAATCTGATTTTCTCTTTAAATTCTGATTTGTTTGCTCCGAAACTATTAGGGATTTGTTGTATTTCTGTTATGTTTATCTTCAATGGATGACAACGTATCCAGTCCCAAATTACACGGGAAAAAAACACCTTTTGTTCAACGATTGATATATATATATATATATATATATATATATATATATATATATATATATATATATTTAGAGGGTGTAGTTGATAATAACAATATCATGCGCGTATTCTGGGGGGGGGGGGGCTTTACGGGCCCGCCCCCCCCCCCGGGTAGGCGCCCGAAAGAGCGCCAAAATGACCTTAAAGGGGCGCCAAATTGACCTTAGGGGCGCCAAATTGAGCAAAATGTAAAAAATAATAATAATAAAATAAAAAAATAAAAAAAATAAAATAAAAACGGAAAAATAGGCATGATTATTTTGAGCTGATTGAACTCTCAAATCTATACCCCTATCCCCTATGGTTGATATATGACCTTTGGGTTGGCCGCAGACCGAAAAAAAATCAACACCTATTGGATGATTCTTACCAGGTATCGGCTTATACACATGTGTAAGGTGAAGCAAATGTAGATAGAATGCCTTGTCCGAGGACATAAGTGCCGGTACAGGGAATCAAATCAAGGACCTTTGCATCCCTGTCAAGTTATACGACCACTAGATTATGACACTTCTAGAATCACAGGGAAAAAAATAAACCATGTTCTGGATAAAAAAAAAGTACGGTATGTGTATTCACTGAATTCTATTTTTACCAGATCTTTTTGAATTAATCTAAAAAATTGGTTATGCATTACAAATCTATTTCCGCCGAGTCTAAAAATGATATCTATATTTGTCGCTGTTTTGCTCTAAATAGCCTCTTGACTGACACTTTTAGATATTTTTAAAGATATTTCTATGATGACATTGAATCCATTTTTATTAGGCAATTAGTAGTCCAATTAGTCAAATTATAGATCATCTGACAGGAAACATGAGCATCAGTCTTTGCATCATTTATCGTAGGAATGCAATGTTTGACATATAGAATATGCCTAAAATAGAAAAATTAAATTATATGATTAGGCTTATTATAGCGTGTTAATTAAATTAGTGTGACCCTCGAATATGTACAGGTTCAGAGACTTTTTTAGACGTCTGATGTGCTGAGGGCCATCATAAGTACTTTCAAACACCAAAGTTTCCTCATAAAATGTTTATCTGAGGGAATATTAGGATATTTTTTATTGAAATTGCTGTTTAATAAAAACTTTATTATTTTAATTTTAATATTTATAAGCTAGTCACGTATTCGAACAAACAAAAAAGATTACGGAAATATCGAAATAATCATGTTAAGGGGACAGGTGCCCATAAAAAAAAAACGTTTTGTCTCCTTAGCTAGTTTAATGTGTTTACTTCACCATGCAACTTATTTTACCTCTATATTCCATTTTTTTTCCTCCTTAGTAACGTGGGTCAAATTTATAATCAAGTGTATATAGCCCTTTCTTTATCATGAAATTACACAAAACTGCTGAGCATATATACATGTATAGCTCAAGTAAAAGCTCTATATAGGTTTGGAATCTTGGAACTCCTTTCCATGGACAAAGATCCCAGGTGATTATCATTATTATTATACGAGGACACTACACTCTGGACAACTACTGTTAGACAATGCTTTATTCAAGGGGGATCGTGAAACTAGGGTGTCATGCGGATTTTTACATACAGATATTATTTAACTCCATAGGAAGTAAAGGTAATTGTCAACCAATCATCGTAGTATTTAGGACCCAATTTGTCTCTAATTATACCAGAGACCCCGTAGTCAGATAATGATCGTTTCAGGTATTTATGCAGATTTTTTGGAAATTACCCACGGATGTTTCATTTTTAAAGGCGTGGTAATTGCTCTTGAAGGTGTCATCAGACAATGAGTTAAGAAGAGAAGGGAGGGGCAAGAAATAACCAAGGCAGTTCAAGGAATATTATGATTGCTATGCTTATGCAATTCTAATATTGGTTAGACTTTAAAAAAAAATTGTATTTTCTTCGATTTTTTGTTTGTTTGTTTGTTTGTGTTTTGTTTCTTGGGGATATGGAAATTTACCTATATTCAGATATTTATTAATTTGTAACGTTTACCTATTTTTTTATTTGTTTATTTTTATTTTTTTGGAGGGGTCTTTTAACGAAATGACATAAATAAACGTTAGTTTGATAATAAATGAACAAAATATATATAAAATATATTAAAATATAGTGACACCCATTTCTCTCCTCCACTAAGCCTCCTTACTTCTGTATATTCTACGTTATATTTCATATTACAATAATTTCTTGTCGATCTACATTGTCATATGCCATAAGCCTTATTCATTATCTAATATTTTTAGAACAGTTGATCTTGTATTTCAAGATTCTTGTTTTATTTTGCTTTTGTGAACTCCTCGTGGAATTAATAAATTCACAGCTTCTGTAAATATTTCGCTATAAACAGAATTTATGAATATTTCATTGCCTTACTATTTGGTGTTAACAAGCTTTAATATCAGCATTAGATATTTATATATAACTTCGAGTGGGTGTTTGATCCTACCTCAGACTATACTAGCGGTACAATAACATTTTATTTCGATCTACCACTTGTTATAATGCATTATGCATTCCATTGGATAAAAGGGTTATCAAATAAGATTTTAATCATAGATTCTTATAATCAAAAGCAAATTCTTAGAAAATTATTCGTTGTGATATGTAGGGCTGCAAACTGAAATCATGTTTTAAAAAAATCCCTTCGATTCAATTACTCATTTTTATTGTCATTTTCTTTTCCTTTTGTATCTTAAATACTTTATTTTCATTTAAAGCGCTAGGGATTTTTGTTTTGATATGGGAATTTTGTTCAAACAGATGGACACCGAAGCTGAATTCCTTTATATTATTTTGTTCTTGTCTACATTTTGATTTGGCAAATACATTCTGTAAATGAAACAACACAAGGCCATAACATCGTGGGTGAATGCTACTGAGGCGGCGTACTCTTACAAAGAAAATATTGCTGTACGAGAAAGAAAAAACATAAACAAACAAACGAAAAACAAAATTTTCAAGGCGACGACCGACAGAAGAATACATTTATCTTCAAATTGATTAATTTGACCATTAATGACTTATTTCTATATATATACAGTGGTGGCCAAAATTATTAGAACACCCGAAGCTACACAAAGTCTATGGGATTCTCAATGCCCTAGTATGTTTGCCGAAGTAAGTTTAAGGATAACTTTTTGGTGCCGACAGCTTTTATGACTTTATAGCATAGAGTCTTATGCATCTTGTGATACCAAATTTATATAGTTTCTACCATCAGGTAGTGCACAGCTTTAAAAAAAATGTTGCGCTATGCGCTTTCAGTTTCCCCATAGACCTGTGTGTTAAACATGTAGTACACATACAAAATCGTGGAATGCCAATTACATATGCCGATAGCTCAACAAAAACTGTTGAAGCTAGACGTGTCAAACTTTGCAGTATTATTCATTCTTACATGCCCAAATACATGCCAAGTTTCAGAAAATTTGGTCATCCCCTGGTCGTGAGATAACCAAACTAACCCTGCCAATTTAAGGTTAATATTTTCTTCATGAAATTTACTTATAAATGCAAATATTTTAAAGGAAATTTCATGAGCAATTCAAATATGGTGAAAAAATAAGGGTCATTGGAAAGGGGGACTTAAAAAGGGGCTCTGAATTAAAAATTTGGGGCCCTTCAAAAATAATTTAAAAATCCTCACATAAGATGTTAGTACTTCTTTCAGAATATATATACTTTTGGAGGGGGAGACTTAAAATGTTTAACGTTATGACACTTTGATCAGGCCTGAAAGGGGCAAGATTTTTAGATTTTTCAATTGGGGGCGTAACATAAAAAAGGGCAACTTGGGGAAGAGTTCCCAACGCATGGCTATGTTATTTGTTTTTAAAGCATATTGATGACATTCTCAGACATTCCAATCATTTTAGTATTTAAATGGTCAACTGAATGAAAATAACTAAAATCATTTAAATATGCTTGGTGTCCTAATAATTTTGGCCACCACTGTATATTTAAAAAAAACCACACACACACACACAACAATAACAACAACAAAACAACAACAAACAAAAAACAACACGATAATAATAAATATAGAACTATTCTTTGATAACAATTTCCATTTGAATCACTGGAATCATCCATGTATACTACTTTAATATCGAATTTTGTTTTATCTCGTTAAAACAATATGCGACTTCCGCTAATTATTATCTAAACAAATTCCTACAGAAATATGAAAGATGCCAACCAACACAGCTTTTAATGAAGATCATATTGTTATTCTCATTGTGACGGTATTTCTTTCTTTCTTTCTCTTTCATTCTCTCTCTTTCTTTCTTTCTTTCTCTATCTATCTGTCTCCCACTCTCTTTCTCTCTATTTCTCTCTTTATCTCACATAGTGTTTACCCGAGGTTCATCCTCTATATCATCAACTCTCCGTAACTTATCGAGACCAGATGGCAATAACAATATCCCTTATCACAACCAACGACCCAGTCAGAGACCTTTCACATTTCTCAAGAAAAGCGTAATAACATCTGAGAGATCGAAGAAAGACGCGATAAGGTGTTATTTGAAGGCGGCTCGATCTCCGCTCGTTTGGATATTGATTATAAGATATCGATAGTGATGATAGATCTGTCGTCTGCTGTGACGAGCTGTTTGATATGAGGCGGTTGTTTTGGCGGTAAACATGAGCTGAAGTCGATATAGCGGTGTTTCGGACTTTGATATGTATCTCTTTCTGTGAAATTCGAAGCAATAACATATTGTATTTGGGATGATTTGTATGTTCATAATGATAACCATCTTCCCCTACGTCTCCTTCTCACTTTTTGTTTCATTTTTGGTGTCCCCTTTCCTTTTTGCTCTCTCTCTCTCTCCCTCTCCCCCTCTCTCTTTTGAACCATTAGGTTTATCACAATCATTTGAATCAAACATACAATCGTAATAATTATTTTTATATGCTGTTGATGTAAGGTTTAAAAACAACAATACTGTTTGTATATTTCTACGGAGTAATTTCGAAAATTTACGTCACACAAGGGCTATTTTATTTTAATGATTATCATTTTAAAAATGTATAGAGAAAAAATGGTTCCACATGTTGTATGAGTTACAAATTTATACGGCATGAAAACGGTCAAATGTAAGCTTTCGTTTTCTATTTATAAACGTATAGACCTGATCGATTACTGAACCGCCATCATTCTCTGTTTCTTTTATTTTCTTTTCTTATTTGTTATGCCTCTTTTCATTCCTCGTCAATTACGTTCCAATTGACATGAGAGGAATCCACCCTACCTGTTCAATGCCATTGAGTAATCCAGTCACTGTGTATAGCTTTTGACATACCATCATTATTCTAATATTAATTATACGTGAAGGTAACGCAATTGAATAACAAACAATGAAGGGTATAAAGATATTTATGCTGCCTTTAATTAGTTTTTACAAATACGGGTAACAATCATTTTTTAAACGCACCATTAAATTATTATCACGTAAGGTGTAAGGTCATTATCTCATTAAGTTGATTTTAAAAACGCAATCTAGTTCTCAAATGCAGAAATATAATTCCTTAATCTAGGTAATATCTAATAATCGTTTTATATACTTACTATAACCCAGAGAAGAGGGGTCCCATCTGTTACACTGTGGAGAGTTATAGCTCTTCGTATCTTTTTCGGAGAATACGTCACAAGGCACCGAAGATGACCGATTGACAGTAGTCTGCATGTACAGACTCCAGTTTGACACTACATAATACAATCTCCATCACATGAGATGAACAAATGCATAAGAAGATTTGGCTTGAGCCTAACTTGTCAGACCATTTGGTAGGTTGTCAGAAGTCCCTGAAAAGAAATCTATTTGATCAGTGATCCACATTAAATAATTCCATTTAAAGATTTATGATTAAGAGCGCCTAACAATATGACTGTATTTGTACTGAATTTGGGGAGGAGGTCCCTTTAAGACACGGGTCTGTGCATACAAACTAGGCAAACAGATAAATCGCTTTTGCATCATGATCAACCGCCTCGTATCTTTCTTTCCCAGGAATGACGTCACAATATACTGAAGATGACCCCGAACTGTCAGCTAATCAAGCTGACCCCTCCTGATTGTTTGGACACTAGGTAATGAGGACAAACAACGTCGGGTCGTATTGCAGAAGATGAGACGACAAGGTGTGATTTCACTGGTAGCAGCGCGTATCAGATGATCATGAGAAACCGTTTTATTGTCCCTTGCACTACTCTATCAATCAGATGCTATGGAGGTGTGATAGAGAGATATAGGGTACGACTGAGAGGTTCATAGAAAGTACGTGATGGTGTAGATGTTCAGTTATTGTTGTTTACTTGTTTATTTTTACTCTTAAATTGAGTAAACATAAGAAGCAAAGAGAAATTAGTTAAAAAGTATATATCCTCCTTCAGGGGGCTTGATGGTCACGGGCTCAATTTTGTAAGGTCTCGGGTTCAAAACTATGTTAACTTGAAAATATTCTTGGGAAAATCATTATTTTTTTCATTAGTATTGTCTTTTAATAATAAAACAGCTGATGAACAAGTGAGGTTAGTCTCGGTGGGGGGGGGGGGATATACAAATAGTATTCTACATCATGACAACCAAACAAAATCAAATGTTCAACTATAAACATAAAAACATTCGATGCATTAAAGACTTCATGCACAACGTAAATTAGCATTGAGCCGACACTCGTGATTTCATTTCCATTTTGGGGTAATTTTTGGCATTTTTCGATAATCTTTGTCGAAGTGGTCCCAAGTGCCGCGAATAGGAATGATATAATATGTCACATATTATCAAAAATGTCTGCAATAAGGTAACATTAAAAATAAAATCAGAAAAACCATGACAACCATCATCCCGTCCCGGGGATAGGACGTTAAATGGAGGTCCCGTGTAAAGGAGAGTCACAACCTTTGCACGTTAAAGAACCCATTGCAATATTCGTATAAGAGTAGGGGGAAACCCCGGTGTAGTGGTCCACCTGCATACCCCAATCAGTTATATTGGAAGGAGAGACTTACGGGTTACAGTGATTCGGTTTGCTTTTCGCCTTCCATGGCAAAGGTGACGCCAAAATGAATGAATAATAATGATAATAATAATAATAATAATAATAATAATAATAATAATAATAATAATAATAATAATAATAATAACAATAATAATAATAATAATAATAATAATAATAATAATAATAATAATAATAATAATAATAACAACAATAATAATAACAATAATAATAATAATAATAATAATAATAATAATAATAATAATAATAATAATAATAATAATAATAATAATAATAATAATAATAATAACAACAATAATAATAAATCAAACTTTGAGATCTGACCTACTTTCTACGGTAGATGTTAACATGCTATCTTACAATGGCCCTGTAACATAAAGAATTGCAATCAATTTCAAATGAAATGTAGCCAATCAGAATCCTTATTGCATGGACTTCTGAATAAAAATGTCCCTATAAACCAATCAAAATAGCTGTTTCAAAACTGGAATTGATCGTTACTCTTCATGTGACAGGGAACTGTACTACTATCTACGGTAGATGTTAACGTGCTATCTTACAGCATTATTTTGAATGGACCCGCATTCAGGTCATTTTGACCAAGTTCTTTTAGATTGTCTTGCGTCTGATAACAGCTTTCAACGTCTGTATTAATGGCTGCTCACTGTATTGAAATTGACCTTCATAATAACCTTGACTCGGTACCCCTCTGTGTGTCCATTGACCGAGACTCATTCCCCAGAAACAAGCCAGTGGGTCACCGGCGGTGATCCAGGCGAGTCACAGCTGGTCAAAGGAGCGTTGGACATGTCTCCACGATGAACGTAATAGGCGGTAGTTCAAAGAAAAGCATATGGGAGGGAGAGAGCGTGTTCCCCGGTACTTCGGCGAAAAACCAACAGGGGAGAGTGGATATTACTTCTAAGTTGGTCAATATTATTTCATAGTTACACAACGGGATCATGGTTGTAGGGTCAATATTATTTCAGAGCTGCACAACAGGCACGTTGTATGTATGAAAGATGGCTTTAACAATCGAGTGCTGATGGAGCTTATACCTTTCCCCTCCTCTTGCCTAGAAAAAAACTCTCCCTCCGAATGATATTCCTTGGATTTCCCTCTAAACCTAAAAATCTTGCTTGTATTCTGTATTACACGGAACAGATCGTAAATATTTAAAATATTCGATGTCTTTTTTCTAAAGAGTTTCATACTTTCGTGTTTTTTTTTTTGTTTTTTTTTTTCTGTTTGGGATTAAGTATATAGCAGTGGAATTTGAAGATAAATTATTAAATATTACAAACTGTGTAATCATTGTCACCTGTTATTCATGAAAATACATTTGAAATTGTTCCAAACATATATTTAAACAAATATGTTTCCCGGTAACATGGCACCCCTTAAAAATTCAAACAGCAAAACCGACAAAAGGTCGAAATACCCTTCAAAACCTTTCAGTCCAAGGCCCCTTACCTTATAGCAAACGTATACCCTCATTCACCGTTACCAAATAGCCGATCATCAAGTAAAGTTCTCGACTAAATGCCCTTTCAAATTCGTATTCATGTACCTTACCTCCAAGCTACGTTACATTGCATGCATACATGCATTTTCTCAACAGACTATAGTGCCCTGTTACATAAAAGTTACGATTGGTCTTACGATTGATATCAGTCGTAAGTCTATGGTAAACCGTTTATTAAAAGTTACACTCGATCGTAAGATTGATCGTATCTCTTTTATGTTACAGGGCATCGGTGAGTTGATTTTTCTTTCTTTGGTCTATGAGAATATTAGAGCCCTCCTGAAGAGTGTGGGCCATCGGTTTAGAATCAAAAGGACATTAACTCAATGTAAAATGCTATTACTAAATGACCTTCTGATACTTAGGAGTTGGAGTACTATGAGCACTCCCGCTTGACTGACATGTCTCCGCTCCACAGCTTCTTCTCTTTCACCCCATCGTGGTGCTCTAGGCAATAGGGTTTACTGTTCGACACTAATTGCACTGAGTTGCACGTGGCATCATACATGATATCTTATTCATCCATCACACCACTTCGAAAACGACTACACGACATTTTGCTCCTGCAACTGTTACTTTGACATAAGAAGTGTTTAAACCCAGCCCTAACCCAAAAACTAATGTAAAACTATGTCGCAACCTACATCTTACATGTCCACAGAGCAAATGTCAGTGCACCTCGACCAATTAGTATAGACGAACAAAATAATTCATTAGCGAATAGCCAAGGTTTTTTTTTTTTCGATGAGTCGCTTTTGAATCGGTTTTATACGTCATTCACATCCAAAAGAACAAATACCAGGGGTGTTTTACAAGGTCGTTTTTAATTACGAACAACATTACGTACTATTTGGAATATGAATAACCAAATGAGATGCCCAAAATTGATCCAGAGGTTTGACAGTATTTCCCATAATCTCAATTCAACCGTTAATAAAATTGAAAATTATTTGAGTATCCAATTTAGCTTTTCATTCATCATGTCTTTCGTAAAGATGTTTACGAACGACTTGCTGAGACACCCCTGGAGGGCGTTTCATGAAAGACTTTTCGACGTTTTATCCGACAAACTGTTATAAGCTACTGAAATGCTTGCATCTGATTGGCTGAGAGCAAATTTGTCGGATAAAATGTCTGACAAGTCTTTGATGAAATGCCCCCTGATATTGTTAAATCAGCATACTTATATACATATGGAATAAGTTCGGCGGTTTATGAAATGCATTCTGTACCCGATAACAAAAGGGTTTTCGATCATTTGCAAATTTGAAAAAAAAACAAAAAAAAAAAAACACTTGGAATTTGCTTCTGATCAGCCTGTTGAACAAAAAGCGCATGCCAAAAAAAAAACTTATCCTACGTATTTTCCACTTTGAAATTGATTGCAATATTTTGCCTAAACAGAGCCCTGGTGTGACCATGGGTATTATCCAGGTTTGTGTTTGGTGATTATAGGATCGGTGTTGTTTCTTGGAAGGACATGAGAGACGTCTGGGTGTAGAAAGACGAGAGCTCGGGATCATTGTGTTTGTGTATCCAATCTACACTTCGCGCGTATCATTATCCCATGATTCCAAGACAGCGAGTTAGTGGAAAGGACAAGTGATGATAGGTGCTGTACAAACATCGCAGGAAAAAAAAAGAAGAAGAGATAAGTTGCTTGGGTGAAGGGGGAAATTGTGAGAGGACGTTGTTATGGGAAAAGGACAAGATTAAATCAATGATGATGAGAATTTCAAAGGAGATAGACAGAATTAAGATTGAGAAGAAGAGATAACTTGTTTGGGTGAAGGAGAAATTGTGAGAACGGCGAGGGGAGAGGGTGGGGTTCCTGGAAAAGGACAAAATCAATGATGATAACGTTCCGTAAATACGATCTTGCAGGAAAGGAGGTAGACAGAATTAGGACTGAGAAAGAGGAGATAAGTTGCTTGCATGGATAAAGAGAAATTGTCGGGAGAACGGGGGTGATTGGAAAAGGACAAATGGACCATTCTTGGTCACGTGTGTGACCGAAATTATGCAAAATCTTGACTTTAATTGGCTATAACTCTAACAATTTAAAAAAATATACTGATTAATGTTTATATCATGCTAATATATTTGTTGGCTATCATTTGGAAACATTTTTTGATATTTACAATATGCATGTTCAAGGTCAGAGGTCAAGAGAAGTGGGTCACGTGTGTGACTTCACAAACTGGCATGATTTTGAAAGTTCAATTTCATTTTGAAATTCCTGTGAGTTTTAAAATGATGAAATGTTCTTATTGCTGTGAGATATGCATTATACCTGTTAACCAAAAAATACCACTGGATAGGAGTCATCTCTGAAATTTCTTTTTTTATATATTTTGTATATCGTGATGTCGGGTCACGTGTGTGACATTCTGGTGGTCACGTGTTGTGACCTATAGCAAACTGTACAGAAAAAATGAATATATATATATATTATAAATATTATATATATATATATATATATGCAGTAAATGTAAATTTTGTGCAGTTATATCCACTGTGGTAAAACTTTTATGAACTCAACCCTAGTCAGTCAATGGGGTGTTTTGGTAGCTGTCAAGACTGGGGAGGGCGGAGGAGGGGGGGCATGATGCTCCCTATAAGATCTCGGCTGTTGAGCGCGCGAGCGCGCCGAAAATTTGCACGATGGTAGAGTGTGATGTTAAACTACAAGAAAGCACTGTTAATTTTCCCAAATAATAAAATTTATTTTATATGAATTAATTATGCTAATTTACGCATTGCATGAAGTCATAATTTTTGTTCTAATATGACAAACTACAGCTTCTGGAATGCAAATTTGTGTTTGCATAATCTTTATCATGTTTATAGGATTCCTAACAATTATACTTGGAGAAAAATTGATATCGAACTAAATTCCTGTGTATTCATTGTTTTATGAATTTCTTATGTATTTCCTTGTTTTTTCGACCTTTTGTTTTGTTTGTTTGTTCTTTTTGTTGTTTTTTTTTCGCAAAAATTATTGCAGAACAATTTTGGAGCATAATAATGCTAGAATAAATTAATTCAGCCAATGAAAGTGAAAATAATCAGACCTTTATGACCGCCCCCACCCAGTGGTCACGTGTGCGACCAATTGTTTGCTAATTAATAATCAAATTAAAACTTGTCATGGATTCATATTTGGTGAGATGCAAGGTAGGCCTACATTAAATCTAGCTCTGGAGAAATATAATAATAATACCAGAGCCATGGTTAAGACGGGCATAAACTATTTGTGTTTTCTGGTTCTCTTGTGTGACATTTTGAAGGCAATTTAATTTCCAGAGTTGATTATCTTAATATAATCAATTTAACAACATTATTGTTGGGGTTAGATCAAAAGAATAGAGGTAAATAATAACATAATGACAGTAATTCAAGTAAGGAAGTCAGCATATCCATTCCAGTCAGGGTTAAAAAAATTATATTTTATTTACCGTTTTTCCATTTAAATATCAATTATGTTACTTTATGCCAAAATGAGCATGAACAATTGCAAAATCACGAAAAAAACATCAGTTCATGAAAGTTCAGACATTGCTCTATTTGAATATGCAGCTTAAAATCAAAAAGCAAAAGTTTATTTTGTCCCCAAAAGGTTCACTTTTCAAAGAATGGCCGAATAGCCTGGTCCCTTTTTTAAGGCATGACCATGGTTGGTCACACACGTGACCCGTGGGTCACGTGTGTGACCAATTTCAAAGTTAATTAATAACTAAATTAAAAGCTATCATGGCTTCATATTTGGTGAGATGCAAGCACATTATATCTAGCTTTGGAGAAAAAATTGTAATAATAATAGAACTATGGTTTCGGGGGCGTTAACTTTTCGTGTTTTGGGTCACGTGTGTGACATTTGATGGTAATTAATTTCTTTAGTTAATATCTTAAAACAATCAATTCAACACTATTATTTTTCAGTTAAATTTAAAGGAATGAAGTTAAAAAAGGGTATAATGACAATAATCAAAGTAAGGAGACCAGCATATACAATCAAGTCAGGGTCAAACAAATTATATTTTACGTACCATTTTTCTATTCAAATTTTTTGCATGTTAATTTATGCAAATGAGCATGAAAAATTTGTTAAATTAAGATAAAAAATGCATTTCATGAAACTTCAGACAATGCTCTATATGAATGAGCAGCTTTAAAACAAAAAGAAAACACTTTATTTTTTCAAAAAAAGTTCACTTTTTCAAAGAATCGCCCAAATGATAATAGTGTTCTATACAAGCTTTCAGAAAGAGGATAGACAGAATTATGACAGAGAAGAAGAGAGGGGAGAGGAAATAAGTTGCTTGGGTAAAGAGGAAAATTTTGGGTGTGGAGAGGGCGGGGTTCTTGGAAAAAGACAAAATCAATGATGATAAAGTTCTGTACAATATTTTCAGAAAAGGAGATAGAATTAAGACTGAGAAAGAAAAGATAAGTTGCTTGGGTGGTAGGGGAATGGTGAGGACGGCGAGTGAATATGGTAGGTTATTGGAAAGAACATAATGATAACGTTCTATGCAAAACAAATATTGGAGATAAGAAGGAAGCATTAATGTCAGAGAAATGGGAGAGCGTGGTTGTGTGCAGGTGGAAGCGTTTGAGATATTGGAAATGGTTTTAGATAATTTTGATTATTATTATTATATATTTTTCAATTAGACAGGAAAAAGGTAGAAAAGATGGTGTTGTTCAGGAAAAAGGGTTAGGACATCAAAAACAAAGACAGATGGGGTGTGGGAGACAGTCTTGGATGACAGGTGATTGTACAAAGAGGTATTGTATTGCATTGCATACATGGTGTTTGAGAGAGATATAGAGTGAGATAGAGAAAGAACAAAATAACTGAGCTGTTTATTCCCTTTGCAAAAGAATTGTTGGCTAAATATTAAACGCTGACATAAGATATCTAAATTCTGCTCTGGCGACTGTCCGTCTCTAAACTCTTTTAATACTCTTTTATCAAGTCCAATCGATGACCCTTTTAAATGTTCACTTTTAGCAGAAATCACACCTGTACTTACGCTTTCAGATAATGCACAGAATCTTCTATACACGTACACAGCCTACATTGCTCATAGATCAATGCAAAACCAATTACGATGCATTTCGGTCTATGGATTTACCGCACAGTGCATTTACCAAATCTAATCTAGGCATCGACTCGGGTTCAGTTTGCGCCTTTATTCAGCTGAATGGAGTTGAACAAATATTAAGCAATTGTTACAATAAAGAATGTTTTGATTCTAGGAATGATTTTCTTTGAAATAGAATACGGTACTAAACTTTAAATCTGTTTATCAATTATCAATTCAATGATATGTGTGATGTATTGGAAAAATGAATTATTCTCTTCCATAGCCTTGATCCGTATATACTTCATAAATATTCCCTTTCCTCAACCAATTATTGCTGGTGGTTGTTTCAACCCTCTCATGTTGTTATCTATACCATCTCATTCGTTCTTGAGATCAAGCAATTTCTCCTGTCTCTCACTCATATTTGTTCATGTTTACATTATCCAATTCCATAATTAACTTTCTGTCCTGTTTGTATGACAATTTAATTACATATCCCCTGCACATTTGCATTATTAGAATCGAAGATAGGTAACACTAAAGTTTGAGCAATATATAATTGGCGCCAATATTCCCTGCTTGTCCTTGGGTGACTATACGAGTTCTATTATTGTGCATTGTTTCATTTTGTCATTGAGTGAGAATATGAACTGATATGTGTCAATTCTTAAGCCGTTGCTGCTCTTGAAAGGAAAACAATGATTAAATATCAATAGAATGTGAGGGCATTAACTGTACGTTTGCATTAACGTCCTTTTGGTTATTAACATAATTACTGAATGATTTACATGGTATGAAAAAAGTAATCTAAATGAACTGTATGATAAGCCTTTGACATTAACGTCATTTTGAATATTAAAAACAAAATAAAAAAGCACTTTTTATTTGTTTCCATCATTTGCTACATGAGTTCGCCCGTATTTTCCCTTTTCACTCTAAATCGTTCATTCTCATTCTTTATATTACCAAGCAGTTTAGACTGTCCTTTAAGAAAACACGTACACGTACACTTACATGTTACTTCATGGTCACAACCTGTCTGGAGTGCTTGTTTGTTTGTTAGATTTTACTTTTGTTTTTGTTTTTGTTTTTGCAAGTGTGTGCCCCGCAGCCTGCGTTGCGCAGTTGCTAGTCTAGTTCTGGACTCTTTAGAAGTTTGTTTTATTGGTGATAGGTGAATGAGTGGGGTAAATGATTGTGTGGGGGAGAGTGGCCTGAGTGGGGAAACGCGCCATCTAGCTGATTATGAACACAAACTTCTAAAGAGTCCAGAACTAGACTACGCAGTTGCCAACTCACGTGGTGCATTGCATTTCGGCTACGTGTGACCATGGCACTAAAATTGTATTGCTTCGTTTCCTACTTTTTTCTTCTTTTTTTAATCCCTTTCTCCCCACTCTTCCCTTCACCATGTTGACATTATGCTGTTCCCATTTCTTTCTTTCTTTCTCTCCTCCCACCTACACAGTCTTTCATCATCATTATACCCGCAATTAGTCCTAATTTGGGTAACAGTCACAGTCGTTCTTCTTCTCCTCCTCCTCTAATCACTGTCCCTTTATTTTATCGTTCATTCTCTCTCTCTCTCTCTCTCTCTCTCTCTCTGTCTCTGTCTCTCTCTGTCTCTCCCCCCATTTAATATCAGGAGCATTCATACTTTATTTACTCCTTTTTCTCCTCCTCTACTCATTTTCACCTTCCTCTACCATGTCTATCATGTATTCTTTCTCTCTCTCTCCAACCATTCATCATCACTGTGATGGTGCTCTACCCTTCAATGATATGAGTAGCAATCACATTAATGTCATCCTCCACAAACTCCTCCTCTACTCATTATCTTCTTCCTCTACCATGTCTATCATTTCTACTTTCTCTCTCTCTCCAACCATTCATCATCACTATGTGCTCTTTGCCGTTACCCTGCAATAAAATTATATTCCTAATTTGAGCAGCAATTTTGTCCGTCTTTACTCCTTTTTCTCCTCTTCTACCCATTATATCCATCATCTACCATGTCTATCATTTCTTCTATCCTTCTCTCCAACCATTTAATCATCACTATGTGCTCTGTGCGCAATTAGTCCTAATTTGAGTAGCTAGCAATCAAACTTGCCCGTCTCCCCAGGCCGTCTGCACTCTAATCGAATTGATTTTTGGTGGATTGAAAACAAAAGGACGGGAACAGCGGGGGGTCACAGACTATATGCAGACCATGCAGACATTCAACTGAAGACTGATATGGGCAACCACCTCGTCGCTGCGACTCGTTCTTCTTCTTCACAAAGGCCAGCACACACCTAAAATCTTAACTATACTTGATTCCGATATAAGAATAATGATAATAATTAGCATTTTCCAATAGCATTAACTGATTAACCTGGCCATGAAACAAACACAGTGACATGACTGCTTATCACTAGGGGCGTCAATTGCACCTGTATCCGCCACTACTGTCCAATCATATGGGATCATTGATTTAAGCATCACCATAAAGGTACACACATTCCATTCCAATACATTCACACCTGGTTAGGGAGTGACAATGTAGTTAGAATGACTTTCTCAAGGCCGTAAGTGATGTGCCGGGGATCGAACCCATGACCTTTGCTTTGCATCCCCTATACTCAAGTCATGAGACCACTCGTGTATGTTACTTTGATGTGTAATATAGGATTGCTGCCAAAATAAATTTATCATTATCTGCCGTTATCAGTCATTCTGATATTGCTATCTATAGTAGATGTTGATATAGGTACTACTTCTACTATTTTGGTTATTAGCTTTAGCTGTGCTATCCTAATAAGGTGTTCAATCTTTCAAAAAAAAATCTTTGTAAAAGGTTCTTACTCCACCTGTGTAATTACATAGAATTGTAGTTATTGTCTATTCACCGAACGTGCACTTCGACTATTCAAAGTCTAACTTCTCAAAATTGAGCTAGTTTTTAAGAACACTTGCCGTTTTAAGAACCCCAAGAATGCTTGATAATATTCCTTAAAATTGTAAAATTATAAGGGGCCATAATTATACTCAAGTATCATCAAGGTGCCCTTATTCCATTCCTACTCGTTGGTGAAAAACAAGGAGAAAAATGACTTGCTCAAGGCCAGTAAGGCTGTATTGGGGATCGAATCCAAGATCGTTGCATCCCCTATAGTCTAGTCATGAGACCACTCGTATATGTCACTTTGAAGTGTGAGTAATATAGGATTTGCCAAAATAAATTTTTCTTTATCTGCCGTTGTCAGTCAGTATGGCATTGCTATCTTCAGTAGATGTTGATATACTTTTACGCTTTTTGTTTGTACGACATCTATTTTATTACATTTTTACCTGATTTCAGCTGTGCTACCCTCATATATAAATTTTCAAACTTTCAAAATATGGCACTGCTCGTTGGTGAGAAGCAATGTAGAAAAATAACTTGTTTTAGGCTGTGCTGTGCCGGGAATCGAACCTATGGCCCGTATTCTCAAAAGCTGCCTAAATTTAAGCCTAGCTTAAATCTGTGGTTTAACTATGGCTTGCTAAAAGGGAATCGATCTGTCTATGTTGCATGTTCCTATAAGTATCACCTACACTGAATTCTGGAATCGTGTTTTAATTGTAAGGGAAACTTTTGTAATTATCATTCCCAAGCAGTATTTAACAGTTTCACTACCAAAAATTATGATGAATTGAACATCTAATTTTCGGGATTTAATTCCATTTAGCAAGCCATAGTTAAAACCACAGATTTAAGCTAGGCTATAAGTTAGGCGGCTTTTGAGAAAATGGGCCTATGACATTTGCGTCCCGTATAGTCAAGTCATTAAACCACTCATGGATGTTACTTTGATGTGTTATAGTAATATTGGTTTGTTGTCAAAATGAATTTGTCATTATCTGCCGTTATCAGCTATTGTGATAATGCTATCGTCAGTAGATGATGATATACTTTTACGGTTTTTGTTTGGAAGGCATAAATTTTATTACATTTTTACCATAATTTAGCTGGGATACCCTTATAAAGCGTTCAAACTTTCAAAAAATGACAATTTCCTTGTAAAAGGTTCTAAATCTACTTGTAACTGCATAGAAAATGCGAGTTTTTTTTTAAAGCAGATTTTGTACAGGCGTCGAAGGAAAAGTGATATTGGGAATTTGCATTTTGTTGAAATATGCTTTGCTGTATATATTTTTGCGATTGTATTGATTGTTTCTCTGTTTATACGTTACAAAACTACAAATCATTAATTACAATCTTGTATTGTTTACAAACGTGACCCAAAGATCACGCGTATTAACTAGTAATGAATTATATTTTAAAAATATATTTACACATCAGTTTAGTAGGATAAACAATAAGATGACCATCTAGACAAAGCCATATTTCCAGTTGTCATCCATAATGGAGGACAAATCGTGAATAGCTCTTCGATTGTTTGCTCAAAAGAAGACATATAATTATAAATGATGACACTTTCTAAATTGGGTCGGCTAACGAGTTATATATATATTTTTGTATCCTTGCAATTTAAAAATGGTTTAGAAATATACCCTCTTCATATCCTTGTCATTCAAATATCGTTAGTATATAAATCTGAAAATACCAGATAAATAGAACGTGACTCAAAGATCACACGAGAAGCCAGATTAAATGATATTTTGACGGGACAAGACTACTTGAGATTACAAAAAATATTAATATTTTGATAAAACAATGTCAACGAATACTGTTTACTGCGACCGTTAAACAACAAACATACAAACAAAACTTAGCTTGATATCACATTTTATTGCAAGTAAAACAAATGTTTTTTCCTCAACGATCACCTTTTTTTTCATTCGCGCTCTGTATAATCAGAACATAACAATGACATGAACAAGAGAATAGCGAAAATTGTACCAATCAAAAGTACTTATGTTAGTGATCTTGGAATCTTCATGATACGTCCTTGTGTTTCTTTAACATTTTTAGACTTTTAGTGAAGCTACATCCCTCCATCCTAAGATCTAGACATCTTTATGAACAAAGACTCGTAACGTTAATAAATAATGTGCATTTTTATATAAATCAAGTTGAGGATGATATGATTAAAAAATATCAATGAATGCACAAAATATACAGTGCGTATCAATAAAAACGGGACAGTTTTGAAAAGTCTGTCAAAATTTTGTTCCAAATTGTGATGTTTATATTTTAATGTCAATAGAAGCTCTAAAGTCTTATCTTTCAAATGCAATTTAAATTTTTTTTTTAATTTCATGCTTGAGCACACACAGAACATTTTTGTCGGGGACTCAAAAAACGGCTTGTGCACAAAAGATCATCACTTCTTGCTAATCAGCAGTCTTCCTCTAAATCTTTTCTTTATCTCTGCCATTATTTTCGAATTATGATATAAAATTCATTTACAAAACTATTTATTTACTTTAATTGTTTAGTTTTTATTTTCATTTTTATATGTTATCTTTTTGCAATAAATATTCATACAAACTTATTTTTTTATTGTCAACCCAAGAAAGGGGACTTGGTTGGTTGTTTGATTGATTGATTGATTGATAGATTGATTGCTTTGTTTGATTGTTTCATTCATGCTTGAGCGAACACGGAAAGTTTTTGTCGGAGGTTCCAAAAAAAAAATTAAAAAATTCAAAGGGTATTATTATTCTGAATCATTATTCTGAATCAGGTACTCCCATTCTGAGTGATTGTTACTTTACACTGATCAGTGGTTATGTTAGTCTTTTGAGTCGATTTCCTATTATTCTCCCAACCATTTAAATCAATCATTTGAACAATCAATCAAAAAGTAATCGATCAATCATTCAAAAAAACTATCAATTAATCAAACGATCAATCATTCAAAATGGTCAATCTATCAATCCTTCATTTAATCAATCGATCAATTAATAAATCAGTCAATCAAACAATCAATCAATCAAACAAAGGAACTAACAAAGCAATCAATCAATCAATCAATCAAATAATCATCCAACCAACCAAATCCCCTTTCTTGGGTTGACAACATATTATTTGTTTTTTATTTGTTTTTTTTTTTTAGTTTGAAGGAATATTCAATGCTAAAAGATAACATGTTAACATGTGAAAAAACAAAAACAAAACAAAACAAAAAACAATTCAAGTAAATAAATAGCTTTGTAAAAGAATTTTGAAAGCATAATTCGAAAATAATGGCGAAGATAATGAAAAGGTTAAAAGTAAGTCTGCTGATTAGCAAAAAGTCTGATGATCATCTTTCTCATTTTTTTACACTTTGTGCGCAAGAATTTTTTTGAGCCCACGACAAAAACGTTCTTGTGTGCGCTCAAGCATGAACGAAACTTATTTTTTTTAAATGGCATTCGAAAGATAAGATATCAGAGCATCTATTAACATCAAAATATAGAGATCAGTATCCTACCAGGCAAATTAACCATTACCACTTACCAAGAACGCGTACAGTGCTCACACAAAACACTTTTATATTTACTGCCCCTAAATTTTGGAATTCTCTACCCAGAGACATGCGTGAGATAAGAAGCATATTTTTATTAAAACACAAACTTAAAATGTTATTGTTATCATCATATAACACTAATATCACTCTGTTTCTCTAATGACAGACGGATATCACCAAGGATCAAATATCACCAAAGAGCAAACTTTACTTTTCATGCACACTATAGAAAATCATTATCTAAATCATCGACACCCCCCCCCCTCCCCCTTCCCCACCCTAGTCCCTTCCCGGGTTTTTTTTTTGTCTCTCTAAGTTTGTTGTTTTTTCTTCTTTTTGTATAATAATTGTAAATTATATTTCTTGCCTCATCCCGGCTATGATAGTGACTGGTTGACAGTGCGTGCGCTGTTAGTCAGTTTTTGTCCGTGTTGGGATGGGGCAAGAATTATGAATTATTCAATTAAGATTTATTCAATTATGAATTATTCCATTATGAATATGTTTCAGTTAAAAAAAAATGCTTACTTTTGTATTCTATTTTATATTAAAGGGACCAGCGCCTTACAAGCTTTGCTTCTTGCTGGTTCTGAATTTTCTTTAATAATGTTTTCTCTGTTACTTTTGAACAAAATTTTTTATGTTACATACTGATGTTGTTAATTTGATTATTGTTTTGTTAACTTTTGAAAACATGAAAGAAACATCAATAAAGTAATCTTGAATCTTGAATCTTGAATCTTGAATCATAATTTTGAAACGAAATTTTGACAGACTTTTCAAAACTGTCCCGTTTTTATTGATACATCCTGTATAGCAAATATAGCTAAATAAGTAAGAGTAAAATACAGATTAGATGGTAAAGCTTCTCTCTATAGAAAAGGTCGATGAATTGACGTTGACAGTTTCTTCCGAAGCAAGCTCATGCCAGCATAGTACACACGACTTAGGGGCATGGAAAATGTTGTAAAACTGTTGTAAAATTGTAAAAACCCTTTTAAAATCTTCTCTCTAAGGAATCATCGTAACATCTGGGGAGATTTGTTTTTCTTGCTATTCCTCAATCGTGTTTACCTGTTTATTTAGAAACCGTCTTACACATCCACCAGTCATCATAACAAGTCGATTCAATTCCCTGTTCGAATTAAATACCTGGG
>CALNVZ010003435.1:10456101-10486112 GCA_940671915.1 Paracentrotus lividus | reverse complement strand
TCGTAAATTGTATCTAAACCTACACGTATCACGATCCAGGTGATATTCACGAAAATGGAACTGAAAGAAAAGGAACATGTCTGATAGACAATAGAAACAGGAATAGGAGCCAGCCACATCGTGTCAAGACAGATGGGCATCATAATGTATTCATTCGACATCCTACAGGGATCTGTGATTCTCGCGGCAGCTATCAACTTTCAACCTTTATAAGTATGCGACACCCTTTTAGATGAAAATACATGTCATTGTATATTATCTATGTATGTATGTATTTCAGTGTATATAGACCTATATAATTTAAAGAGAGAGAGATAGTACAGGGGAATGGATGATAGACATAATTTATATTTCATTATAACGCGTGAGATATACAGGAATACAAGATATGTTTTCAACGACTAATACATTTTTGTTCAAAACAAATTTTTTTTTCATTTGATTTGTGAACTATTTTACGCCACTGTTATATTGTCATTTGAACACGAAAATATATAAAGGCTAGGCCTATAGTCATTATAATAACTTGAATCAAATTCAGTTTACAACCGGAACCGGAAATTAAGTGAAACTGGTCAAACACATAAGACAATTAAACTGAACACTTAATTGAATTATACTCACATGTATAAAACTATTCAGATGGATGAGAGGAAGAGAAAAAGAGTTTGAGGCTGAGAGTGAGAGATTTGCTCAAGGAGAAAAAAAAACCAAGAGAGATTGAAAAGGAGCGAGAGAGAGAGAGAGAAAGAAAGTAAGAAGAGAGAGACAGAGAGAGAGAGAGGGTGCGTACTTGAGACATGTCTTTATTTGGAGTATGATTTCATATTCGAGCCTCGAGTATAAATCATTAAACTACCCTGACATTTTGTTGTTTTTTGTTTTTGCAAGAAAATCTATATTTGTCTGTAATTTCAATTTGCCGGTCGACCTGCACGTAAAACGAACTCTTCAATTTTCAAAAGTGAATGTTCCCTTCTATCCGTCCTGTTATAAAATTAAAGAAATCCGGGTAATAATGATATATGCATTGCGCAAGAATTTATAATGAAATACTTGAAAATTGACAGTATTATGATTATATGTATTATATAAATAATCTTTACTCATTAACGTTTAGTATAAAGATATTCATTGTTGGTGCTTTCACGAAATTCCCTCATTTTGTTTTGGAAGTATGTAGTGTCTTTCCAAAGCAGACCCAGCTTGTTCCAACATTTTAAATATTTCCTGTAAACTAATGCCTGTAATTCGAAATCGTAGTTTGCAATCTAGGTATTATCTTCATATAAGCCTCCATATTGAAATTAACACCTCCATCAGCTCGTTCTCCAAAATTAACTGTATATTTGTCCTGAGAGAAGATTTTCACATCTTTACATTTTCTCGTGTTCTCGCATCACGACTTGTAACATTAATCGATCGCATTACATTTTATAGTGACAGATTTGCCACTTTTTATTCATTCCGAATGACACCAACATCTAACAAGGCACCGGCGTATACGCGACTTGGAAATAGAATGGGCGTCAAAAATTTAAGATGTGAGGGGGGGGGGGGTTCAGGGCAGATGATTATTGTTCTGTCATTAATAATTTTTAAAAAAAAATCAACAAACACGTTCCCCCATTGATAAAGGGTAGACCTACATGCAAATGGACCGCAGTCGTGTGCTGTGAATTTTCGTACAATTCGTTAAATGCGCTGTGGCATTTTACTCTAAATGGAATCTCATTTAACTGTAATTGTCACCTGATCGTCTTGTATAATAATCGCATTTCGAGGTGTAAGGCGATTTGTAGGTCAGGTGCTCTAGGCACTCCGTTAACTAGTCTCCTATCAAGAGGTCAGTAATAAAAAAAACAAAAAAACCAGCAATGCCAATTTCATTTCACCACCAAATAATAATGAATAATTGGGCATTGGTCGAGAGAGAGAGAGAGGGGGGGGGAGTTTGGGGTATTAAAAGGGGTAGGCCTCTAAAAACAAAGAATACAGTTACAAAAATTAAATGTAATTATTCTTACAAAAACGAAAAGAAAAAATGAGAACATCACGACTTTAATGATAGCAAAAGACTTCTACATCATCAAGCTGTGATAGATGTGATTCTTTTTCGTTCAACATTTTTTTTTTTTACCCATCTTGATATCCACTGGGACAACCATGGAATACAGCAATTACGCGCTCTAATAAAGGCGATCGTCAGCATGATCGTTCCTTCTTGATTCATAGCCGAGTCACAACAGTGAAACCGACTGCACCGATTGTGGGACACTTGGTGCCATACCAGATGTATAGCGATAATTGGCCCGGGATCATTACTACTACTTCTACTATACAGCAATATTTAAAACTACTACTACTACTACTACTACTACTACTACTACTACTACTACTACTACTACTACTACTACTACTACTACTATACTACTATACTACTAACTTCTACTACTACTGCTACTACTACTATTACTACTACTACTACTACTACTACTAACTACCACTACTACTACTACTACTACTACTACTACTACACATAATAATAATAATACTTACTACTACTTCTCCTTCTTCTTATTCCTATACACACACTACTTAACCACTACACTATCTCTTCTTCCCATTCTTTTCTCCCCCTATTATTATTCTTTCCTCTTATTATTCTTCATTGAGAGTTCGATTAGAATGGTGAAGGATTCCTGTACGATCGAGTAACACTTATATTAACGCAAAGTACTGTAACCTCCAAGGCCAACGATATCTCAACTCCTTAACAGATGTATCTAATTATGCTGGAAGATAAAGGATGTTTAAATACTCTTTACGTGAAAAATGTTCCAGTAACTTCACAATCAAGGGGAGAAGATAGATGTCCCTATTCGCATTGCCGTCTTTTTACGATTATACAGTTCATATAAATTGTAACTTTGTTGGTTTATATCCTTATAATAATATCTGAAGTTTGTAAAGCACTTAAAGGCAATATGTCTGTAAACCTTTACCTTTGACCTACATACTCCAAAATCTTGTCACATTGTCTACCCAAGGTGGATACATGCTATCCTCAACGTTGCACTCATTATATCAAGCAGCCCTTATAGATACACTACCACTACCTGTAAATCGTAAGTTGATCACATTGTTCCCAAATTTGAACTATTGTATATCGCGAAATAGAGCTCAACACATTATTTTCAGAAATTGACCTCTGTTATCCTTGACCTTCACCTACGTACTGCAAAATGTAATCAGATCGTCTTCGTAGGTGAACTATACACTACTTATAAAAATCTAACTTGTTCTCGAGATGTCGCGATAACTAAAAACAGGACAGACTGACGAACCAAAAAACGTGGTGCTCAGTTCTGGCGATGCGGAGGCACTAAAAAAGACAATGAAACAAGTATTTTGTGAGATTTTTCTGAAAATTGGCAATTTCAATGATACTGATTTTAGTTTTGAAATATGAAGGACTTGGAAGTCTAGTGATGGCAGTATCTATAATTTTAAAGCTATGTTTACTGGATTTCATTACACGTTACACTGCAAATTTGTACAGACTTTTTTTTCTTTCTGTAATCTCCTAAAGTGAGCCATGGTACCAGAAAACACCTTATTGAGAGGGAAGAGGTCCAATCTAAAAATCGATATCTTAAATCCAAAATGATCCAGCTTTATTATATTTATATTTGTTAGGGGAGGGAGAGGGGAATGTATCAACAACAGGGGAGGATATCCATCAAGTTGAGATTCCTCCAATCAAGATATTGTTTAACCATGGGTAAAGCTCCAGATAGTAACCCAATAGCACCCTTGACGTAGACGAGATGGGAAGCCTGTCGTTGGGGATCGTTTACCATTGCCGTGGCAGTACTCGAATCTCGGTAGCTGGGACTACAGTATGAATCTCTGCAATGATAAACGTGATTGGGATGCCGAGTTGGTTCCTATGAGGGCGATCTGAATCGAGCATCCTGATTCGAAAGGACGTTGTTCTTGTATTTATATTCAGACTCCGTGCTCCAGATTTTTTAAGGCACGAAGATATAGAGAGACGTCTAGAGGAAGCCAATGGCAAGAAGAGGCCATGTGGTCCAATGAAAGGGCTAAATAACGGGAAGGGAAAGGCGAATTTGGAAGAAGGAATGAAGAGATTAAAGGTAAAACGCTTTCACTGGTGGTATAGCTCACACAACCACGCACATAACCAATGCTATGGACACCAGTGGAAATATCGTTCAGTCTTGTTCATTTATAGTACTCAAAACTTACAACAAAAAATTGGATTTTGTACCTTTCACCTTCATTTAAAATTAGTCGGCAATACATAAATTTTTATGATTCAAGAAAGTATCATTGTAAACGAGGGTTTTCTCTCTCAGTTATAAGGTTGCATGTAAATAGCCCAAATAGATGAGCTTGAAATATGGCCACATGTATAGGACAGTAAATCTCCAAGACATTACCCACCAGTCATCAGGGCAACTACTGTTATGTATTACTATTACATTAATCACTTCCTGTACCCTTTAAGTCATCGCCCTTTTACCCACTCCATCAATAGTATCCATTCCTTCAAGAACATCCAAGAAATCACCAATCCTCTTATTATCATTTAGCCCCTATCCACTGATCACAAAACACCACCTGCAAAGTTTCGAAGTATACTCCATACACCCAGTCACTTACACTAGACATACCACACCCTACAGAATGATATTGGTAGAGACAGCTTTTGACCATTCAGAGCACTCAATATCACTCATTCCCAAATTACACCCCTAAACTTAAGGTATAAAAATAATGAAAGTCTCTGATCAAGAGAAAGGACTTTCTCAAGACATTTTCAGTACTTTAACTTTGGACCCGACTTTACATTTCTAACAACATCACCTGAACAAGATATAATCCTTATAGCCTCTTCATCTTATATGTAATGTAAATAAATACCAAAGTTTTTGTATTAACTTGTACCTCTTCGCTTCATTAATCGACTCTCCGTATAATTAACGATCCCAACACAACACTACCCCCAAATATACCTTAACCTTATTCTAAAATCTGGGGTTAGTTAGATGGGGTGTAGTTGTCCTGGAGGATGATTTTCCTGGGGCTGTTATCCTGGGGGTACCAGGGTGTGGTAATCCCATGGGGATGGTTTTCCTAGAATGGTTGTCCAATGGTTTACGCCCGGTGTCCTGATACACCCCCCCCCCTTTATTGTGTGGACACACTAAATATCACTGGAAGACAATCATAAAAGAAACAACGAATAATACATTATCATTATTATTATATTTATCGTTTATTTCATGTTTCTATTTTTATTATTTTTTTAATAATGATATCGGGCTTATAACTTGAATAATAAATATCACGTGTAACACTACACGTGACTAACAGGACAAACATAAGCAATATCATAATAAATTTGTATATTTATATTTTATACAAGGCTACTTTACTATTTGTTTGTTCGAAGTCTGAACTTTGATGACCTAAACAAGGTGTACAATGAAGCCATAAATTGTGCAACAGCCTCCATTCCCACATATACACTTTTTAAAAATTTGAGGTTTAAATATCAAACACCACCGGGAGTACACACATAATCCCAGGACATATTTAGAATAAACAACCATGATGTTAATTCTAATACTAAATTTTGAAATTAACAGCATGGGTGTTAAATATATGTTTGTTTGTTTTTTGTTTTTTTGGTATACAATGTATGTGTCTATATACACGCGATTGTGTTAATATCAACACCTCCAGTTATGCGGTGTAAGATGCTTCATCCATATTAAAAGCACCTTTTAAAATGTGATAAAAAACACGCTTATTCAAACTAGATGAGCTAGATACATAGTTGTATTGATCACTTATAGTTAGATACCGATTCAGTAAAACACACTGTTACATCTGAGTGAACTCAGATGAACATTAACTTGTTAAAGTAGTAAGATTCTCTTGTAAAATCACAAACTTGACCCAAAACAATAAATATCTATTTATGCCAAATATCTTCTTTCTTGTCTTTATTTTCCGTTTAATCTGTAACACAATTTATACAAAAAATATCTAGGGTTTTGATTCCACAAATGTTCAAATTACTCAAATTATTATCTGACTGGTTCTATAAAACATATGAAATATGATACTGGTATAATTAAACGTTCAGTGTTCTTCGGAGATAATCATATAAGAAATAACCCACTTGATGAAATCAAGATGAAATCTCTCCGATTATTTAAACGTTTGTCTCTATTCATGAAGTGGTACTGTTGCTAAGTGACAATGATGACCACGACTAAATCTGGAGTGTGCTTCCATCTAATTAAGCACCTTCAACTCTCGATGAGTGTGGAGAGGACTGTAATTCTGACTCGGACTAAGACTCGGACTCTCCAATTATGACTCGGACTCTGGCTCCGACTCCCATTAAGACTCGGACTCTGGCTCCGACTCCCATTAAGACTCGGACTCTGGCTCCGACTCCCATTAAGACTCCATAGTTTGACGTGTGACTCAGTGCTTCCAGGAATCAAAAGAAGGCCTCAACTCTGGTGGGAACATTCTTGAACTCCATGGACTTCAAAATGCAGCGCAAAACATGCCATATTTGAGTTTCAAAACAGTATATTCACCACCACCAAACCCATAGGTCTTGCCTCTTTGACTTCCTAGTAGAGAGTGACTGTAAATGCAATGCTAGGCAAACCCACCCAACAGAAGAATGTTGCACCTGGATTAACTATGTGGAGTGCGGTGAAGCCTAACTCAAAATGTATTCATTCCTTCCCTCTCCTACATATAACAAAGGGATGATTTAATTGAGGGGATAGTTTGACTTTCTAACATCACCCCCTCCTTAAGACAATATATCATATTTTTAATTTATTTCAATCTATCACCGAAAATGTTGACTGAAAATGAACTAAATCTAAGCTATCTTGCTTAATACATAAAGAAAAATACATCAACAGTTCACAATCTTAGACTGCTCTGCTCAGGAAATAAGCACCAACGTTTTCCAATTCTGGTATAGCCTCAATATGGAACTTGAAGGGTTGTAGATCCAGAGCCCATCTCGTGATCCTACTATACGTCGACTTCGACGGATTCATTTACATCAGCGGTCCGTCGTCAATCTCGAGTATAAACTCTCTTCCATAAAGGTATACCTGAAAGTTACTAATTCCGCATACAATCGCGAGACATTCGAGCTCAATCGATGGAAATCGTCACAGAATGGATTGGTTCCATCGGATTTCTTCTCCAACACGATTGGTGATGAATAAGGAGATTCACTTTGCTCAAAAACTCCCTTATCAAGCATCTTCGCGACTTTTTCAATCGTGTTCCTACGAACATACGGGATTGTGTAAGGTTTCTGACGTACAGGGTCATCTGCAGTCAGCTTGAGTGAATGAGTGCCTATCTTGCACTCGCCTGGAAGATCAGTGAGGACTTCTTTGTAATCATGTAACAAAACACTAACCTCACTCTTCGGTTTCCCAGTTAAGTTCAGGCGTATCGAAACGTCTTCAGAAGTCTCTGTTGCTTCTAGCGGTGATACTTGAATACCGATAGACGTCGTTTTCTTTGTCACCGAACTACCTCCATCGTCGTCATCCACGGCGACGACTTTTGCTTGAGCGCTGACCTCCGGATCTCCACTGTCAGTCGAAGAGTCTTCACGCTCATTCTTGAATGGGACATCAATAAACGACATCTCGCCAAGAGGAACTCTCGGGACCCTGCCCTTGCTAATAGTTCGTTGACAAACGTCACACGACTGGCAAAATCTACTCACATCTTCTTGCAAGCCTAGCCAAAAGAAACTCACATTATCTTGTCTGCCGTCTTCTTGACACCCTGATGTCCATCCCTAATTCCTTCGTGTGCCAGTTTCATAACGGCCTTCCGATATGATGGGGCACCACGAGCTGTACTATCTGGTTTCCATCCGCAACACTGTTCGTTTGAAATACTCTATGCACAAACCATCCTGTATGAGAAAATACGAATTTCTCTTACCTTGTATGCTGCCATTCTTCAGACTCAGCAAGCTCTCTCGACTTCTTGAGTGTTGGATACTGCTATCTGCGCTTCCTGGATATCCTTCGGGGAAACTTCGGGGAATTTGAGACATTACCTTTCAGTGGAGTCTGCTTCCTATCTGAAGCCTTCACCTGTGACCTCGTCTCAACGCCATCCCTGCCACAGATGGATCATCCTTGCCATCCTTACCTGAATTAGATACTCCCCAACTCGGATTCGGCGCATCTGGTGGAAGAACATTCTGGATATATCCTAGAACAATATCAAACACGGGAGCTTTCATACACAAAGCTATGACGCATCCTACATAAAAGGGACAATTAACATGTATTTTAGCAGTAGGATACCAACGGACAGTGTGTTTCCCAGTCATCTGATCCCTGTTGACTAGACTCTTCCGATCACCACGCACGTACAGCCGGTGTCTCTGAGAACTTGAAACTGTCTGAGAAATTAACGATGCCGTCTGTAACGGGCATTTTTGAACTGGTAGCTTACCTTTGCAAGTCGCACACATCTCCAGCGGTGCCTTCTTTCTCTGTTTCCTTGAGCGTCTTGACTGTTTCATGCATGCGCAGACACCCATGGCAAACAGTCCATCCTCGACCTGGATATATCTCCGTCAGCTCCTGTACCTTTGGAAAGAAGAACAAGTAGGACATTCACAAGATAAGTACCTGTTCACGTACTGCTCATCTCTACCTTGAGACTTAGTCTTACTCGAAGACTTCTTATACTTTATGGGTTTTTGTACCCATCTCTACAAACTCCACCCTTTTCAGGTTTTGTTTCGAACTTGTCTTGCAATTTCTTGCAAGATGACCCATTCGGTCACACAAATAACATGGCCCAATCGGCTTCCGATTTTTTCTGTTTTTCCTTATGAAAAGCTTCACTTTTACTTTCAGGCTTAGAGTGTCACTACCTTGGCATCCTTTCTCGAGCCCTTGAAATGACCACCATGCGCGAAATGTAAATCTGAGCAGCATCAGTCACCTCCTTGGTTGTTTCTAGTAAACGCTCTTTCAAAAAGATGGCCAACCCTGGACTGATCTGTTCCAAAAACTGTTGTCTGATGAGCAAATCTTTCAGTCCCTCAAATGACCTGATTGTTTCTGTAAGCTCTGTCCACCTTTTGAAGTAATTTCTAATCTTCCCATAAATTGGCCAACTGACTCTCCTGTCTCTGGAATTGCACTGTAGAACTTCTTCCGGAAGTCAATCGCCGACATCTGATATCTATACGAAGGAGGGCGTCCTTGAGAACAAAGTAATTGGCAGCATCATTGGGCACCAACCCACTGTAAACTTCTAAGGCCTTCCCTTGGAGAAGAGCACCTAAGTTCATTGCCCAACACTCCGGTTGCCACTTCTGGTTGTTAGCGTATCTTTCAAAACGCTCTAAATAAGCATCAATGTTGTCTTTGCTTTCATCAAAGTGTGGTAACTTTGGAATTTTTGTCAAACTATGGAGTCCACTACGATTATCTCCTAATTGAGATTCATTTCCTGCTTAGCTTTTCTAAAGTATCTGTTTATCAAGAATATTTTCTTCTATTTTCTTCAACTCAATCCTTGTTTCTTATACTCAAGTTCTTGTTCTTATCTTCCCTTACAGCTGCACTTTTTGTTCCCTATCCTTAATGAACTCTAACAATTTTTCTCCTACTAACCCTAACTCCTTACCTAAGTTAATCAACTTTTTCATCAATAGTCTCCATAATGAAATCCTAACCAGGCAGAACAATGGGATTAGTGGGTGGTGTCTATACGTGGGTAACAACCCTTTTGAAAATGCGCAAATGCAGAATTGTCACTTACCAGAGAATCAAGAACACTTCCGACCAACTTGGAGACTTGCCTCTGTTCCTCCTATTATCATTTACCCCTATTCACTGATCACAAACAGCCACCTGCAAAGTTTTAGAAGTGATGACTCACTTACACTGGACATACCACACCTACAAAATGATATTGGTAGAGACAGCTTTTGACCATTCAGAGCACTCAATATCACTCATTCCCAAATTGGTAACACCCCTAAACTTAAGGTATAAAATGAAAGTCTCTGAACAAGAGAAAGGACTTTCTCAAGACTTTTTCAGGATCTAACTCTGGACCCGACTTTACATTTATAACACATCACCTGAACAAGATATAATTCTATAGCCTCTTCATCTTATATGTATTGTTGATACACTCAATAAATACCAACGTTAATTGTATTAACTTGTACTCTTCACTTCATTATCGACTTTCCGTATAATTAACGATCCCAACACAACACTACCACCAAAATAAACCTTAACCTTATTCTAAAACTGGGGTTAGTTAGATGGGGTGTAGTTGTCCTGGAGGATGATTTTCCTGGGGCTGTTATCCTGGGGTACCAGGGTGTGGTAATCCCATGGGGATGGTTTCCTAGAATGGTTGTCCAATGGTTTACGCCCGGTGTCCTGATACACCCCCCCTTTATTATGTGGACACACTAAATACCACTGGAAGACAATCATAAAAGAAACAACGAATAATACATTATCATTATTATTATATTTATCTTTTATTTCATGTTTCTATTTTTATTATTTTTTAAATAATGATATCGGGCTTATAACTTGAATAATAAATATCACGTGTAACACTACACGTGACTAACAGGACAAACATAAGCAATATCATAATAAAATTGTAATAATGTTTATATTTTATACAAGGCTACCTTAACTATTTGTTTGTTAGAAAAGTCCCTTGAAAAAAAACTTTGATGACCTAAACAAGAGCAATGGAAGCAGTAAATTGTGCAACAGCCTCCATTCCCACATATACACTTTTTAAAGATTTGAGGTTTAAATATCATACACCACCGGGAGTATACACATAATCCCAGGACATATTTAGAATAAACAACCATGGTGTTAATTTTAACACTAAATTTTGAAATTAACAGCATGGGTGTTAAATATATGTTGTTGTTTTTTTGTTGTTGTTGGTATACAATGTATGTGTCATACACGCGATTGTGTTAATATCAACACCTCCAGTTATGCGGTGTAAGATGCTTCATCTTTATTAAAAGCACCTTTTAAAATGTGGTAAAAAACACACTTATTCAAACTAGATGAGCTAGATATATAGTTGTATTGATCACTTCTAGTTAGATACCGATTCAGTAAAACACACAAAAATAAAACAACAACAAAAACAATATTTGGTACCGTTGAGTCAACAGGAAATCATGTGACCCTCGGTTTATTTTAAAAAGCTAACTTTGAATTTATGAATTTTATCAAACTCCTCAATAATTTGACCTCAAGGTATAGGTTAATACATTCATTTCGGGATCAAAATTGAATTGACTCCTACTGCCAATTTAATAGTCAATTACAATTTGCAAAATTTAGCTAAAATAATTATGCTCATTACCCACAGCTACATCCGAAACTTATATACTAGTAATTAGTTTCAAAAATATTTTTTTTGCTGAAATATATTAATGACAATTCATTTGGAGTGCATGAGTAGTTCATGGATGGGTATTTGCACAAAATTTCAAACCAGAGTTCGGTATTGTTAATTTGTGTGTCATGTGAGAGCTGATCAAAAAGCTTAAGATATCAGGGGGTCCATGAGACAAACCAAATTAGTCTTTTTTAAAGCTTTTTTTTTTTCATGTCAAAATCAGATAAGATTACTGACGTTTGGGGAAAGACTTTTTACGTCACCCTTTGAAAGACGCGACTTTGTTTCAAAACGGAGACTGATCATAATTTATTCGAAGGCTCATGGTACCAAATATTTGATCTCTAGAACAACTCGCAATGGACATTATTGAAAATTCTCCATATTGGCTGAAATCGACATGTTTATAGTAACAACACATAAAGGCCATCAAAGGATAACAATAACAAAATATTACAAGTAAGATTTTATCTTAAGAATACTTAAACATACAAACAAATACATATGACAAGAGGGAAATAAGTTTTAAAAACAATCTTGTCGACGCACATCCATGGTTGGAACGCTCAATGAAATACAAATTTATGTTTACAAATGAATATCATGTGCAAAACTTAACCAATGACGAGAACCTGAAGAAGCCATACAGTGGACAATGATAACAAAGTGATACGGTACGTATAACGTGATGTTCTGTGATTTAAAAAAAAAAGACATGTCATTGTTTTTTGTTTTTTGTTTTTGTTTTTTTTTTTTTTTTTTAATTGTCGCCAAATTTTAATTTTAATTTTAATTAGATAAGAGAGTAAATGAATGAAGAGAGAGGAAGAACATTAGAATGATGATGATGATGATGATGATGATAAAGGCATCTTGTATATCACTTGCTAAAACATATTTTCACAAAATAAAGCGTTGAGCCTGTTCATGATATTTAGTTTTTTAAAAAAATAGCATTTAAGTTCATGATGAATTAAAACCAAAGAATTGTTTGCATAGTAATGATTTTGTGGAATTTGAAGGGAAAATAAAATAAGTGCACTTATAAAAACATAATGACCAGTTCTCACCTTAAAAAATGGGTTTCGTGTAATTTTAGTATGTTTCATACGGAACGACTGTCGATGGAATTAGTGTGATCAGAGAGACCGGTCAGGAAAATTTTGTCAGGAAGAGTTCTTTGAAAGAATCGGGTTTGTTTTTTCAAACAACAGTCGCTATGAACGTCCATGCCTAAAAAGTTATTTCATTATAGAAAGAAAATACGCTTGTTTTATTACAAAATGAACATGTATATTAAGTCATCTGAAATGTCGAAAAATAATTAATAGGGAATGTATCAAGACGTGACATACCTAGGGGGATTAAGACGTCACAAATGTTTTTGTAACTTTGTATTATTCATTTGAGATTAAATCCCAAATACGCAAACATTTTTCTTGAGAAATCTATCGTTTTCAAACATATCCTCACGAAATTTTAATACTCTCGAATAATTATCAAAACAAACTATCATAATATTTTCCCAGCCGATGTCAACAAACTGTAAAAACCTTAGGGAGTGAAAGTCCAGATCCACGTCACAATTGTCATTGTAATGTTGTAAACATCCCATTCTGACGACAGCGCCACAAAGCATACGGACATTGCTCGTACGAATTATTATAAACAAGCCATAATAAAATTCATCAACTAGAGTAATCATTAATACTATTTTCTATTTGTTCAAGATTTATATGGAGCTGCCGCAGGAAGATTTTTCCCGATAGATTTGTCTTTCTATAATCTTGATCTTACATGTTTGATTGATCAACCTTGCCATTATCTATACCAGGGGGCATTATGTAACCATCAATATCTATTGTTCTCACCGGTCATACCGGCAGATGCATTTCCTATCACCTACCAACCTTCCGGCGCTCGGGTATGACGGTGATAATGATAACACAAATGTGTTTGTTTTTCTCGATTTGATTTGCTCATCAAAATAAAAGTAATATCACTTGTTTTCCATTGTCTTTAGGTTTGTTTGTTTGTTTGTTTTTTAATTTAAGATAAAGTTTAATGCAATAATATGTTTTGGTGTAATGATTTATGTAATAGCCATTTTAAAACTGCTTTTATGATGAGACCCGTTATTGTTTTTGTTAATGCCTTGCTTAATAATAAAACTAAAAATAAATTAAAAAATAATTTTAGTTATAAAAACTCTTTAAACTGCAGCCAATGAAATGTATCATCCCCCAAAAATAATTTTAAAAATTACCATCTATATGTTTCTGTCACTTTGTTGTCAACCATGCGTTCTATTATGAATTTGTTTAACGTGTAAATGAGAAATGTATTACGTTTCGGTTGCAATTTTGAATTATGGTTCAATAAATCCTTATCAAATCAAATCAAATCCAATCAAGCCCTTTCCCCATCCAACGACGCTCTTTCAGACAGAAACAACACTGATACTCAAGCCTTGAATCTGAGTGCACTTTGCCACCTATCCTTTATGATATTGTTCATTAGAGTGACAGTCCGCCGCCATAAGCACTTCGTTAAATGAACCATTCCAAACATTTGATCCGACTGGATTTGACAGAAATGAGGTTATCATAATCAAAGATCATGAACATGGCGACCATTAATCACGTGAGCATTGGTCACGTGACATGAAAATACATAACGAATAGTCTTAATATCCTACACTCTATTCATTAAAAAGAAAACCTTTTGCAGTGTCTTAATAGGAAAATGGTAAAACCTCCGAGATTTTGAGTGGATTTCATGGAGAAGAGTCTATTCTAGCTATTAACACTTTATCAGCTTTTTGCTTTTCGTGGATGACTGAGTTTCATTTGTAAATACGGGGATATTCGTCAAGATCTGTTAAGAGCAGGAAATTTGCAGTCTAACTACTTTACATGATGGAGAAGTTGTACAAGAATTGTGCTGAATATCGACGCATGAATTTACAGAATAACACTATACATGCAATATAAGTCTTCAATAATTGAGCACATCCTCGCGTACAAATTCTTTCTTTAAAGAAAAAATATTTCAATAATCTACATGTAGAAATTAGTCAAGGAAACTGGTTGTTTTCACAAGGTATTATTATCGTTCGCATATATTTTAAGTTAACATCAAGTACTAAACTAATGTTGCCATTTTTTTTTTTTTTAATACAAAATGCAGTATATTTTGTATCGTATGGCTTCAGTTCTAATCCCTTTATTACACGTACATAATTTTACGGTTTCATTAAATACGTGTCTTATATGGAAAACAAAACGCATTATATACTAGAATTTAATGCTAGTACCAAACCGAATTAATTCAACACGTGGAAACACACATATCTACGTCACCTAAAATATATATTTTTTAAATAATATATTTATTTAATGTTATATAGTGTCAGTACTATACAAATTGTGATCAACTTATACCCTGTTGTGCGACTGAATTTAACTGACATATCTCCCTTCTTTCTTCTCTCTTTTTCTAACGACACTACATTTCTTACTTTCAATATTCAGCCATGAAAGGTAAAGATCAAAGAACCTTTTATACATGACTTCCTTACAGTAAACTTTTTGTAAATAGTGTACCCTACGCAAGCGAATTCTAATTCTAAATGTTAATCAATTTGTGTGTTTTGTTTTGTTTTTTTGTTTTTTTGGGGGGAATGAATGTGATTTTAATGTCAATTTCATGTGCACCATTTTTTTTAAAGGTTTCATTAAATAATGTATTGCTTCTGTAGAAAAATAATAATCATTTTGCATTTTAACACAAGTATAGGCTTTAAAGTTTGAACATAAACATTGCCATGATTAAATCGTTGATAATATCTATTTGATTTTTTTTTTTTTTTTTTTTTTTTTTATTGATTGTCTTTACTTTTTATGACGGAATGATTTAATGTCTATTTCTTATTCATTGCGAAGATCTTTGTTATAGGGCCCCGCATGGAGGGATTATTTGGGTTTGGCTCTGTAGCTCGGATCCCCCCCCCCCCCCCCTTTTTAGTGGCGACATTTCATATAAATCTAAAGTAGTTATGGTTGTTTGTATGCCCATCCCCTATATATTAAAAAAAAAAAAATACTCTGCGGCTCCCGTTTCACATGTCTTTATTTTATGTACATAATTTATAAGGTTTCACCCAATGTACGGCTTCTATCGAAATATCCAAATATCAAATTCAATGAAAATCATGTAAAATGAATGACGAACTTTTTTTTAATCGTGTGTCAAACATGTGAAAATTAGGAGAAGGGAAATACGTTGTTAACGTTGCTACCAGATAAATCCCGTTCTAAACATCCGAATCATACTTATACTTTTAAATTTAGATTGTATTTATCGATTTAGTATCTTGTTGATATCATAAAGTAAATCTGAGAACCCGTACATGTCTTTATAAACCTGGACCATCTTCAATTTAACAGTATTAAAGTTAAATTAATACATGTACAACCAACAATACAGCAATGTAATATTTGGATAATACTCATCTTGTTATTATCATCTTATCATCATATGCCCCATGTCTCAATGTTCCTTTCTGTCTCTGCTTCTGTTTCTACGTTATTCTGTTTCTGCTTTCATTTTCAATTTCCACTTTACACACTTTCCATTTAATCACTAAATAACCAACACCTTTTTTATTCCTTTACATATACACGTGCGTAAATGTATAACGAAATTGGCTGGCCCACGGTTAACCATTTATCTCGGTCGACCGCATCTTCTTGGAATCGGCCTCCTTTAAACACTGTGTCATCATTGATATTCTCATTTCATCCCAAGTGTTACATCAGTCTTTTGAGGACACCTTGAGTGTGTATGATAATTACAATGGATCCGGTATCTACACGCTTTAATATTGGGAGGCAATATCGTTGCATATAGAACAAAGAAATCGGCCTTAGGTTATTCTATGATTAAAAAAAAATGCTCAAAATTATTTTGGCCCCTTTTTCTCGTGGGCCCGGCAGCCGCTGAGCAGCGCCAGAAGGACGTTGCTCTATCCCCCTCTTGTTGAACACCAAACAGGGAAGCAAACAGGGAAGCATTTTTTAACGTCTTTTGGTATGACGCGGCCGGGGCTCGAACCCATGACCTCCCGATTTTGAGGCGGACGCTCTATCCACTGAGCCAACACATCGGTGACACCTATTGACAATCTTATAGTCATCTCTAATTCTCCGCCCTTAATCTCTGCTTCTGTCCATTATATTTCTGCTTCCATTTTCATTATTTAAGTTTAGATAGTTTTACTTTCCCATTTCTTCCCTTCCACTAATCCAATTCGTTATCATCCTCCTTTTTCTCTTTTTCTTTTTCTTTCTCTGTCTTTCTTTCACTATCTCTATCTCTCTGTTACACTCTCTTTCTCTTTTTTTCTTCTCTCACATTCCCTCTCTTCCACTCACACTCTTTCTATATTGCTGTTTTTGCCCTTTATTTGGTCACTTTTCCTTGATTTATATTCCTATATTTTTCTACACCGCTTTGTATTCGGTATATTCGGTCTTAGTAGACCGTCTATTATTATTCATATTACGGTAGATATCTAAGGTAGATGGGAACACATTATTTTACTATGTGTAATTGCTGTTGTTGTTATTTGTTACCTATTGTATAAATCACCGATCTGGTGATAATGAAATATAGTGTTTTTTACCCTAATAAATAAGGTGCTTGGAAACTCAAATTTAGATTTTGAGATTTTGTTTTCCCGCACAAAATTAATGTATAATTTTGATTTCCAGATTTTACTGAAATTTTTTTTTTTGAAAGATTTATTTACAACGCGTGTGATAATGATGTTGTGACGTAATATTAATTTTCATATGATAATCAGTCTCTAATTCGTATAGGGGAGTGTTAACTTAATGAGTTATTAATTTTGCACATTATTATGACAAACGTATAATTTATTGCTCAGCGGAATTGATGTTACTTCCTATGTCATGGTGAATAAAAAGAAAAAAATGTTTTTAGTGTAGAGAATTTGTTCATCGCATGATTACCAATTTGATTTCCACCCGAAGAAATCAAAGGTGACGTGATAATTAATATTGCCACTGGATGTGGCGAAACTCTTGTTGTAAGGTTCAAACGTCCACGTTCACGCGGTTGTATCAGGAAATTACCTTTGAATGGTTTCTCCGAAATCAAATTTGATGCTAACGGTTCCCGATGCCTCGAGGTATGATGTCATCTATAGTCATCCATTAGGCCACAAACAGAAAAACGAACACACGGGACTGTAGCATCTATCTGTTGCGCGTCTGTTATAGGGACTTCCCTTGAATTACCCCCAGGTATTGAAAGTGAGAATCCAACTGACTCATGAACCTATCAATCAGTCTAGGGAGTTTGAGACATAGGTTAGTTGGGGTCAGTATACGTCAGTCATACTAATGCAAACCGACCCGAGACCGACAAAAGGTAGAACAATGTAGCCTAATGCATTTATGGCATTGTTAACAATGGTCAAACATTGGTTGGGGATGTGACTAACACATTAATAAAGCTCATGAAGGATGTTTATCAGATTTTTACAATTTTTTTTTAATGGAGTAAGTCTTTATTGTTAAAACAGTATGACAATAATTGCATGTTTTAAGGACAATACAAAATTGTCTCAGTAGTTGAGATAAAGATACATTATATTAGGCTTCAAAACATCTTTAAGGTTTAGTGGGGCTATACTCCTCTAAAGGCTCCTCTTATACCACATAGTTCATTTCTTGTTTCCTGTTCTCGTAAGACGTATATAGGATGCCGTATATTGTGCATCGATATTGTTTTCGATGTGAGTGTTCCGCCAATGCTGCATGAGATGATTTTATCATAGCACCCACCTTCTGTAATTTCGTCTTTTGTCTTACGTGGGCCCATCCATCTCCCAGTTCTGTGAAGAGGTCATGTCAAAAAGGATGAAACTAAACTTAGAAAGGAAAACTAAGAAAGATTCTTTCATTCAAGGATTGAAAAGAAAAAAAGGCATATCGATTGTAAAATGAGTTGGCTTATATTAAGTTTATTTTGATTAAAAAAAAATAATAATAAAAGGAGCCAACTCACTTTACGATCAAAATAATGTCAGCTTATAAAACATACAAAGTTTTATTGATGATTGGTATTTGTTGTTTATTGTTGTTGTTGTTGTTGAAAAAAGACATATCGATTTTGAAGTGAGTTGGCTTATATTACGTTTATTTTGCAAATAACAAAATAAACTTTATTAGCTAACTTACTTTTCGATCAAATGTAACCATAAAAATGTATACGAATTTTTATTGATGATTGGTATTTGTTGTTGTTGTTGTTGAAAGAAAAGACTATCGATTTTAAAGTGAGTTGGCTCATATGAAGTTTATTTTACTATCAGCAAAACAAACTTAATTATTATGAGCTATCACCCTTATAGATCAAATGTAACCGTGAAAAACAACAATTTTATTTGTTGTTTGTTGTTTTTGTTGTTGAAAAAAGACATATTGATTTTGCAGTGAGTTGGCTCATATTTAGTTTATTTGGCAACCAGCAAAACAAACTGAATATGAGCTAACTCACTTTTCGGTCGAATGTAATCTTTAAAAATATGCAAATTTTTATTGATATTTGGTATTTGTTGTTTGGTGGTGTTGTTGTTGTTGAAAAAGACATATTGATTTTGAAGTGGGTTCGCTCATATTAAGTCTATTTTGAAATCAGCAAAACAAACTTGATATGAGCTAGCTCACTTTTTGATCATGCGTAACCTTGAAAATATTATATTTGTTGTTTGTTGTTCTAAAGAATTTTAATCTCAATGTAACTCTCCTGGTATTGACATAGCACCTCACTAAACTTACGCTGGCTCCAAGAAGTCGAGCTTTTTTTATCTAATAAAATCTATTACAAAGAAAATAGAAAAAAATCAGCCTGAAAGAAAATCAACGCGAAATGGGTCGAGAAGCAATTTGGAAAACAAAAAAAAAGGTTTTTGAAGATGGTGAAAGGAAATCCCGCTGGTGCCGGGTCTGTTACGACCGATATTCCCCGGGTGGGAAGTTATTAAATTTTGTAGGGAAATAACGTGGGCGCGTGGATGATTTGGGTTACGAAACCCACTCGGCAGGGAGACCGGGCCTCTTCTACGGTACCCCGGTCGACTGCCCCGGTGGGACGAGCCATTTCGAGGTTCAAGGGGTGACTGATCGCACTCGGGTTTTCTGTCCTCTCAAGAAAGCAACCGAAAAAAAGGGAAACGAAACTGCTTGACAATTGTCACAGAAATTTTCTTAGTTAAAGTGTTTTTCGTGTGCGGTACGTGGCGAATCTCTTTAGGATTTCCTCTTTTCTTGGTAATCCTCTTTATATAAGCTTAAAGAAATCTGATGAATCTTAAAATAACACAGTTTTCCTTTTTAGCATCGGGTCCTAAACTCCTCGAACTTTTACAGTTTAATAACTCAGAATGCAATGTTCTGGATCACATGTATGCCCACTTGAAGGATAACAAATTCATCGACTGCATTTCATTGTCCTATTTAATTTTGTTCTGAAAAATATTTTCTTTAAAAAAAGAAATTGACATTTATTATTCATAAGCCGGAAAATTAAAGGAAGAGAAATAAATAAAGTGCGTTGACATTAAAGTGATATTATTAGCAATATGAAAAAGGTCAAAATAAGACATTATCATGGTATTTCAATGCTCAATATTGTTTACTGCAACAATGTAAGGGCTTACTATGTCTTCTTTAAGTTCCTTTCCCAAAACTCACTAATTACATTGGATCGGCAACTGTTGCTGTAAACAACATAACAAAATCATATTTTTGGTAAGATTATGTTTCAATATAGTGTCACTCTGTGGAAATATAATTGCATTGTGTCTGATTTTCTTCCTTTTTCACTTCTTTATCACTTGGTTCCAATGGTGTTGTTTTTTTTCGTTGACACCCGTCATGCATGAGGCGATAGCAAATGAAGCTCGATAACCAGTAATTGAATTGCCCGCGCTGTCGTAATGCGACAAACGATGCAAGCAGAACAGAGTCAATATACTACCAGTGCGTTTCCGAACGTAAACTATGAAAATTACGAACAGGTGCGGTCCCGGTAGGAGATTGGCCCACTTCTTTCCAGAAATCTTAACATTTAGGGGTGGGGGTTGCCTTAAAAATGGTGAAAAGTGGCCGTTGACCCTCCCACTGGCATCCTGGATAGACGCGCCAGTGAACAGGGGTGTAGCAGAAATTTGCAAGTCCTTCAATTTCTTACGTGAAGGAGGCATGCCTACACATCATCAAAAAGCTTTGGGTTCAAAACAAACGTACTTCCGATTCTTTTAATCTTCGGATGTATAGACAGATGACTTTGAATAATCGAATATGTAAATCATAGAGTTCGTTCATTCTTATATAAAAAAATCAATAAAAACGTGTTGTTATCACTTTCTAAATTTATTTCAAATGAAATGAATTTTCCAGGGGTTTTACACGCTCAGACCCCCAGCTGGGCAAACATGTTCCCTAAATACACGTCATATACTTCCGACTACGTCACATAAAGGAATACTAGCATGTAATGATGAATGAAATTGATGCAAACGTGTCGAGGAGTCTATTATCTAAATGTAAGATTGAATTGCGGTTTTTATTGATTATATTTCACCAGTCACCACACTGTGTACTTAAAGTGTCGTTTAGATATTGCCTTACTACCGATTTCTCACGCTCGGATCACAAATATAAGATTACTCGCTATGAAAACCTACTCCCTTCTTTCACAACAAAAGAAAAATCGATATATTCGTGACGTCACCCTCGACGTCATTTTACCAATGTCTCTGTTTTCACGTGTGTTAAGTGTTATTGCAGTGCTCGACATGACTGGTGTTGCATCTCCCATAGAGAAACAGTAAGAGACCCTGATTGCATTAGATCTGACGGCGGAGGCACGGCGATGGGGCATGAACCGATTGTGGTGTCTGGCTCCGGAAGCCCTATGTCAATCAAAATTATAGAAATGTGTGATGTCTGTTTTGAAGGCCTGTTTATTTAATGGAATGTGATTCATTGCATTGGAATGTGTTGGATGATGTATAGATGTCGTCGCGGGGCATGTCGGGTGGCATTTGATTCAACGGTACACGTCTTGTCTCTTTTTTTCTTGTTTTTGGTTGTACTTGTAGTTACTAGTCTTCGGGAATAATGAGCCTCGTAATTTTAAACGTTTATAAAGATATACGAATAACTCCTGTATGAGAAGAACCTTATGAAATATTTAACCGCAGAAATTGAACACAGCGGTGTACCCAGGGGGAGGGGTGACAGACTCTTTACTGGGACGGGAGAGGACTATGCTGCCTCGTACCCTTTTCTCCTTATATATATATTATATAATTTATATATATTATATATAATATTATAAATTATATATTATATATATATTTTATAGCTTTGAAGCATGTCGAACTATCTAAATGAATATTAATACTGATTTTTTTTTAATTTTATTGCGATGGTAAATTAGTGTTTGATATAAAAAAACAAACATACATTGTTTGATTGACTATTAATATTTTTTGTTTTGTTTTGTTTTTGTTTCTTCTTTTTGGAGGGTGTGTGACATTCAATAATACTGGGGATTTATCGATTCAAGCGCCCCCCCCCAAAAAAAAAAAAAAAAAAAAAAAAGTGAATGACACTTTAATAAAAGCAATTAACAACAACAAAAATAAAAAACAGGCACGAATTATCTAACATTGGAGTCTCCTTTCTCTTAGATCTAATGAAGATATGGAATGATTTCGCTTTTTCACAATTGGTATTCAAACCTGGAATTTAAGCACACCGATTAGTTCACACAGACAGAAAGAAAGAGAGGGGGAAGAGAGAAAGAGGGGAGAGAGATGGACAAGAGGAGAGGATGATTCATACCCTTGGAATGTTACTTGTGTGTATATCTCCAAGGTCATGGATCAGATTCTTACTAGCTATGCCAGCGATAGACAGTTTATTCTATTACGTACGGCTGGCAGACAAGGGTCTGTCTAATGCACTTATGTTGTCTTTTCGGGTAAATCGGCAAATGCTGCAGTCAAATCCATAAGTCAGTGAATGTTTTTTGTTTGAGGGTACAGTGTCTTTTTAAAGGTATACGATCATGGGCTTTGCGACGTAGGTGACGCTATTCAATGCGCTTCTCGTTTGGTCTTCATATTGACCAGGCGCACTATTTATTTATTTTACTTTCAAAGTGGAGGATGAGCTTTTCATCACCATCTCCCCACAAAAAAAGGGCATTCATGCATATTATTTACGCATGTGGTATTCATAAGGAAAACACCTTTTATCATTTTGTAGAGACTGTGAATTCAGCATTTTCTTTTTTCGTCCGTAGGTCACCTACCTGTGCAGAGATTATGAAAACAGCATGAAACATTCTCTACTTTGTAAACTCCACGTTCTCTAAGATTAAGATACGAGACGCAAAAAACACTTTTCACCATCGGTGGTTTAACATCTACTGTAGATATAGCATAGTCGTTTGTTTATGTCTTTTCTCGACTGCCAAGAATGGAGATATAGGTTTATATATTTAAACAATAAGAGAAACTACGATGAGGTCACCGAAAGGCACTATTGCTCATCGATTTGATGTCGATTCCGGGTCCTGTCATTTACAATACGACTACTCTGCATAGACCAATTCGTCACGTTTCAGTGTCATATATATATATATATATATATATATATATATATACGATACATGTTTTTAGAAAGCATATTTATAAATGATAAAGTAATACATTAACTTTCTAATTTCATATTACAAAAATGTTCAAACTTGGGTTGTAGTTGCATTCATGTACGTTTAATACGTCTAACATGTAACATGTCTAATTTATGGTGAGGTATCACCATACATTGTGCCATCGGATGTCTCTCTCCCCCTCGGCTGCGTCTCTCGTCCTTTTCTCTTTGTCTCTGTCCCATTCTCACTCTCATTTATTATATCTATCTAACTATACAACATTGCTCGTCGTCCAATAAAAGACCACGAGGAGCTATGTTAATCAAACCCTTTATTATGATATTGATGGAGAATGCATTTTAATCTTGAACTTGTAGTCCGAATCTCAATTAAAACATCAAACTAACAATGAAGTTCATATTACGTAATGAACGTTTCAAGACGGTGGTCATGAACCAACGAATAAAGCGACTAAAAATAGCCTGCTAATTTCAACTATGATCTATTTTGAATTGCAAATGCGATAAAGTGGCAATAAAAAGGATGATGCATAGAGATACTAAAATAGATGCCCGAACCAATATCCCATTTACTCATTCATAACATGAGGGTAAATCGATAGCAAGGACAATTATAATCTGAATCAGAATCTCTAAATCAAAGATATAGGCACATTGCTTGAGAGAGCTAATCAAATTATCTTATTAATACCCGACGTCGAAATAAAAGCACGCCTCATAGCACGCTGTGATGCCAATATGTAATTGCACAGTTAATAACTCCCTCCAAGTGCGTGGTTATTTATAGCACGTAATAGGGGGAGAGAGGTATTACGTAGGGTCTTTAAGGCGTTGAGGGTCATTACCTATCAAGTCACGGATGACCAATTACATTGCGTCAATGTCCATGGGTTTTAAAAGCTTTGGACTATACTATAGATGTACTACATGATTCTTTATAATTCATTTTTTTTTTTTTTTTTTTTTTTTTTGGGGGGGGGGGTCCACGTGGAGATATCAATCATCAAAAACTTACGTGATATTTCAATGTTTAATAAACAATTTCAACGTTATTTTCTACTTATCTTTAAAAACTTCAATCTAACTGAAGTCCACAATGATTGCAAATATCATATGAAATCAATAATAGCTATGAGTAAAACAAGCAAAAAGGCTACCGCAACTTATATGTTTACCGGATAAATATGAAGGATACAAATCTTTATTTTCTGTAACATGTTTAATGCGATGCATTTCTTTTTTCTTCTTTTTTTGGGGGTGGGAGTATAGGGATTAGAATAAAAATATTCAGTTTCCGTTCGGCATGTTCGGATGCAATATTGATTTTCCTATCAAGATCACTTAACTTAGGCATATGTGGGTTTACAATTCAATTCATTTTTCAAAAATAGAAATAAAAATTAGATTACTTCCCACTGTAAGGATGAATAGAGCTTCCGTAAAATCATTCGGTTGGGATGATTATATTACTTATTTGGACGTGTATGTAGCCGTGTAGCGTTCATATAAACAATGTAGGTGTAGTATGAATAAGATTCATGTTCGGTTTTTGTTAGAGGAATTTATTTTAACTTTTTGTTTTAAAACTTATTTCATGTAATGTAAGCTATAAATGTAATTTTTTTTTTTTTTTTTTTTTTTTTTTTTTTTTTTTTTTTTTTTTTTTTTTTTTTTTTAGAGGCAGGCATTTTTTCTGATAATGTGCTTTAAAATATGGGTTGATATGATTTTTTTTTAATAAGTGACGTAATCATGATAAATTTGTTGTACAAAATATTAACATTTAGAATAACATGAAATGAAATCCCTTTTTAAAAAGAATACATTTCTTATCTAAGGAGGAAAATGACATCAGATATTTTCTGGTATTTCCCCCGAGTCAAAATGCCAGACACAGTTTTACGTATGATATCTAGTAGACAGACGCGTATGCAGGCATGTTTGCACCCTATCCTTGACTTTGGACCCATTCCAAGATCATGAATCACTGTCTCTTATCTAAACATGAAATGTCGAATGCTCCGATAGGACAAGTACATTCGGAGAGGGGAATAACATGAAAACTAGATTCGACATTCGTAGCACTATCAATGATTCGAAGAAAAAAAATATATATTGATCAACATATTATCTTTTGTATTCAACAGTTAAATTAACACTATAAAAACGCTGTTTTAAAATATTCTAAGCAACCAAATGTGCTGTTTTTACCGGTCACTCTAACAACTTCTGTTTAGAATTTTAAACAACATTGTTCAAATTTAGAGAAATTTTAAACAGCCACCGTTGAAAATTGATCTTCAAATTAATTTTGTAACTTCGATCTTAAACAACACTTCTAGTTGTTGTTGTTTTTAATATTTTAAACTGCGTTTTTACAGTGTCGAGTATTGGAAAGCTCAATATCCTAAATTGCTCACAGTCATTGGGCTAAAATAACTTAAGTGTACAAAGTAGGTCGATCGGCGCAGTTATACGTCATTTTAACAGCAATAACTATCGGGTTTAAAAAAACATACATTTATACCTCAAAATATCAAGTCATATTAAAGCATTGTCAAATGTCACCGGAGTACTTTATTCAATTAGCGAGCGAAATTATATGTATCTATTTATTAAGAATCTGAATTTCTTTATACAGGTTAATTATCACTTCTTTTTATTTGGACTTGTAGTAATTGTACGATTAATAGGCATGTAATGTATACTTATTAGTATTTTTAATTTCCATTTTTATTGTTATGTTCAAATATTTTTAAGGGAAATATTTTAAAGAGGAAGTAGAAATTGATAAAGTGACATGACCAGCTACAGACTGATATAGTATAGAACAAAAGAAAAGAATAAATTCGTGCAACATACTTTTAGCCCATAAAAAGAGAAGATATGTTAGTGGAGTTTTAATTGTGAAGTGTATCTAGTCCCAAGTGACAAGTGACGACTGAAACCCGAAAGATTTTTCCTCCTTCGTTGTTTGGGGGCTATGGGTCTGTTTTGCAAGGGGACTCCCTCTTGCTTTTCTTATCTTTGTGGCTTCATATAATGTTTATTATCATAACTATATAGAAATATATATTCTGTTCTTATATTTTTGTTCTCGTTCCATTTTTTTTTTTTACTCTCTCCTTTTTTATTTCTTGTGATTAGTTTTTCAAAATAATCTTTGATAAAAAGCACATCTTGATTGTTTTTTTCTTTAATAAAATATACAATAAAAAAGAAAAAAAAGGAAATCGATAACAAAATTTTGAAAGTGGTGTCTCAACGTCTATCCATATTACCGGAAGTTGTAGTATATGACCGTCACTCATTGACATGATGTTGTCCATCCATTCATACTTCCTCCATGCATTATTAGTGACACACTTAATAACCACATAAAGTAATAGTAACCGGAAGGTATATTGGAATTATTATGTAGGCCTACTGGAGTTCCCACAGTGTGTATCAATAAAAAGTACAACGAACTTAGGAAATTATAATCTCCGGAATATGAAATGTATTTTATTGTAATGAGCCGATTTCACTCACTAATTATTTGTTACTTTTTTCTGCCGTGGATGGCGAAGCTTGGCTCAAACTAGAAACTTTTTAAAAGATGATTTTTTAAAATTCATGGAAAAAAAGCTTCGGCATTGTTATCCATGGAGAATAGAGTAGGCCTGTGAATAAGCTATATCAGGAAATAGATTAATGCCTTTCATATCGACGATAAAGGTACATTATACACTTTCTATACAGCAAAAAAGAATAAATGGGGGACATGCTTGAGTCCGTTGCCCCCTCCCCCCTCTCTCTCTCTGTCTCTCCCTCGCCTGGATCTCGGATCCTTGTTGACCCGACTTGTCATATCAGTTTCATACGAAGCTACAAAACTTTGGTTTACTTTTTATATACACTCTGTATAATATCTGAGCGCTGTGAAGATCTTTGAGAGGAGTAAGTTATCTGTGCGGTATTAATTTTGCGGCGATCTGATGAGCTTGACAAAATGTCAGTGAACACTACATATGGTGTCGAGTATCAATGAGCCATAAAGATCAGAGAAGCTAGGTCATCGTGACATAAGACCATTTACAGCACATCAGGAAAAAGGAGGTTGGTTTGATTATAACTTTATGCTCTTCTATATACCAAAACAAATTACAACGCATTTATGCAAAAGAAAAAAAAAAGAAGAAGTAAATAATAATAATTGAATAAAACCTTCACTAAACATAAAAAACAGATTTCCTAAAGCGTCTACCTTCTTCATTTTAGACCTGTATTTCCTTGGTACACCCCATATATCACCTCGACTATATTGGTATATGTTTGTATCTTCCTCCTATCTCTTTTTGTCTTTCCGTCTCTTTCATATCAGCTCTATTTTGGAAAGGATTTGTATGTATGATAAATACAAATATAGTACATCAAATTCATATTATCCTACTCTAACCTTGTTTCCAAGTATAAATAGGGAGAGAACAAAACAAAATAACTCATTTGTAATCGGGTCATATAAGATAACCGTATTAAAAAAAATTTAAAAAGTATTAAATGCACTTTCAAGTCACGTTTTATATTACTTCATCAATGTCTTCTTTCACCTTTATTAGGAATAATCCATACTTCCAGGAAGAAATAAGTTCAAGTATTTTAATGGCGTGATATTCTTTAAATGATTTGACAATTTAGCTACATAAAATTGATTAGCGGAAAGGGAAATCCGTTTGGAAGAGGTGTTAACGAGTTACGCTTGCAGGGATTCGATGGGATAATGAAGCCCTGCAAAATGCATTGTGAAAGTATCATCTCATGCTAAAAAAAAAGATAAAGATATAAGTAAAAATTGTAATATTTCAGTACTGATTTTGTGCTGTCCATAAATCTACTCTTTCCCCTTCCCCATCAAATAGTTTTGCTTATGAGAATGGGAATGTCGACAATTTTGATCTAGAAACAAATTCTTTATCAAGCAAAATTGACATCATGATGACAAATCATATTTGATGTGGAGCATATTAATGTAGTCTTGCTATACGCGTAGTGAGAATAATTTTCAGGGCAAAAATACACAGACTTAATGACAAATGAAACAAATTCATAATTAACAGTGACTAAAATAAACCCCTATTCATACAATAGCATATCGTTGACAATAATAAATTGTTAGTAGGCCTATTATACTACATTCGTGCTGTGTCATTGTGTAATCTTTACGGCCAATCGAAAGATCATTGAAGATCGAAGGTAGTTAGCAGAGGTGTCGTTTTACGGTATAGGTCCCGGGTTCCAACATTTTGCCCCCCCCCCCCCTCATTGGTATTCGTCAACCCAAAAGTGAAATACACCTACCACTGAACCTATTATTCTGCTTTGGGATTAACGACGATTATTTGATTTACAGATTTTAATAATGAACCTCATTTTATTATAAAATTAAGGAATCCAGTATTTTATATTGTTTCTCTATTCTTTGTTGCATGCACTTTTTGTTCAAAAGACTGATCAGTAACAAATTGCAACATTTATTTCAAATTTGCAATTGATCACAAACCTTTGTGAAACGGGGCCTGGTTATATTAGCTGTGTCAAAGGTTGGTGGGAAAAACCCAGTGCCTAAAATACATTGAAAACTACATTAGGATCAACGTGAAACACTCGCATAATCGGATTGTTTGTATATCAATACTCCTTACAGTGTGGAATTAGTTTCGATTAGCCTAGCTCCCTGATGGTCTTGAATATATTATCCTTTTGCATGGAGTCAAGGCTATCATAGAAGTTTGTCTGGATAGAAGTTGACCTACAATGCGGATAATAATACATCTAAAATCCTAAAATAAAACATACCTCAGTTTGGTAAACCATGCACTAAAAATATTTCACCAAATGACTAAAAAATCAAACATTTTTTATGGAACAAGACTTCTAGAGTTTATGGTATTTCACCATGAACCCGGAAGTGACACTGTACCGTGTTGGAAATCCATTATAATTTCCATGCTCTAAAAATTCTTTATTCCATGACGGAAATTTTGTTGGTAAGTTGGTTTGTTTTCCTTATAGCTTTATCAAATTTTACGCAGATTTTTATATATGTTTTCATGATGAATAAAATTTGAAGAGGCACTTTATTATACATGTATGTCTTATCAAGTTATCAGATAAAATTCTAGTACAGATATTGCAATTATCACTGGTGGATAATTATCGGGTTGTGTCCTATAAATTCCAATGCATATTGAATGTATACGTCACTATTGTTTATATCATCTGATCTATTTCATTTTACATAATATACACACAGAGTAATTCAGAAAAAAATGCCCAATCATTTTGAAGTTGTCTTGAGAAAAGTATGGACATTTGATCATGGGGTTCATGATATGGCTTTGTAGAGTCATCCTCCTAGCATATGTTGGTACCCTTTTCATTTGGATCTTTGCACGCATGGCTGAATAACGGCAAAATTTCACTTGCGCCAAGTGGCTAGGTAAAGAATAAACAAATTGAAAGTCTATTACTGATGTGCACGCACAAAGACACACAACGCCACTTACGTTCATTTACATTAAAGAATATTCACCCACACACCCACATCTTTACCAAACACGCCCACACATACACCCACACTCTCACTCAAACTCACAAACAGTTGTTATGGAATTACTACGTCCCAAACATTTTGTGATGGTCTTATAAACAAAACATCTATGCTTA
>CALNVZ010003435.1:10434076-10456085 GCA_940671915.1 Paracentrotus lividus | reverse complement strand
AGTTACTCTTTCAGAATATGTAAAATAATTTGGGGTTTATATATTGGTTTTCTTTTTATTGACATTTTTCTAGGTGTAAAGTTTTTTTTTGACTCACTCGGTATAATATGATTCAATAAAAAACTTCTTCATTATTTTTACACTTTTTAATTCCATCCCTTTACATAGCGTTCTCCTGTAGAACTATGAATGATGGAGGGTGAATTAAGGCATGTCAGTGCTCAAAGCCTGGAGTGTCCTGTCTGTCTGAACATCTTCAAAGACCCAAAGATTCTATCTTGCTCCCACACCTTCTGTAAGGGATGCCTGAACAATCTCCTGAAATGTCATGGCAACACAGAGCTGGTACGATGTCCAGTCTGCAGAGCTGAAACCCGGGTTCTCCATCAAGATGTGAACCGTTTACAGACCAATCTTGCTTTAAGGACTCTCCTAGAAGATGTAATGAATCAGCATCAGGTTTGCACTAATTGTAGATCTGAGGATAAACCGAAGGCTGTAGTCTACTGTCAAGATTGCGGTAAATATCTGTGTATCGCTTGTCAGACCAAACATTTTCAATGGGCAGGATTCAACGATCATGAAGTCTTAAACATGCATGAGATTACATCAGGCAAGGTCTCAGTACGAAGGTTCCGTAAATGCAAGAAACACCCGAGGGAGGATGAAGAGTGCTTCTGTTCGGATTGCAGGAGATTTTATTGCTTCAGGTGTGTTGTCATGGAGCATAAGGACGAAGGTCATCGGGTCATCGAGGCTTCGGTTTATGAAAACAACCATCTGAAAAGTGTTGAGGAATTGAAATCGAAGATCAACAGGAAACGTTCTCGCATTGAGAAATACGTTGATTTCATTGACACACAAAAGGGTTACGTGAGCAATGTAAAAAAGAGGTGCACTGATGATGTCAGGAAGGCATATGACGAATCAGTCCGGGAGCTGACAGAGAAGAAAGAGCTTCTCATTAGTGATATCTGTAATCAAACCGCACAGGTAAATACAGAACTAGCCACGATGAAGAATGAAGCTCAGAGGCAGATCACTCAAATGAACAGCGTTACTGATCTGGTAGCCAATGTGACGAAGATACCATTAGAGACAGATGCCTTGGTTGCACATGAAACACTATGTCAAGAATTACAAGATAAATTGACGCAAAAAGATCCCGACTATGAGCAGCCCCGGATATCAAGTAAAAAGGGGAAATGTACCGTCTTTGAGAAAAATCCAGGTCTTGATGACCTACGACTTGGTAGGATTGTGAATTCCGTTGCAACTAATGTTGCGTTACCTACAAAGAACAGCATGAATATCATGGAACCTACACCAGACGGTAAAATGGCAGTGGCCCTCTACGGAGGCGGTATCGGGATTTACTCCGCAGATGGTCAGCTGCAGCAGACAGTTCTCAAGGACATCGAAATCTACAAATTTGGATTCCTCTCCAATGGTCAATGTGTTGTACGTGATTCTTATAGCAACATCACCCTGTTCACCACCGAATGGCAGAAGATGGATGTCTTGTTTGAGACACGGAAGGACTGGGTCTGCAGGTTAGGTGGTCTTGGTGTGGGCATTGACGATAAGATCTATGTGGGTTCCTTGAGAGCGAAAAAGATCCAGGTATTCTCACCAGATGGAGGGCAAGCCATCAGAGAGATACCCTGCGAAAGTTATCCATCAGGTCGTATCATAATGTCTCATGGACTAATGATCACTGAATATAATAGAACAATCACAGTCGTCCGTGAACATGATGAAGATAGCATAGAATATAGTATAGATACAATATCAAAGGGTAAACATATATTCGCATCGTTAAAGAGGTGTCCATACGCAGCAGTTACCTATAATGGTATGATCCTAATCGCATATGTAAAACATAAGGCGGGGTCGGTTAGTATTGAGGAGTATAATAGAGACCTGCAGCACATCCGAACCCACATTTCTGATTACAGGTTTGAGAAGAAGCCTGGAAGAAAGTGGTACGACCTTCAAGAGTTCCGTTCTGGAGAGATAGCATTCTGTACTCCTGACAGATTATATATATTTCACTAGGAACTGTAGCTGCCTGAAACTAGTTGCATAGCTCCATACTTTGATATAATAGTCATTTACACTGAAAACCTAAACGGGTAGACCGACTAGCTTTAAAGCTAGTCGTAGTGATGCCCAGACTGTCTAGCTTTAAAACTAGTCGGTCACGACGGACTAGCTTTCCTTCAACACAACCCGGTTATTACGGACTAGCTTTAAAACTCGTCCGTCTCTACGGACTAGCTTGAAAGCTAGTCCGTCAAGTTAGTCCGTCAAGACGGACTAGTTTTAATGCTCGTCGGTCATGACGGACTAGCTTTCCAAAAAGCTAGTCGGTCACGACAGACTAATTTTAAAGCTCGTCCGTCGTGACCGACTAGTTTGACGGACTAGCATAAAAGCTAGTCGTAGTGATGCCCAGACTGACGAGCTTTTGAGCAGGACTAGCTTTACAGCTAGTCGGTCATGGTGTAAAAGCTGGTTCGTCGCGCTTTTCTGCCGCGATGTTCTTGCTGCTGTCTTGACAGACAAGCATGACGGACGAGGTTAATATGGCTTCACCAGCTTGTCAGAGACGTCAAATCTGGAATATTAAAAGACATTATAAAGATACGATTAAAAACATGCATTTTGTCACAAGAATTTGAGCAAAAAAAAATAATATTATGATGATATAAATTAGAAGACAGGAATTAATACAGGAGACACAATTAATTAACATTATGGCAATTATCAAATAATGGGGGCACAGGGCCCAGGGGTCGCCGCCATGGCTTGCATCATCATGACTTTTTGTTGTAGGCCTACCTGCTTTTGCATTTTCGGCGTATACACTTGTCCTTGAGAGCCACTTCAGAATCCCAAAGTCGTGCCTCTAATCCAATATTCTTTTCTTTCAGATACAATTAATCTAAAAGAAAGGTGGCGCCTATATTTATTATTAGAATTAAATTTCAATTTTCATAATTTAATGTGATTGTTACTATCGTTGTAAATACACACGATTTATAAATTGATTTGGCAAGACATAATTTTTCGAGTTGGTGATTATATATAGCATTAATCTATGTTGAAAAAATAACGCTATCTGTGAACTGAAACATAAGGAATTAAAAAAGAGTACTCACACAGTCATGTCACAGGAAGGAGATCGCCATTATAATCAAAATCTTAAGCTTTACGGGGTATATCAAGTGTGCGTCTGTACAGTTTGCTCATTAAATGGAATTCACATACAGATAATGCAAATAATAGTGATGTCCTTTTCGCAATGCGCATGTTATTCAATCAATTGTATCACCTTCTATTCACTGCTGTTGCTAAGCCGGGCATTCATCAGCAATCGATAAGACTAGACGGTTCATGGGTCCTATAGTAACGAAGTATTCAATTAGCATGTAATTGAAGAATGGAACAATATTTCTAACCTACTCGTGAATGGCATACTTGTCACGATTGATGTTATTTAGGCTATCGCATTGCTCTCAGATTGTCAAGCCAAAACAACCTTTGTTTGAGAATGTTGATTCTATCCAACTTCTATTCACTGTTGTTGCTAAGTCGGGCATTCACCAACAATCTGTAAGAAAATACCGGGTTCTTGAGTTCTATAGTAACAGTTTACAATTAGCCTGTAAATAAAGAATGGAGAACAATATTTGGAATCTACCGGTACACGTGAATTGCATATTTGTCATGATAGATGTTATGTCTCGTAAGCTTTCAGATTGTCAAGCCAAAACAACCTTTGTTTCAGAATGTATCAACTTGATTATGCTCGGTAACAATAAATAGAGAAGGTACATTGAAACGACATTGCAACTATTTGTATCAAAAGCTAGTCAGTCATTTTAATGGGTAAACTGGGTCTACCCAGCTACTTTTATTGACCTAGTCGGTCAGGTCGACGGACTAGCATCAAGCTTGACGGACGAGCTTTAAAGCTCGTCCGTCAAATTGAGAGATGTAGATTCAGTTGTATACTAGTCCGTCTCGACGGACTAACATGACAGACTAGCTTTAAAGCTAGTCCGTCTTGACCGACTAGCTTCAAAGCTAGTCGGTCCATCGACGGACGAGGTTAGGTTTTCAGTGTATGATAATAATTGCATCGTGACGATATGACGCTATTGTGCGAATGGGAATGACTTAATAATGTGGAAATTTCACAAATTCAAGTTGTTCTATATGCCTTTTTTCTTCAACCATGGCGAGTTTATCTCGGTGTACTATATTCCTACGTGTTACATAGTTTTATGACAATGGGGAATTGAAATTTGACATTGAAAACAATTTCAAATAATTACATATTTATGAACATATCTAATCTATAATTACTAAGATTGCATAATACGAACATGTATATAATACATGTAATATTGGATGCAATAAAGTTCGAAACAATGGTGCTCAGTCGTGCGTGACCCTAAAATAACCAAACATATCATTTATTAAAAGCCAAAGACCTCTATTATTTTGTTTATCTCAACTTCGACACATTCTGTGTATTTTCCTAAATAAAATTAAACTCCTTAATTCATTTTGATGAACAGAAATATTAAACAAAAATTTAAAATCTGTATTTGTTTTGAACAATTCTGTCAGTAAGGAAGTTACATGCTTCTATCACGGGTAGAAGACCACCTAGGTCCATGGTTTTAGATAAAAATGTCAATAAAAAGAAAACCAATTTATAAACCCAAAATTATTATACATAGGCCTTTCATGAAAGAGTAACTCTTCCCGCATCTTTTGGTACCAATTTCGTGCGTTATATCTTTTCACCTTACTATTCTATTAAACATAATATTTGATTGCTACTTTAATATATTTTGCATGTTTGGGTGCCAACGCTATAAGACTTTTTTCTTGTCTTCCAGTTGGCTCCCTCCACAGTAATTATTTCTCATTTTCCGATGTTATTGTATATTATTGTATATAATTTAATATTGCTTGTTATATATGTAACGTAATATTGTATTATTGTGGAGAAATAAATGAATTGAATTGAATTGAACTGAATAATATTATGGTAAAACACCTATTGGTCTACAACCTATTGGTCCACTAGCCAATACGTCTACCTCCATTCAGTCTAAACCCTAATCGTCCACTAACCATTTGGTCTACATCCAATTGGTCCACTAACCACTTGTTCTACATCCAATTGGTCCACATCCAATTGGTCTTGCCTGGTGATGGTCAGTCTTAGCTGTCTGTATTTTTGTTTTTTCTCAAAAATTCCTATTCAATGTTGTAAGCTACAATACCCGTGGCCTTCATTTAGGACAGAGTGTTGTTGACAAAAGTCAACGACTTGTACTTGAAAACTTTTTTCAAGAGCAATTTGATGTTATATGTTTACAAGAAACTTGGTTGGCTAAACAAGATTTGAATGGCATCAATACATTACATCCTGATTATCATGGGGTAGGGGAATCTACAACTGATCTTAGTATACTAGGTTAGTTCGCGGTCGGATACCAGGAGGTGTCGCTATCCTTTGGAATACAAAATATGAACATTTGATTTGTGAAAATTAGGGCTAAATGTAGACTGGCTATCGCATAGAAATTAAGTATGGTGGCAAGAAATTTGTTATTATTAATTTGTACACTCCTTATGAGTGTCCTGAGAATGAGAGAGTGAGCATATTAGAAGATCGCATTCATTGCCAGCATTCATCTCTGAACTAGACACGACCAGTGTTTTTGTTGTTGGCGACTGGAATGCTGATGTTTTCTAATGAAAATTCTCTATTTGCTAGTCATTTAAGAAATCTTTGCAATGACAATGATTATATTTTTTCAAGTTTACATAATCTTCCAGCAGATAGCTACACTTACGTTAGTGAGGCATGGCATTACTACATCCTGGTTAGATCATTGTATATGTACTGCAGATGCTAATGCCTGTTTAGAGAAATGGAAATTTTGTACCGATTTGCTACAACGGATCACATTCCTTTATAATATCTATAGATTTGATCATCTGCCTGGCTATGTGACACAGGCATTGCGAAGATTTTTAACAAGGTAGACGGATTGTCAGTCATGATCAAGACTTAAGAAGGATATTATTCCCAAACAGAAAATATTGCTCAGTGGTGTAAATGTTCAGGGTGCTCTTTTTCATGCAGTGATCCTAACTGGTGAGAAATAAAGATCATGCCAGTGAGCTAAGTAGTTGTTTATGATACTATTGTAAAATGCCTATGTCTTGCTAGTGAATTCATTATATAAAACAGAACAGAAAGCTTATATTAAGCCGGGTGGAATGATCATGTTGCGGAGCTGCACTCTGCTGCACGACAGGCCCATTTACTTTGGGTTGAATCTGGTAAAACAGAATGGGTCCCTATTCGAATTAAAGAAAAGGCCAATGCTCGATTTAAATATGCCTCCTTTTATAAAGAATAACGAAAATGCTATGCGAGCTGACTCTATTGCACATAAAATGGCAGAAACATAGCTGTAACGAGTTCTGGAAAGAAATAAAACGTGTTAATAATAGTAAAACACCTCATCCAACTAATATTGAGGGTGTAACGGGAGATACGAAAATCTGTGAATTGTGGCGTAATCATTATAAAGACTTGTTCAATTGTGTACAAAGTAAGATGATGTTATTACAATGTTGAATATGATGTTAATATGATGTTACCCAGAAGAGGTACAAGAAGCTATCAAACAATTAGATGATAACAAGTCTTGTGGCTTAGACAGCATTACCGGAGAACATTTAAAGTTTGCGAGTTTGAGACTCATGCCTTTACTTGCCATATGCATTTCAGGTTTTTTAATGCATGGTATCTTGCCAGACAGTATGATTGCAGTTGTTCTAGTGCCTGTTATTAAATAAAAGCTGGTCGGATAAACAAGTAAGGATAACTATAGACCCATAGCACTGGCTAGTGTATTGTCCAAAGTGGTGGAAAAAATATTGCTAAGTAGGTTAGAGGTGTTCATTTTAACTCAAGATAACCAGTTTGCTTCAAAGCTAAACATGGTACAGATATGTGTATATTTGCCTTGTAAGAAATAATTGCTAGTTATCGCAATAGGAACTCTTCAATGTTTCTATCTTTTCTTGATGCGTCAAAAGCATTTGATCGTATAAACCATGAAAAGCTGTTTATGAAAATGGCTGATAGAAGAACACCTGGTTACTTGATTAGGTTACTTGTGTTCTGGTATGCCATCAAACCATGATGGTAAGATGGGAAGTAGTGTTTCTGAATGTTTTCATGTCAGTAATGGTGTAGACAAGGGGCGGATTCTCTCTCCTTTCCTTTTCATTTGTACATGGATGGACTTTCTGAGAAATTAAAATGCTTGTAATACAGTTGCATAGTTGGTGGTAAATTTAGTGAATCACTTAATGTATGCTGATGACCTCTGGTAATTCTTAGTCCTTCCTCGGCTGGATTACAAAGTTTACTTCAGATTTGCTCTGATTATGGTGTTGATTATGATGTTAAATATAAGCAAAAAAAGTAATGTTATGATTATTAGGTGTAAAGATCACAAGAGTTTAGTATTTCCGATTTCTTTTTGTGTGGTGGTAAACTAATGTATGTGAAGAAGCCAAATATCTTTGGCCATTTCTTTACTGAGGACCTCTGTGATGACAGAGACATTTATCGACAATGTCGTAAATTATATGCTCAGGCCAATATGTTAGTTTAGGAAATTTCATCATGTGCTCCCCGGATGTGAAGGTGGCATTATTTAGAACTTATTGTACCCCATTTATACACTGCACATTTGTGGTTGTAACCTTCAAAAAGAGGAGTATGCAACGGCTTACCGTGGCATATAATGATGCCAATGAGGTTGCTCCTACGAACCTAGATACTTAAGTGCCGAGTCAAATGTTCGCTGAATTGAATGTTCCAGCCTGTCAGGCTGTCATGAGAAATCTCATGTTTAGATTCACTAAGAGCTAGACAATTCTGATAATTCTATATGTTAATGTTCTAGGACAATGTATAGTAGCGTCAGGTACCTATCAGACTTGTGGGAAGTTTTGGCTTCAAAGGCCTTATGGCACACAACAGAAATTCTTAACATGTCTGTGCACTGATTTATGGAAGTTTTTTTTTTTTTTTTTTTTTTTTTCTTTAATCATTGTATTTGTGTTAGTTATTAGTAGTTAGTCTGTTTTATGTTACTCATTGTTTGTATTTTTCATCCTCTTGCTCATGTTCTTTTGTAAACTTGTTATGGACCTCTGCTTGGTACAGTTGAGTCTGAAAATAAAGTTTTGAATTGGATTGAAATTGAATTGAATAACCATTTGGTCTACATCCAATTGTCTACTAACCATTGGTCTACATCAATTGGTCACTAACCATTTGGTCTACATTCAATTGGTCCACTAACAATTGGTCTACAAGCAATTGGTCCACTAACGATTTGGTCTAAACCAATTGCTCAACTAACAATTTGGTCTACAACCAATTGGTCACTAACCATGTGGTCTTTCAATTCTTCAATAGGAGGGCGGACAAAATATTTTATCCAAGATCCCTCGATCAGCGAAATGCCGGGAGGTTACAGGTAAAATTTTAAAGAATTGTTTTATTTTAATCATTATTTTCACGGACATGTTAGTCAGAGGCCTAATGTTGCTGCAAATTGCAAACATTGAAGGTAATTTGACTTTTACTCCTACTTAAAGACACACGGGGGGGGGGGGCATATGTGATGTGGCGTCCCCAAAGGATAACCCAATTTCCCCCCCCAAAAAAAAGCCAAAAATGGTTACTCTCAAATTGTTCAGTCACGATGGCCGAGCGATAAGCGGGGGGGGGGGGAGGAAGGCGGGGGGGAGGGAGTTAGGTGTAAAAAATTCCGGCCGTCATACATCAGCCTTATGGGTAGGCGTAATGCAGCGGTCACAAACTCGCCGTACCTTCGACTGCAACTCCCTACGATGGATTTCGTAGAAAATTCGTGCAGCGGAGGTACACTTGCAGGTACAATGCATGTACACGTACAGGAGGTTTTACAATGCCCTTACTACCAGAAGCACAGGAATCGCAAAAGTTGACCCGGACCTGTGCGTGCATTGTATATGCAACGCAGGCTACGTTGATGGCACGTGCCCCGTAGCCTACGACGAGTTGTGACTGCCGCATTAGGGGGTTAATCGCGGTATAAATTCTTTTCTTCCTTTTACTTTTTTTCTTTTTGCCCACTTTGGCGCCCCTAAGTTAAAGGTCAATTTTGAGCTCCCCCTTAAGGTCATTTGGGCGCCCCCTTCGGCACCTACCCGGGGGCCTGGACCCCGAGGCCCCCCCTGAATACGAGCATATATATATATTTTTTTTTTACAGTTTTTACCTCTCATAAGATAATTTTGCATGTTTCAAAATGTCACAGTACATGCAAACTGCTATTTGTTTTGTTTTTGTTTTTGTTTTTTTTAAATCGCATTACAGTGAGGCGGGCTAACGCTTAATGCTAGCTCAAAGTGCGATTTTGTGCTATGCTTCTGAAGAGGATCTCATTAAAGAAAATAAGCCCGAAGCTCGAGCAAATTCTTTATGATTTAAAACCAATTAATAGACCAATATATGGTACATGTAGACCACTTAATAGAAGATCAATTGCTAAGAGACCAAGGATGCCTAATACATGCTACCAATAATATTGATTGTGGAACAAACGCCTAGTAGACCAATTGGTTGCGGATCAAACGCCTAGTAGACCAATTGCTTGTGGACCAAATGCCCAGTAGACCAATTGTTTGTGGACCAAATGCCTAGTAGACCAATTGGTTGTGGACCAAACACCTAGTAGACCTTTTGGTTGTGGACCAAATGCCTAGTAGACCTAATGGTCAATGGACCAAATGGTTAGTAGACTAAAAGGTCATTGGACCAAATGGTTGTAGACCAACTAGTAGTAGACCAATGGGTTGTCGACAGTAAAGTTAGAAGGGCGCCAAATTGAGCTTAAACGTAGGGGCACCAAATTGACCTTAAATTTAGGGACGCCAAATCGACCTGAAACTTAGAGGGGCGCCGACTTGACCTTAAAATGAGGGGCGCCAAATTGAGCTTAGACATAGGGGCGCCAATCTGACCTCAAACATAGGCAGAGGCGCCGAATCGATCTTAAACTCAGGAGCGCCAAATCGACCTTAAATTTAGGAGGGGGAGCCAAATCGACAATAAACTTAGGGGTGCTAAATCGACTTTAAATTTAGGGGACGCCGAATCGACCTTAAACTTAGAGGGGCACCAAATCGATCTTTTTATTTATTTATTTATTTATTGAAAAATATTTATTCAGCATAAAAATACATGATCAGCCAGAGACTGTTTTTACATCATGGTCCTGATTAGGACATATATGGGAGACTGGGGTAATTATGGCCCCTTTGTCTTTGAGAGCTTATAATTCTTTGCTGCATCGCACAATGATAATTTAATTTTTACACATGCCTAGCTAAACTCTTCCTACTATCATATGAGAAAAAATAAGCCATTTACTACAAATTTTGTGCTTATTGGAGCATAAAATGTACGGCAATCACAATTCTGTTCGTTGGAAAGTGGCAAGTCTGCTTTTTTATTTGGGGTGTGATATCATTAATTAAAATCATTTAAGATGAAATTTTGATTGAAACAGAAACAGTTGGAACTAACAGATACAACAGAAAAACTTTCACCTGAATATCTTCAATAGTAAAGCTGTAAAGAGGGATCAAATTAAAAGTGTCACGTGGGGTAATTATGGTCCCCAATGCATAAACAGTGTACAGTCTGTGTCAAATAAAATGGTACAAGTGGAAAACATTTTTTTATAATATGAAGTTTAATCACAGCCTGCTATTGTTTGGTATTTTCATAAAGCAGGAAGATCAGACTTTCACCTGCAATTTTTTTCATCACATTTGGTGTTGTAATTTTTGAAATATGACTAGTTTTTTAAAATCAAGAAAAATCCATTTTTTGCACGCCGTCCCATGCCTTTGTGTATAGGTTTCGCATAATGGCCATAAAGTGCTCAATTTCGATTTGTTCCTCGTCGCACAAAATTTAGCATAACTTTTGTTTTACGAAAGCAAATTTTACAAAACAAAGCGCATCAGCAAGGAAAATCTTTTGGCTTTAATTTGGTACCACATACACACATTATTTGAAAATATTTCACACCTAAATATTTTTTTTCCGACTGTACCATTTTTTTTTACACAGACTGTATAACGCGTAAATGGGGACATTCACTAGCTTGTCTTGTATGATTATGTACATAAATATATGTATTGCTATGACTGGAAAATTTCAACATTTTGGCTGAAACAATTATTGATTAAATCACTGTTGGTGGTTGATAAGTGTATTAGGAATACCCAACAACATTTATTTTACATTACCATAATTAATTAGCATAATATCTTTGAATTCATACAGTCATTACAATAGGGGCCATAATTACCCCAACCCGTGGGTAATTATGGCCCCACAAAGTTGTTAACATAATGGTAATAAATATGCAAATGAGAAGTCACAGGTTTATACTCTCCTTTGCATATTATAGGTATTTAGACGGACTGTATTTTTACATAATTAGAATATTATTGGACTTTTCATTTAATAGTAGTAATAGGAAATGTGAAAAAGGGGGCCATAATTACCCCAGTCTCCCCTACATAATATCAGAATGCAAAACAAGAGTAAATCATAAGCGAGAAAATAATAATACAACAGTATAATACAAAAGTATAAACAAATTAATAATACAACAGTATAAACAAATTAATAATACAATATTATAAACAATAATGATACAATAGTTAAATTAGTAAATTAATAAAGAGGGGAAGTAGAAAGAGAAAGTGAAGAGAAGATAGAGAGAGATAGAGAGAAAGAGAGAGAGAGAGAGAGAGAGAGAGAGAGAAAGAAATGCATAAACATGATCGATTGATCAGAAAGGACAGAAAAGGGGGAGAAAGAAACGTAAATGTAATTTACGTAAGAAATTATGAAAAAATGATGAGAACCTTATAGCACTGTAATAATAAAGCAATACAGCAAAAATACATAACAAACAAAGGTGAATAACAATTCAATGATTATCAAAAATAATTTTTCCTCTTACCAGATTTTACATTTAGGAATTCTAACCATCAAAACATTTTAATTTATTTGATTCCCGTTACATTTGTTTTTACATTTCAAATTGACCTGAAATTTAGGGGGCACCGAATTGACACGAAGCAACAAATTGGCCTTTAGAATATGGTCTCTAATTCGATACAGCAAAATTAAAAAAATTCCATGCCTCCTGGTCTATATATACATATCAAAATTTTCGCTCGCGCTTCGCGCTCGCATCATTTTTTTTTATTACATTGTGTTCCCGAGGAATGTATAAAATGTCCTTACATTTTTGCATTTCAAATTGACCTGAAACAAAAGGGCACCAAATTGATTTTAAACCCAGGGACATCAAATTGACCTAAAACATACATGTATGGCGCCAATTCAATCTCAAATTTAGGGGGCGATAAATCGACCTTATACTAAGTTGGTGCCGAATTGAGCTAAACTGAATTATAATAGATAGCTAGATAGATAATCTTTCTTTCACATGTAAACTTATTGGGCAACATATTGGTCTTTAGATTATGGAGGCTAAATTGATCCTAAACTTCTGGTCTCTAGTACACGGAGCAAAATTTTCGCTTCCGCTTCGCTCTCGTATATATTTTTTTTCCATTAAGTTATTACATTGTGTTCATGAGGAATGCATAAACTGTTTCATGTTCAGATCATTCCAATATATCATATTTCCGCTCGCGCTTCGCGCTTGCGTATTTTTGCTTTCTTGAGACCAGATTATGAGGATTTACGACCAACAAAACATCAATTTATATCAGTATGATTACACATTACACATTACCCCAATTGGTATTCGTCAACCCCGATATGAAATAAACCTACCAACGAACCTATTATTCAGCTATGGATTAACGAGGATTATTTGATTTACTGATTTAAATAATGAACCTCATTTTATTACAGGATTAAGGAATCCTGTATTTTATATTCTCTGAATACTAGAAAACCTTTGGAATATCGAACAGGCGCGGATCCAGGGGGGAGGCTGACGGGCCCGCCCCCCCCCCTAGCAAAAAAAAAGGAGGGAAGAAAAAAAAGCGAAGTAAAAATAGACGAGCGGGCTGATCGAGCCCCAATCTTACCCCTTTGGCTGATAGGCCTACATGATGACCTCCTTGATGGGCGATGGCCCCCAAAAAATTAACACGAACCCCCCCAAAAAAAAAAAAAAAATAAAATAAATAAATAAATAATAATAATAATAAATGAATGAATAAATTTTAAAAAATAATAATAATAAATAAATAAATAAAAGAAAAAAAATCTGAAAAAAATCTGAAATTCTGATTTCTGAAACCCCTTGTAAAGAAATCCTGGATCCACTACTGTCGAACCATCTGAATGATGAACATACGGACTAACGAAACGTCAGACCATTGAAGCAAATGTTCAGATAAACAATTCCTATTTCACTTTCTTATTAATCCACAGTAAGAAAAAAAACCTGTATTTATATACAAGCACAAACTACAACCGATATTTTGATTTGTTATTAGATGAATAATGTATATTATCATGATTAGGACGGCTCCGTCACACATAGATTTGCAATCAATCGCAAAGAGGCAATAGCCAATCACAATCGTTGTTCAAAAGAACGATTGTTTCAAATTTACTGTGTCAAAGGTTAGTGGGAAAAACCCAGTGCCTAAAATACATTGAAAACTACATTAGGATCAACGTGAAACACTCGCACTATCGGATTGTTTGTATATCAATACTCCTTACAGTGTGGAATTAGTTTCGATTAGCCTAGCTCCCTGATGGTCTTGAATATATTTTTCTTTTGCATGGAGTCAAGGCTGTAATAGAAGTTAGTCTGGATAGAAGTTGACCTACAATGCGGATAATAATGCATCTAAAATCCTAAAGTAAAACATACCCCTGTTTGGTAAACCATGCACGAAAAATATTATACCAAAACGACAAAAAAAAAAATCACACATTTTTTCTGGATCAAGGCTTGACGTGTATTTCACCATGAACCCGGAAGTGACACTCTACCGTGTTGGAAAACCCAGAGTCATAATAACTTCCATACTCTAAACATTTTTTATGCCATGACGGAGTTTTATGTTGGTAAGTTGGTTTGTTTTCCTGATAGCTTTATGTGTGTGTGTGAAATAATAATGATCTTTAAAGATATTGTTATTTTATTGCTATATTATTTCCAATGTATTAATAATAATGAAGTTATAATGACTCCGGATGTTACATTTATTTCGTCAAATTAATTGTTGCCAGTTTCAGTTGTATACTTTTAATTCATATGTTTCTTTTAATGTTCTTATACTGACCTGGATGGAGGTGAAAGGGTGTGGGAAGGAAGACCTGTGGGTCATGGTCATTTAGTTAACCTTTTCCAAGCCCGGGTAGCCCCTTCATCTCTATTCCACACTGAAAACCTAAACGGGTAGACCGACTAGCTTTAAAGCTAGTCGTAGTGATGCCCAGACTGACTAGCTTTAAAGCTAGTCGGTCACGACGGACTAGCTTTCCTTCAACACAACCCGGTTATTACGGACTAGCTTTAAAACTCGTCCGTCTATACGGACTAGCTTGAAAGCTAGTCCGTCAAGTTAGTCCGTCAAGACGGACTAGTTTTAATGCTCGTCGGTCACGACGGACTAGCTTTCCAGAAAGCTAGTCGGTCATGACAGACTAGCTTTAAACCTAGTCGGTCACGACAGACTAATTTTAAAGCTCGTCCGTCGTGACCGACTAGTTTGACGGACTAGCATAAAAGCTAGTCGTAGTGATGCCCAGACTGACGAGCTTTTGAGCAGGACTAGCTTTACAGCTAGTCGGTCATGGTGTAAAAGCTAGTCCGTCGAGCTTTTCTGCCGCGATGTTCTTGCTGCTTTCTCGACAGACTAGCATGACAGATGAGGATGATATGGCTTCACCAGCTTGTCAGAGACGTCAAATCTGAAATATTAGAAGACATTTAAAGATACGATTAAAAAACATGCATATTGTCACAAGAATTCGAGCAAAAAGAAAATAATAATAATTTCATTATGATGATATAAATCAGAAAACAGGAATTAATACAGGAGGCACAATTAGGTAACATTAATTATGGAAATTATCAAATAATGGGGGCAAGTTGCCCAGGGGTCGTCGCCATGGCTTGCATGATCATTGCTTTTTTTGTTGTAGGCCTACCTGCTTTTGCATTTTCGGCCTATACCATTATCCTTGAGAGCCACTTCAGAAATCCCAAAGTAGTGCCTCTAATCCAATGTTTTTTTTTAGATACAAGTAATCTAAAAGAAAAGTGGCGCCTATACTTATTACCGTATTAGAATTTTTAAAATTTAATTTTCATAATTTAATGTGATTGTTATTATCGTTGTAATTACACACAATTTAAAAATTGATTTGGCAAGCCATAATTTTTCGCGTTGGTGATTATAGCATTAATCTTTGTGAAAAAAAATAACGCTATCTGTGAACTGAAACATAAGGAATTAAAAAAAAAGAGTACTCACACAGTCATGTCACTCGAAGAAGATCGCCATGATAATCCGAATCTTAAGCTTTACGGGGTATATCAAGTGTGCATCTGTACAGTTTGCTAATGGAATCCACATACAGATAATGCAACTAATAGTGATGTCCTTTTCGCAATGCGCATGTTATTCAGTCAATTGTATTCTATTCTATTTCTATTCACTGCTGTTGCTAAGCCGGGCTTTCACCGGCAATCTATAAGAATAGACGGTTCACGGGTTTATAGTAACGAAGTATTCAATTAGCCTGTAATTAAAGAATGGAACAATATTCCTAACCTACTCGTGAATGGCATACTTTTCATGATTGATGTTATGTCGGCAATCGTAAGCTCTCAGATTTTTAAGCCCCAAAAACCTTTGTTTGAGAATGTTGATTGTATCCAACTTCTATTCACTGTTGTTGCTAAGCCGGACATTCATCAGCAATCTGTAAGTACATACCGGGTTCTTGAGTTCTATAGTAACAAGGTATTCAATTAGCCTGTATTGAAGAATGGAGAACAATTTTCCCACGAGTCCTAGTCCCACGACAGTCACCTATACGATCCACGAGTCCTACGTCCCACACGAGGCCGAGTATTTCCCACGAGTCCTCGGTCCCACGAGCCCGGGCCCACGAGTCCTACGTCCCACGAGTCCTACGTCCCACGAGACTACGTCCCACAGTCCATTCCCTCGTCCCACGAGCCTACGTCCCACGAGGCCGATTTTTCTCATATCGTATTTTCTTTTATCAAGATTTTTTCAACATCAATGAAACATTTTGTAAGCTGAATTATACAACATGAATAAATTTAGTTGTGGTTAATACCATAGGCACTAGCATGGCGAATAATGGTGGCATCTCATTCCGCGGAGGCGGGTTTGCGACTGATTTGGGATTATGTCTAAAGACGTCCCTTATCCTTCTCAGTAGTGACGGGTCCAGGATTACGGGAGGGGGAGGGGCACCAAAATTTTCAGTTTAAAAAATGTACGGTCAATGAGTGGTTTTCAAATTATAGGGCGCCCCCCCCACCCAACCCCGGATCCGCCTCTGCGTCGCTTGGACGTCGACGCGACAATAAAAAAAAAAAAATTATATAAAAAATTTAATAAATAATTTTTTTTTTTAAAGTTTAGTGGAAGAAGTACGTAAGTCCACCCAAGCTTGGGTCAAAGATTTTGTGAGGGGAAGAGGGATTAGGTAATAAGAGACACAAGAAAATATTTTAACCAAAATCGACTGACAGCACATGAGGGGGTACTTGATGGGGGCGGTAATTTCATTTTATTTTTGAATGGGCAGGGGAGGCGGGGGGGGTAAGAGAACCCCATGAGCAGTGTGTTTCTGAGTAGGGTTGGAATATATGTTTATTATGAAAAAAAAATAGGCGTTTAAAATCTGAAACAAGGTGAGTGAGTTTTCTTAATTTTATTGGATAAGTTTCAAACACCCTCCCCGACGGCCCCAAGATTATAACAAATTGGGATGTGTTAAGGTTCACATACGCAAGGCGTCACTGCAATGTGCAGTTTTAAAACAAATGATAAGTTTGCATACATAGATACGGGAGGGGCTTGAAGGGTGCCCGCCCTCGTAAAAAATAGAAACCCCCCCCCGACGACAACAAAATAAAAAATAAATAAATAAAATGGTTTTTCCATCCCGCATGAAATGTTTTATTGAAATTTTTTTCTTGAACTTATTAGAGTTTGTTGTGATTTGGTGTCAGACAGTCATGATTCCAGGGAAAGGGGCCGCCCCTTAATAACAAAAAGCAATGAAAAAGTGCCCAGAATGGGTATATCACCGCCACCCCCACATGTAACCACATGTAACCAAAATGTTTCAGTAGGGTACATGCAGGTAATATGGGCCCCTTAAGCTCATTTGCCTAATTTGAATAAAATCACAAAATGACACACAAGTCTAATCTTTGTTTACATGAATCAATAACTACTGCTCTAACTTTTATTGTGAAGAAAACAATTATCACCAACCACCCTGTCTGCAATATTCAAATGTTGACATCATTACCAAAATGCCCATATTGGGCATAATGTATTAATGTACTTTTTTTAAAAACTACAATGACTCTACTATGTCTGGAATTTGCTGAAAATGTTAAAAAAATAATTAACTTTAAGATATCGTTTGAAATATAAAACCCTTCAGTAAATTCTTTGACTATTTTGTATATTATTTCTTTTCTAATATTATTTAAATATTATTTTCATAATACAAATCAATATAGGCTAAGAGTACTACCTTTTGGTCGATTCCAAGTTTGATGAAAAGGAATACATTAGAAAAGTGCCATACATTATTTTGTGCTTCACTTTTATTTCTGTTTAACAACTGTGATGTTCATACCTTTGTTTTCAAGGAGCAATGTCATATCTTATTGGCAATGAGTCTAGACTAGTTCGCGATTTGAGTCTCGAGAGTCGTGGAGATGTCTCCTGAGTCTCCGGAGAGGTGCGGGGATATTGATTAAAAAGTCTTTCCAGTTGCTAGCTGCAAGCAACCTGACATCGCCAATACTCTTTGGCTACTACTATACACAAAATCGGTCGCAACTAGTTCGCGACTCCAGTCTCTGTAGGCTTGCAGATGTCGCCGTGACATCTCTGGGTCTCCAGGGAATCGCCCCCCAAATCGCCCCCCCCCCCAAAACAAACATTTTCAAAGTCTTTTAATTGATTTTGGGGCAGATTTGAGGGGTTGTGCCGAATTTCCTCAGCAAATATACAAAGCGAGCGCGAACGCGCGAGCGGAAATGTTTGAGGTTAAATGAACCAAATCTTGCATAATAAAAAAAAATACAATACTGCATTGATTAAAAAGGAAATTAACAAACATGCCGTACCAGTAGGCCTAGGGTATGTGCCAAATTTTTTTTCTCTTTAATCCTATAAGGCCTATTTAATTCTAACGAGCAAGAGCGCAAGCTAAAAAAAAAAAACAACACAAAAAAAAAACACAAAACACAAAAACAAAACAAAACAAAAAAAAAACAAAAAAAAACTACCAATTTGGGGGCCTGAGCCCGATTTCGTCTCCACAAATCTAAATACCATGCGAGCAGAAAGTTTTTAGGCTAAATGAAACAGAATCTTGCAATATAAGAATCATGATAAATGCTCAATTATTAACGAAGGTTAACAAAACAACACGTGGGACCCGAAGGGAATGGGATGGGGAGGGGAGGGTTATTCGGCAGAATATGTCAGAGGCGCAGATCCAAGAAAATCGAATTGAATCATTCGGGGGCCCAATTGTCTGGGGACAAAAGCGACTCTATTATGTTTACGCATGGGCCCGGTAAGTTCTTTGTATGACTCTGGTCTGCGTCCGCTACTGTAATAGCGAAAACTGTATACACCTCTAGTAGATAAAAGTAATTTAAGCTAATTTATTTTATGTTAAAGATTTGTGTACTCCGCAATTTTCTGGCAATTATAAGTAAATACAAAATAAATAAAATGTAGGATAAATAGACTTATAGAAATGAGAGCTGTTTGAAGAAACAGATTAACAACAATTTCACTGGAAATATTAAAATAAGTATAGGCTTAAACATACATTAAAAATATAATAAAAAGCAAATAAGCATTAACGCGAAGTTTTTTTTATTCATTTCTTCTCATTTTTTAAGGACCTCCGTCTATAATTTACAAAAATTAATATCCTGATGAAGACGCAGGTCCGTCGAAAATTTGACATGAAATGAATAAAGAAGTTGGCGTAAATGCATTATCCCGACTATTTGCTTTTTGTTTGATGACTGCCAAAATGTGAAACTCTATGTTGCTTAAAGATATAATAAATAATATAAATAATTAATCTGGATTTTAATAATGAAAATAATAATAATAAATAAATAAAATAACAATATTAGCGCGAGTGAAAAATTGTTAGAGTTCCGGGGACATGATGGAAGAAACACGAGTGTGGAAAGCCCATTTCAGCTTTAAAAAAACATACATTCACCCCGCGTAAATTCGGGAGGGGGTGATTGCAGGGGCCGCAGAGCCGGGGGGGGGGCTGGGGGGGGGGGGGCTCCAGCCCCCCCCCCACTTTTTTCAGCCAACGTTACAAAAACGCAAAAATGACCATTACATTTGTGATTTTAGCCTGTTCAGCCCCCCCCCACCACTTTCGGCTCAGCCCTCCCATTCAAAAACGCTCCGCGGCCCTGGATTGTACATGCCATCCCCATCTTTTTAATTGGGGATGCACCCCCCCCCGGTGTCTACCCCTGTTCGGGATTCATGAATTATGATCTCTCAAATTCGAGATTAGATTAAATGTAAATAATTTGATAAATAATGTAATTAGGATTTCTCAAGATGTAATCTTAATTTTTCATGTAAAACCAAAGAACTACATTCATTAAAAAATAATCCGCAACTAATGGTGGAAGCTAATTTCGCGGAAATGAATCTGAGACGGAATTGGGACTACTTTTAGTCTTGTTAGATGAGTTGTGAGACGGTTTGAAACTTGTCGCGGAGAGTCTCCGACACTCTTTTTCCGTCGCGGAGAAGCTTCATATAATTTTAATTTTGTATTTTTTTTTTATTGTCGCGGCTACGTCTCTGCGACGCAGAGGCGGATCCGGGGGTTGGGGTGGGGGGGCGCCCCTATAATTTGAAACCCACTCATGACCGTACATTTAAACCGAAAATTTTGGAGCCCCCCCCCCCTCCTGTAATCCTGGACCCGTCACTACTGAGAAGGATTATGGACGTCTTTACATAGTCCCAAATCAGTCTCAAACCCGCCTCCGCGAAATGAATGCCACCATTATTCGCCATGCTACACTGAACCTAACCTCGTCCGTCAATGGACCGACTAGCTTTAAGCTAGTCGGTCAGACAGACTAGTTTAAAGCTAGTCTGCCATGTAGTCCCGTCAAGACGGACTAGCATACAACTGAATCTACATCTCTCAACTTGACGGACGAGCTTTAAGCCGTCCGTCAAGCTGATGCTAGTCCATCGACGTGACCGACTAGGTCAAAAAAAAGTAGGGGGTAGGACAGTTCACCCATTAGAATGACTGACTAGCTTTTGATACAAATAGTTGCAATGTCGTTTCAATGTACCTTCTCTATTTATTCTGTTTCCGAGCATAATCAAGTTGATTACATTCGAAACAAAGGCTGTTTTCGATTGACAATCTGAAAGCTTACGAGACATAACATCTATATGACAGTATGCAATTCACGAGTACCGGTAGATTCCAAAATTTGTTCTCCATTCTTCATTACAGGCTAATTGAATACCTTGTTACTTAAACTCAAGAACCCGGTATTCCTTACAGATTGCTGGTGAATTCCCGGCTTAGCAACAACAGTGAATAGAATTGGATACAATCAACATTCTCAAACAAAGGTTGTTTTTGCTTGACAATCTGAGAGCATACGATAGCCGAAATAACATAAATCGTGACAAGTATGCCATTCACGAGTAGGTTAGAAAATATTGTTCCATTCTTTAAGGCCCGGTCCCACTAACAGGAGGATTAATTGCGCATGAGTTGCGTATACAAATTCGTTCATCCGCAACAAAACAAAAACTAAACAAACAATCCGCAATTCATACGCAAATCATCCAAAGAGCCAGTGGGACCGCGCCTTTAATTACAGGCTAATTGAATACTTCGTTACTGTAGAACCCATGAACCGTCTATTCTTATAGATGCTGGTGAATGCCTGGCTTAGCAACAGCAGTGAATAGAAAGTGGTACAATTGATTGAATAACATGCGCATTGCGAAAAGGACATCACTATTACATGTATTAGTTGCATTTATCTGTATGTGAATTCCATTTAATGAGCAAACTGTACAGACGTAGCACACTGGATATACCCGTAAAGCTTAAGATTTTGATTATTGGCGATCTCCTTCCTTGACATGATGTGTGAGTACTCTTTTTTAATTCCTTATGTTTCAGTTCACAGATAGCGTTATTTTTTCACAATAGATTTATTGCTATAATCACCAACGCGAAAAATTATATCTTGCCAAATTCAATTTATAAATTTGTGTATTTACAACGATAGTAACAATCACTTAAATTATGAAAATTGAAAATTTAATTCTAACAATAAATATAGGCGCCACTTTCTTTAGATTACTTGTATCTGAAAGAAAAGAATATTGGAATTAGAGGCGCGACTTTGGGATTCTGAAGTGACTCTCAAGGACAAGTGTTATACGCCGAAAATTGCAAAAGCAGGTAGGCCTACAACAAAAAGTCATGATGATGCAAGCCATGGCGGCGACTCCTGCCCCGTGCCCCCAATTATTTGTTAATTGCCATAATGTT
>CALNVZ010003435.1:10391624-10434051 GCA_940671915.1 Paracentrotus lividus | reverse complement strand
GTAACCCCTCCTTCGGTGAGAATACCTGGATCTTTTTCGCCTTCGAGTAACCGACATAGATGTTATCATCAATGCCCACACCAAGACCACCTGACAGTCGTCCTCGTCCTCCAGTGTCCCAAAAATAAACATCCATCTCCTGCCATTCGGTGGTGAACAGGATGGGAGGGTCCACGAGTCCTCGGTCCCACGAGTCCTACGTCCCACGAGACCTCGGTCCCACGAGTCCTACGTCCCACGAGGCCGAATATTTTCCCACGAGTCCTACGTCCCACGAGACCTACGTCCCACGAGTCCTACGTCCCACGAGGCCGAGTATTTTTCCCACGAGTCCTCGGTCCCACGAGTCTCGGGCCCACGAGTCCTACGTCCCACGAGTCCTACGCCCACGAACCTACGTTCCCACGAGTCCTACGTCCCACGAGTCCTACGTCCCACGAGGCCGATTTTTCTCATATCGTATTTTCTTTTATCAGAATGTTTTTCAACATCAATGAACATTTTGTAAGCTGAATTATACAACATGAATTAATTTAGTTGTGGTTAATACCATAGGCATAGCATGGCGAATAATGGTGGCATCTCATTTCGCGGAGGCGGGTTTGCGACTGATTTGGGATTATGTCTAAAGACGTCCCTTATCCTTCTCAGTAGTGACGGGTCCAGGATTACGGGAGGGGGAGGGGCACCAAAATTTTCAGTTTAAAATGTACGGTCAATGAGTGGTTTTCAAATTATAGGGCGCCCCCCCCACCCCAACCCCCGGATCCGCCTCTGCGTCGCTTGGACGTCGACGCGACAATAAAAAAAAAAAAATTATATAAAAAAATTTAATAAATAATTTTTTTTTTAAAGTTTAGTGGAAGAAGTACGTAAGTCCACCCAAGCTTGGGTCAAAGTTTTGTGAGGGGAAGAGGGATTAGAGTAATAAGAGACACAAGAAAATATTTTACCAAAATTCGACTGACAGCACATGAGGGGGTACTTGATGGGGGCGGTAATTTCATTTTATTTTTGAATGGGCAGGGGAGGCGGGGGGGTAAGAGAAACCCATGAGCAGTGTGTTTCTGAGTAGGGTTGGAATATATGTTTATTATGAAAAAAAATAGGCGTTTAAAATCTGAAACAAGGTGAGTGAGTTTTCTTAATTTTATTGGATAAGTTTTCAAACACCCCTCCCCCGACGGCCCCAAGATTATAACAAAATTGGGATGTGTTAAGGTTCACATACGCAAGGCGTCACTGCAATGTTGCAGTTTAAAACAAATGATAAGTTTGCATACATAGATACGGGAGGGGCTTGAAGGTGCCGCCCTCGTAAAAATAGAAACCCCCCCCCCCCGACGACAACAAAATAAAAAATAAATAAATAAAATGGTTTTTCCATCCCGCATGAAATGTTTTATTGAAATTTTTTCTTGAACTTATTAGAGTTTGTTGTGATTTGGTGTCAGACAGTCATAGATCCAGGGAAAGGGGGCCGCCCTTAATAACAAAAAGCAATGAAAAAGTGCCCTAGAATGGGTATATCACCGCCACCCCCACATGTAACCACATGTAACCAAAATGTTTCAGTAGGGTACATGCAGGTAATATGGCCCCTTAAGCTCATTTGCCTAATTTGAATAAAATCACAAAATGACACACAGTCTAATCTTTGTTTACATGAATCAATAACTACTGCTCTAACTTTTATTGTGAAGAAAAACATTATCACCAACCACCCTGTCTGCAATATTCAAATGTTGACATCATTACCAAAATGCCCATATTGGCATAATGTATTTAATGTACTTTTTTTAAAAACTACAATGACTCTACTATGTCTGGAATTTGCTGAAAATGTTAAAAATAATTAACTTTAAGATATCGTTTGAAATTATAGACCCTTCAGTAAATTCTTTGACTATTTTGTATATTATTTCTTTTCTAATATTATTTAAATATTATTTTCATAATACAAATCAATATAGGCTAAGAGTACTACCTTTTGGTCGATTCCAAGTTTGATGAAAAGGAATACATTAGAAAAGTGCCATACATTATTTTGTGCTTCACTTTTATTTCTGTTTAACAACTGTGATGTTCATACCTTTGTTTTCAAGGAGCAATGTCATATCTTATTGGCAATGAGTCTAGACTAGTTCGCGATTTGAGTCTCGAGAGTCGTGGAGATGTCTCCCTGAGTCTCCGGAGAGGTGCGGGGATATTGATTTAAAAGTCTTTCCAGTTGCTAGCTGCAAGCAACCTGACATCGCCAATACCTTTGGCTACTACTATACACAAAATCGGTCGCAACTAGTTCGCGACTCCAGTCTCTGTAGGCTTGCAGATGTCGCCGTGACATCTCTGGGTCTCCAGGGAATCGCCCCCCAAATCGCCCCCCCCCCCAAATCAAACATTTTCAAAGTCTTTTAATTGATTTTGGGGCAGATTTGAGGGGTTGTGCCGAATTTCCTCAGCAAATATACAAAGCGAGCGCGAAGCGCGAGCGGAAATGTTTGAGGTTAAATGAACCAAATCTTGCATAATAAAAAAAAATACAATACTGCATTGATTAAAAAGGAAATTAACAAACATGCCGTACCAGTAGGCCTAGGGTATGTGCCAAATTTTTATTTCCTTTAATCCTATAAGGCCTATTTAATTCTAAGCGAGCAAGAGCGCAAGCTAAAAAAAAAAACACACAAAAAAAAAAAAACACAAACACAAAACAAAAACAAAACAAAACAAAAACAAAAACAAAAAAAAACTACCAATTTGGGGGCCTGAGCCCGATTTCGTCTCCACAAATCTAAATACCATGCGAGCAGAAAGTTTTTAGGCAAATGAACAGAATCTTGCATATATAAGAATCATGATAAATGCTCAATTATTAACGAAGGTTAACAAAACAACACGTGGACCCGAAGGGAATGGGATGGGGAGGGAGGTTAATTCTGCAGAAAATAGTCAGGCGCAGATCCAAGAAAATCGAATTGAACTCATTTCGGTGGCCCAATTGTCTGGGGACAAAAGCGACTCTATTATGTTTACGCATGGGCCGCGGTAAGTTCATTGTATGACTCTGGTCTGCGTCCGCTACTGTAATAGCGAAAACTGTATACACCTCTAGTAGATAAAAGTAATTTAAGCTAATTTATTTTATGTTAAAGATTTGTGTACTCCGCAATTTTTCTGGCAATTATAAGTATAAATACAAATAAAATAAAATGTAGGATAAATAGACTTATAGAAATAGAGGCTGTTTGAAGAAACAGATTAACAACAATTTCACTGGAAATATTAAAATAAGTATAGGCTTAAACATACATTAAAATATAATAAAAAGCAAATAATGCATTTACGCGAAGTTTTTTATTCATTTCTTCTCCATTTTTAAGGACCTCCGTCTATAATTTACAAAAATTATATTCCTGATGAAGACGCAGGTCCGTCGAAAATTTGACATGAAATGAATAAAGAAGTTGGCGTAAAGCATTATCCCGACTATTTGCTTTTTGTTTGATGACTGCCAAAATGTGAAACTCTATGTTGCTTAAAGATATAATAAATAATATAAATAATTAATCTGGATTTTAATAATGAAAATAATAATAATAAATAATAAAAATAATAACAATATTAGCGCGAGTGAAAATTGTTAGAGTTCCGGGGACATGATGGAAGAAACACGAGTGTGGAAAGCCCATTTCAGCTTTAAAAAAACATACATATCACCCGCGTAAATTCGGGAGGGGGTGATTGCAGGGCCGCAGAGCCGGGGGGGGGCTGGGGGGGGGGGGGGCTCCAGCCCCCCCCCCCACTTTTTTCAGCCAACGTTTACAAAAACGCAAAAAATGACCATACATTGTGATTTTTAGCCTGTTCAGCCCCCCCCCCCACCACTTTCGGCTCAGCCCCTCCACTTTCAAAAACCTCCGCGGCCCCTGGATTGTACATGCCATCCCCATCTTTTTATTGGGGATGCACCCCCCCCCGGTGTCTACGCCCCTGTTCGGGATCTATGAATTATAGATCTCTCAAATTCGAGATTAGATTAAATGTAAATAATTTGATAAATATGTAATTAGGATTTCTCAAGGATGTAAATCTTAATTTTTCATGTAAAACCAAAGAACTACATTCATTAAAAATATATCCGCAACTAATGGTGGAGCTAATTTCGCGGAGATGAATCTGAACGGAATTGGGACTACTTTTAGTCTTGTTAGATGAGTTGTGAGACGGTTTGAAACTTGTCGCGGAGACGTCTCCGACACTCTTTTTCCGTCGCGGAGAAGCTTCATATAATTTTATTTTGTATTTTTTTTTTATTGTCGCGCTACGTCTCTGCGACGCAGAGGCGGATCCGGGGGTGGGGTGGGGGGGGGGGCGCCCCTATAATTTGAAAACCACTCATGACCGTACATTTAAACCGAAATTTTGGAGCCCCCCCCCCCCTCCTGTAATCCTGGACCCGTCACTACTGAGAAGGATTATGGACGTCTTAACATAGTCCCAAATCAGTCTCAAACCCGCCTCCGCGAAATGAGATGCCACCATTATTCGCCATGCCTACACTGAAAACCTAACCTCGTCCGTCAATGGACCGACTAGCTTTAAGCATATCGGTCAAGACAGACTAGTTTAAAGCTAGTCTGCCATGTTATCCGTCAAGACGGACTAGCATACAACTGAATCTACATCTCTCAACTTGACGGACGAGCTTAAAGCTCGTCCGTCAAGCTGATGCTAGTCCATCGACGTGACCGACTAGGTCAAAAAAAAGTAGGGGGGTAGGACAGTTCACCCATTAGAATGACTGACTAGCTTTTGATACAAAAGTTGCAATGTCGTTCAATGTACCTTCTCTATTTATATCTGTTTCCGAGCATAATCAAGTTGATACATTCTGAAACAAAGGCTGTTTTCGATTGACAATCTGAAAGCTTACGAGACATAACATCTATATGACAAGTATCAATTCACGAGTACCGGTAGATCCAAAATTTGTCTCCATTCTTCAATTACAGGCTAATTGAATACCTTGTTACTATAGAACTCAAGAACCCGGTATCCTTACAGATTGCTGGTGAATTCCCCGGCTTAGCAACAACAGTGAATAGAAGTTGGATACAACAACATTCTCAAACAAAGGTTGTTTTTGCTTGACAATCTGAGAGCATTACGATAGCCGAAATAACATAAAATCGTGACAAGTATGCCATTCACGAGTAGGTTAGAATATGTTCCATTCTTTAAGGCCCGGTCCCACTAACAGGAGGATTAATTGCGCATGAGTTGCGTATACAAATTCGTTCATCCGCAACAAAAACAAAAACTAAACAAACAATCCGCAATTCATACGCAATCATCCTAAAGAGCCAGTGGGACCAGCGCGCCTTTAATACAGGCTAATTGAATACTTCGTTACTGTAGAACCCATGAACCGTCTATTCTTATAGATTGCTGCGTGAATGCCTGGCTTAGCAACAGCAGTGAATAGAAAGTGGTACAATTGATTGAATAACATGCGCATTGCGAAAAGGACATCACTATTACATGTATTAGTTGCATTATCTGTATGTGAATTCCATTTAATGAGCAAACTGTACAGACGCACACTGGATATTACCCCGTAAAGCTTAAGATTTTGATTATTGGCGATCTCCTTCCTGTGACATGATGTGTGAGTACTCTTTTTTAATTCCTTATGTTTCAGTTCACAGATAGCGTATTTTTTTCACATAGATTATTTGCTATATCACCAACGCGAAAAATTATAATCTTGCCAAATTCAATTTAAAATTGTGTGTTATTTACAACGATAGTAACAATCACATTAAATTATGAAAAATGAAAATTTAATTCTAACAATAAATATAGGCCCACTTTTCTTTAGATTACTTGTATCTGAAAGAAAAGAATATTGGATTAGAGGCGCGACTTGGGAATTCTGAAGTGACTCTCAAGGACAAGTGTTATACGCCGAAAATGCAAAACAGGTAGGCCTACAACAAAAAGTCATGATGATGCAAGCCATGGCGGCGACTCCTGGGCCCCGTGCCCCCATTATTTGTTAATTGCCATAATGTTAACTAATTGTGCCTCCTGTATTAATTCCTGTCTTTCTGATTTATATCATCATAATAAAATGTTTATTAATTTATTTTATTTTTATTTTTTTTTTTCTTCAAATTCTCGTACAAAATGCATGTTTTTAATCGATCTTTATACATGTCTTCTAATATTTTAGATTTGACGTCTCTTTACCAGTGAGTGAAGCCATATTAACCTCGTCCGTCATGCTAGTCTGTCAAGACAGCAGCAAGAACATCCGGCAGAAAAGCGCGACTGACTAGCTTTTACACATGACCGACTAGCTGTAAAAGCTAGTCCTGTCAAAAGCTCGTCAGTCTGGGCATCACTACGACTAGCTTTTAGGCTAGTCCGTCAAACTAGTCGGTCACGACGGACGAGCTTTAAAATAGTCCGTCGTGACCGACGAGCTCATAAAACTAGTCCGCTTTGACGGACTAACTTGACGGACTAGCTTTCAGCTAGTCCGTAGATGACGGACGGAGTTTAAAGCTAGTCCGTTATTAACCGGGTTGTGGATCGTTGAAGGAAAACTAGTCCTTCGTGACCGACTAGCTTTAAAGCTAGTCAGTCTGGGCATCACTACGACTAGCTTTAAAGCTAGTCGGTCTACCCGTTTAGGTTTTCAGTGTAGTGCCTATGGTATTAACCACAACTAAATTAATTCATGTTGTATAATTCAGCTTACAAAATGTTTCATTGATGTTAAAAAATTCTGATAAAAGAAAATACGATATGAGAAAAATCGCCTCGTGGGACGTAGGACTCGTTGGACGTAGGACTGCGTGGACGTAGGTCTCGTGGACGTAGGATCGTGGACGTAGGACTCGTGGGCCGAGGACTCTGGGACCAAGGACTCGTGGGAAAAATACTCGGCCTCGTGGGACGTAGGACTCCTGGGACGTAGGTCTCGTGGGACCTAGGACTGTGGGAAATATTCGCCTCGTGGGACGTAGGACTCGTGGGACCGAGGTCTCGTGGGACGTAGGACTCGTGGGACCGAGGACTCGTGGGAAGACCCCAACAGGATGATGTTGTTGTAAGAATCACGTGCAACACATTGGCCATTGGAGAGGAATCCTATTTGGGAGATCGTTGTCCTTGAGAACTATCTGCTGCAGCTGACCATCTGCGGAGTAAATCCCAATACCACCATCCGTAGAGGCCACTGCCATTTTACCGTCTGGTGAGTACCATGATATTCATGCTATCCCTTGTAGGTAACGCAACATTAGTTACAACTGACTTCACAATCCTACCAAGTCGTAGGTCATCAAGACCTGGATTTTTCTCAAAGACGATACATTTCCCCTTTTACTTGATACCGGGGCCTCATAGTCGGGATCTTTTTGCGTCAATGTATCTTGTAATTCTTTACATAGTGTGTCATGTGCAATCAAGGCCTCTGCTCTCTAACGGTATCTTCGTACCATACCACCAGATCAGTTACAGTGTTATTTGAGTGATCTGCCTCTGAGCTTCTTTCTTCATCGTGGCTAGTTCTGTTTTTACTTGTGCGGTTGATTACAGATATCACTAATGAGAAGCTCTTTCTTCTCTGTCAACTGCCGGACTGATTCGTCATATGCCTTCCTGATATCATCAATGCACCTTTTCTTCACATTGTCACGTAACCCTTCTGTGTATCAATGAAATCAACGTATTTCTCAATGCGAGAACGTTTCCTGTTGTCTTCGATTTCAGTTCCTCAACCTTTTCAGATGGTTGCTTTCATAAACGAAGCCTCGATGACCGGGTCCTTCATCCTTATGCTCCTGACAACACACCTGAAGCAAAAAATCTCCTGCAATCCGAACAGAACACTCCTCATCCTCCCTCGGGTGTTTCTTGCATTTACGGTACCTTCGTACTGGAGACTTGCTGATGTAATCTCATGCATGTTTAAGACTTCATTATCGTTGAATCCTGCCCATTGAGAATGTTTGGTCTGACAAGCGATACACAGATATTTACCGCAATTCTGACAGTAGACACAGCCTTCGGTTTTTCCTCAGATCTACAATTAGTGCAAACCTGATGCTGATTCTTACATCTTCTAGGAGAGTCCTTAAAGCAAGATTGGTCTGTAAACGGTTCACATCTTGATGGAGACCCGGGTTTCAGCTCTGCAGACTTGGACATCGACCAGCTCTGTGTGCCATGACATTTCAGGAGACTGGTTCAGCATCCCTTACAGAAGTGTGGGAGCAAGACAGAATCTTTGGGTCTTTGAAGATGTTCAGACAGACAGGACACTCCAGGCATTAGCACTGACATGCCTTAATCACCTTCATCATTTAAGTTCTTCAGTGAACGCTAGTAAAAGGAATGGAATTCAAAATATAAAATAATGGAGAGTTGTTATCGAATCATATTATAGAGCATTATGTCAAGGCATTCAAACACACGTATCTCTAAAATGTTTAAGTTTGTAACGTGTACAAGATGTACGTATATTCTACCTGTCAACTTGGTGTATACGTAGTACATTATTATTATTATTATTATTATTATTATTTTTATTCGGCATTTCAAATACATGATATACAATACAAATACAGAACAATAGGATGTACGTGACATTATAGAAAGGACCTGCACTGAAAACCTACCCTCCGTCAAATGGACCGACTAGCTTTAAAGCTAGTCGGTCAAGACAGACTAGTTTTAAATCTTGTCTGTCATGTTAGTCGTCGACAACGGACTAGCATCAACTGAATTTACATCTCTCAACTTGACGACGAGCTTAAAGCTCGTTCCGTCGAGCTTGATGCTAGTGACCGACTAGGGTAAAAAAAAAAGTAGGGGGTAGGACAGTTCACCATTAGAATGACTGACTACTTTTGATACAATAGTTGCAATGTCGTTTCAATGTACCTTCTCTATTTATTCTGTTTTCCGAGCATAATCAAGTGGTACATTCTAACAAAGTTGTTTTGCGTGACAATCTGAAGCTTACGAGACATACATCTATTATGACAATTATGCAATTCACGAGTACGGTGATTCATCCAAATATTGTATTCGGCCTCGTGGGACGTAGGACTCGTGGGACCGAGGTCTCGTGGGACGTAGGACTCGTGGGACCGAGGACTCGTGGACCCTCCCCATCCTGTTCACCACCGAATGGCAGGAGATGGATGTATTTTTTGGGACACTGGAGGACGAGGACGACTGGTCAGGTGGTCTTGGTGTGGGCATTGATGATAACATCTATGTCGGTTACTCGAAGGCGAAAAAGATCCAGGTATTCTCACCAGAAGGAGGGCAGGCCATCAGAGAGATACCCTGCGACGGGTATGCACCAGAAGATATCATAATATCTCATGGTCTAATGATTATTAGACATGAAAGAACAATCACGGTCGTAAATGAAGATAGTAATACAATATCCAATGGTACACATATATCCTCAAGCCAAACCAGGTATCCATACGCAACAGTTACCCAGAGTGGTATGATCCTAATCGCATATGTCAATCATGATGCAGGGTTTGTTAGTATTAAGGGGTATGACAGTGAACTGCAGTACATAGTAACCCACACTCTTGACTACAAGATTAAGAAGCTTGAGAGAAACTGGTACAACCTTCAAGAGTTCCGATCAGGAGAGATAGCCTTCTGCACTCCTGGCAGATTGTATATATTTCACTAGGAACTGTAATTACCTGACACTAGTTGGATAGCTCCATGTTTTTTTATTTCTTTATGGTGAATAATACAATGGCCATTTATGATAATAATTGCCTCGTGAAAATTTAACGCTATTGTGCGAAAGAGCATGGATTAAGAATACGAAAATTTTAAAGATTCGAGTTGTTCTATGTGCCTTTCTTCTTCAAGCGTGGCTAGTTTGTCTCGATCTACTATATTATTTCTTGTTATATATAGTTTTATGTCAATGGGAAGTTGTAAATTTGTAAAATATAAACATTTCTAATCTTTAATTACTTAGGGTGCTATCTCATTTCGCGGAGACGTCTCCGCGACAGAATAGAAATTTCGTCTCCGCGACGGATAAATAGTATTAGAGACGTCTCCGAGACATCTCCGCGACAATTTATAAAACAGTGTGTTTTATACAGTGTGTCCCACCAAAAAAATGCTAATGGCACTTTAGATGGGTATAATATTAAAGTTACAATATTATATTGCTTATATCTTTATACCCGTAATCCACAATTCCTTTTCTACAACTGGATGAAAATTTATGATAATGGTCCAAGAATCACAAAGATATGAGCATTTTGTCATTGCAGATCAGGGAACCTCTCCATCCAAATTTGTATTTCGTAGTACTGGATGTATTGAATAAAACAAACCCAAGTTTGATCATTAATACCTTGAAAAAATATTTCAGTAGTAATTACGAAATTCATACCACTGCAAAATGCAACTCATTACCATTCAAATGATACCTCTCCCAGCCCACCAATATCTTGTATCACTGAACCCCATGTTTTTAATATTTCTTGCTCATTGATGATCAAAGTTTGGTTTCCTTTTAGGCACATTTGAATGACGCATCTCAAGGAGCATGAAAGTGAACACTCACAATTTTGCAAGACTTTTCATAACAATGGGGCTCAGCGATGCGTGATATTGGTGAGCTGAGAGACATATCATTAAAAGGCTAATTAGTTGCACTTTACAGTGACATAAATTTCATAATCACTACTGAAATATTTTTCAAATTATTAATGATCAAACTTGGGTTTCTTTTATTCGATTTACCCTGTACTACTTAATATAAAACTTGGATGGAGAGGTTTCCTGATGTGGTCTGACAAAATGCTCATATCTTTGTGATTATTGGACCATATCACATAAAATTTCATCCAGTTGTAGAACATGAATTGTAGTTTACGGGTGTAGAGATATGAATAATATAATATTGTAATTATAATATTATATCCATCTAAAGTTCCATTAGCATTTTTTGTGGGACACACTGTATGTCATTAGGACACACTGTTTATATAGCTAAATCGTGAGTTGTAAATGTTTGTTTTTAAAATGATTCCTTTTCAAATATCGTGACAATTTTTTTTTCCAGTTTATTTTGATCCATTCATCTAAAGTATACGGGGTAGGTGGTTACAAAAAAATGTCTTCATTAATTAAGCTTTAGTTAATTAGTGTTTACATGTTTTCAAGTTTTATGTGCCTCAGGTTTTAGCCAACATAATAGGCTAACTACAGACCCAAAATGGAGTGTGTGAGTACTTTCATTAGAATTATCTGGCCCAAAATGTGAATTTTGTAACGTCCATCCCCGGTCTCCCCTACTCCAGGATTTAAAAAAGAAATGAATAAAATATGATATACATTACATAAGTGTAATGGTGTCGTGAGAGTAACAGTTAAAGACGGAGCAAAAACATTTCTGGTCATTATCATGGTTATAATATATTGGAGAAACTTAAGAAAAAACTAACTTCTCGAAAATAAAGACAGCAGATGGCCCTGTAAAACACTCATCGTGCTGGTGTTGGTAAATATTTCCTATGCTGTCTTTTTTCTGACAGAGAGAAGCAACTAACATTTTGAAAAATATGCAAACGCTACTGATAAACCACTTTGATATAGAAGACATTTTTATTAATAGAGCGTTTCAACTGACATTAATATAACACGAATTTCAGGATCAAAACATTAATAATATTAATGTTTTAACGCTCCCAAATGCACGTCTTTTAACATCGTTTTTGCTACCAACACGAAAAAATATGGAATTTTGTATAGTTTGTTCGTTGTTTCCTTTGGTCGTAATAGAGCAGAACAGTAGACCCCATGATGGAATATGGTAGAATGAAGAATATTCTGAAATGACAAAGGTCAATAAATTAATAAAACATCATACAGGAATAAATATGGTATAGTGCCTCAAATATTAATAAAGTATATTAGAATGACATTTCAAAATGGATTCAATTATTGGCAGTATTGAACGATCTTTATATCCGTGTTGTTTCACAAGTGAAGGCACCAACAGAGCAAATGTAAAAAGAATGATCCATGTTGTTAAGAAATGAAATGAATACAAGTTTGTATTTTTATGTTTATAGTGTTATGATAAAATAATTTGTTTTGTTTCGTTTTGTTTTATTTTTGTAGATTCGGAATCATCATCGCTGAACAAGAATAGACCGTATTTGTGTATTTTATTGAAGATTATTAAGGGTTGTTTTCCGTCAAAAAGCGTCCTCTCAAAAAGAATTAAGCAATTGACTTTACGTGTAATAAAATTTTTTTATATTATATTATATTTAGAAAAATATGTCGGTGACCTCATGCCTCAAAATTTAAAAGCAATACCATTTTACTTGTCTAGAACACATACATACAAATTGAGAAAAAACAAAATAACTTTTGTGTGTGTGTGTGTGTGTGTGTCCAGTGAGGTAAAATGGGTGTACCCTGATCGTAAAACAACCCTTAAAGGGGAAGTTCACCCTGGAATTTTACTGGTTTTAAAAAATGCAGAAAAATAAAAGAAAAATATATGTTAAAGTTTGAAGAAAATAGACCAAAAATAGCAAAGTTAGGAATATTTAAAGTTTTTATTCTGTGACGTCACATGCGAGCAGCTCTCCCATGTGTTGTGTATGAAAATTCCATAAATTTGTCATTTTTTCATAGTTCGTGATAAAGGAATGTGTCAATTTGATAGAGGCATGTATATGAACATAGGTATGATGATATATCGAACGCACAGGTGAAATAGTTAATATTCTTCTTTAAAAAATGACACTTTATGGAATTTACATACATAACACAAAGGAAAACAACTCGCACGTGACGTCACAGAATAAAAAATTAAATATTCATAACTTCGTTATTTTTGGTCGATTTTTTTCAAACCTTCACCAATATTTTTCTTTTATTTTGCTGCATTTTTTAAAGCCAGTAAAATTCCAGGGTGAACTTCCCCTTTAAGTAGACTGAAGAAAGTATGTACATGGGGTTAACCAGACGACTTGGTCTTCATGGCACATAAAAGTTTTATAACAATTGGTTTACAAATGCTCTGTAACATATCAAATATACATTTAAACAGTGTATTTATAAATATTAATATTGAACATTGCGCAAGGTGCATGCATTCGGTTATGTTAAAAAAAAACGACTATAAAGTGGGCGTACACTCTTTACGAGCCTCATAGATGAAAACGATAATAATGCACTTTGGTATTAGAACTTTGGTTGTTATTGCTGTACTAGGTTTTGCCATCTGTTTAGGAAAGCTGTTAATGTTAAATGAATGTTTATGTGAGGGGTACTCAAAACGGGATATAACACACACAAAGAAATATCCCGCTCTTATAATGTATAGCACACATTAATATGTTCTTGTATATTTATATATATATATATATAAGATTTTGGGAAATTATTTAACAGAGCTTGACGTACATCCTTGAAAAAAAAAAGTAAATTATATTGGCTGGAATTTATCCCATTAAAATATTAATAGTCATGCAGCTAAAAATGATTTTTTTTTTCGAATGTCTGTACTCTCTGTTTCTAATTGTAAATATAGAATGTTATCTTGTTGTTAGTTGATTAATTAATTATGTTATCATTCTATTCATAAGTCTACAAGCTAAAATAACGAGATTAGAAACATTATTTCTCTCCTTTAAAATCTAGGTCATGATTCGAGTACAATCTACGATCTAATTATGTAAATTATAATGCAATAACACCCATGTAATTAAGCTACATACTGCCAGGATTTTTTTTATTTTTATAATGAGGCAACGGATTTGTTGTCCGATCACGCTTTTAAACACGTGCTCAACCATGATGTGAATTAATAGTTAGATATTCCCTTTGTCTTTATATCCTACACAGTAGGCTAATTCCCCTCCCCGAGCGACAAACTTGATTTACATAACGAGTTTTCAAAGGATGTGGTGAAATCGCTAATTAATAGGATTTATTGATTGATTTTGCACTTGGCTTATTCAAACCCATACAATGTGAATACACGTTGGGGGTAAAGGGGCCGAGTCTTACATTAAAAAAACAAAAACAAACAAACAAACAACAAATGAAGGAATAATATCTCATCAACTTTCCCGCTTTACGACATGAAGCTCTTTAGACCATTTGCATGCAACATTTACTTATCGCACAAGAAGTGTACGGGGTTTTTTTCTTTTTTTTTCTTTCTTTCTTTCTTTCAAAAAAAATATTTGGAAGTGTCCTTTGCGGCAAGAATACTGGAAATTTGAACAATAATTGCATCTAATTAAATTGCCATCGTGTTTACCATGTCCCGAAAATAATTTTGCAATCGACAGAATAATAATTGGGGAAAATGTGTTACTGTTGCAGTTTTCTTTCGCGGCCATTTACATAGAGGGTACATAGTATTACGTGATATTTGTTTTGTATTTCTTAATTATACAATATGCAAATAATCTACCTGCAAAGTGCGTAAATATATCAATCGCTTTAGACGCTTTGTGAAAAACGGGGATGGTTTATTAATCTAAATCCGACTTTAAACTTTGGACTTTACCTTTAAATAGTAGGGATATCCTTATCAGCGAATATGTAGTGTTTAAATAAGAGCCCTATGTGACGTAAATATAGCAAATAAGTAACTGAACGTGTGAATAAAAGTAGAATATGCATGACAAATAATACTTAATATACATGTTTTTATAAAAGAAATATACTTGTTTCGAAATGCGATTGGTTATGGGTAATTGAAATTAATTTAAAAATGAGATCGCAATTAAAATTTCAATGATATGACTTTTTATATTAAAGTAATTAATTGATATAATTCGTACTTGGCAATATTTGATTAAGAAATTATAAAGTACCAGGACAATTTTGTTTTTAATTACGCTAATAATACGTAATGAAGAGACTTATAGATAAATATATACAGGCGGCTTACTGACATTTTTGTCCCTGGATATTTAATGGGGCGTACCTTTCGTTACGATTTTTAGGTATGATTGGGATCAAATAAATGACAGACGCCATCTACGTTAGGGCTGCAGTAAACTGTCCCTCGGTAGACAAAGTATTGCATGATAGTTCTGCTTATCAATCATCATGGCTAGTTCCACGACTCGTTTTAATGATGTGGTTTTATAACTTTTTTTGCGTAACTACGCTAAAGTTTTACATAACTTTTGTATCATTTTGATAGCATAATAAGTATAAACAGAGCGTTTGTATGGCTTCTTTTAATCGCCATTTTGAGGAAATGCCTAAATTAGAACAATAATTATAATTATTGTACCTACATTTTTGCGTAACAAGACACTTTTCTATATGACTTATATTTGTGTTTAGTAGCATAACAATAATAAACAGGGCTTTTGTATGATTTCTTTTAATCGTCTTCAAGTGTTTTGCGTAAATACGCTTTATATATATATATATAACTTCTATAACTGTTTGATAGCATTAAAAAAATAATAAATCGGGCTTTTGTATGACTTCTCTTAATCATCATTTTGAAGCAAATCAAGAATTTAATAAATAACATCTTATGAAAAAAAAATCTTTTAACGTCTTTTGCACATCTCATTTCCATATAACTTCTTTATGAAATTGATGGGATAACATTGATATGAAGAGAGTTTAATTTTTTAATTATCGTTTTAAAGGATTTTTTTTTTATTGAAATTAGAATAAATACAGGTTCCTGCGATTCCTTGCGTGCTGACACGAGATGTAACTTGCTCCTATATGTCTGAAAACAACCATCCTGCCTCCGAAACAGGGATTTTCCGCGAAATGCGACGATTTAGGTTGCGAATTTAACGTTCATTTCCTAGGTCCTGTTCATCTGATATCTATTCTGGGGTTTATACAAAAATAAAAATTGTTTATTACATTTTAAAAGGTCATGAGACGCGTAATGGGCGGGGTGCCTAGGCATAATAAATTATGCAAGTCGTCATTGCTGTTACTAGTTATTGTTGTCGAAGTATATTTTGTAAGACACGTGGTAAAGGACTTGTATAATATACCCACATTCTAAAATAGTTGGGTAACGACTTTATACAATTGGGGGTTCACTTTTTACACAATAGTTGTATTAATAAAGTTGGGAAAGTTATTAAAGTAATTACACACCTTCCACCTGTGTAAGGAGTTATGTAAAACTTTACACAAATATTTTATAACGTAGGCATCACCGAAAATTGTATCGTTCGTAATGCTTGTGTAAAATATTGTATAAGTTTTCCCCTCCTATTGTGGGAATTCGTTTTACTCTAGGTTTTCCAGGTCAATTTCAAACTCTTTGCAATCAAATTCGTTTATGTTCGTTCAATTTAAACGATACCTCATGGAGCGGAGCTATCGGTAAATTGAATTAATGTTTAGATTTTTGATCGCGATCACATTTCGGACGAAAGTGCTTATAAGAAACGTCAAAATGATCTGAGATAGTTTAAACTTGACTGGGAAAACCTATAGTATACATACCGTTTAATCCCAAGCGTATTATTGTTGGACAGTAATTGGCGTAGCGTAATTATACAAATCTGCCATAATTGTTATACTTTCCCCCTTTTAGCACGCTCGCATACACGTGAACTATTCCCGAACTAATTAATTATCCTATGGGCAATTCCACGGGTTAGTGGACATTGAAAAAAAAAAAGAAGTGTGTCTCTTGACTTGATATTTCGATTTATCACCAATCTAATGCCACAGATTTTCATAAATGACATAGGTTATTCATATTCAATTGAAAAATATAATCATTTTCAATGACTTCTGCTAGATCTCAGACCATCATTAAAATTGCACGTGTGGGACTGGGGACAACAAATTTTACTAAAATACAAATTACACAAGACTCGTTTAATATTTCTTCTCACAAATTTCACAAAAAGGCCAAGGATAAACACATTTCCATATTTCAGAAGCCACTTGAGATATTATGCGATTACAAGGGGTGAAAAGACCTCTGGAAGTTCACTGGACAAAATGTAATGTGAGTAACCGTTACGTGAGTAACCACTTTATCTGCACCCCTAGTAAAAACCATGTGTTCTTTACTTTTTTAATGATATACAAAGTTTGTCGCCCTAATAGACTTCTTTGAAATGGATATAATCAACTTTCATAAAAGCCTTGTATGAGGACACTTTTCACTTATGTCGACTTTTCATTTTATGCATGTCCAAATCATGTTACGTGAGTAACCAACACATTTTAAAGATTTGCCAGGAGCATAATGAAATTTATCAAGTTTTGTTTTTATACAAAGGATAGTCAGACTGTGTACTTTGTTGAGATAAAAAGATGTTTAGTTCCTATCAATAATAATGGAGTTACAGCTCCAAGTATGAGTCAATGTGTCTCCAAATGTAACGTGAATAACCGTGGAATAGCCCCTATGATGAATCTTAGCTATATTCATTTCATAATGATTCAACCATTTACATATAATTTACATATAAAATACGTTCCTATATTTAGGATCCCACTGGAAATAGCGCTCGAGTTTTCGTAGGTTATCCTGTTCAAGCTTACTCATTTTATTTTGTTGTATATTGTTGTATGTTGTAGTGATTCCTTGACAAATAAAATGAAGTAATCAATCAATCATTCAATTAGTTCATTACGAACAAAAACAATTTTCTCAGACCCTTTGTTCTGCATACAACCCCTTTTTATTTCATTTCCCCCTTAAAACATGCTTAAATGATACTGAGATAAATAAGATTATGAGATATAAACACAACACAAAAAGAAAGTTCCCCCTCTTTGAAATATCAATAATTTTTTAACCTGGAGGAGTTTTAAAAAATCATTATGTCCATGTAGGGAATTTAATTAGCTACCAGGGGAGAGAATTTTAGGAAAAATCATCTAGTCATGCTTCGGTGAGCAATGGTTGAATGCAAAAATGTCATTTTTTTTAAAGTTCACAAGCCTAAAATCACAACTTTGATTCAATGATATCGGACCATTTCCAGACTTTAAACATTTTTTACACGTCAGAATGTATCCAAAGTGTGCTTCCAAAAACATACGGAAAAGAAATTTGCGTAAAATTTCACGGTTCAGTGAGCATGCAGCAAAAATTGCCCCAAACAGCTATTTTTTTTTCTTTTCCACAGTTTTATGGGATCTTGATAAAATATTGTTACATTGAAAACATGGCAAAACAATGATAGCTTGCCTCTTTCAAACGATATTTGGTTGACATTACTTTTATATAATTATCATTCAATACAGAACCTGCAATAGTGATACAACAATTTACACCTAATTGATCTAAACAAAAACTGTTTCCACGAAATTTGTTTCATTAAAGGTACATCTCAATTAATAAATTTGCCTTCGCTGTTGATTTCCTTAATAATTTTGATCGGGCATGTTAGACATTCTATTTGAAATGGCCTATTGAATTGTTCCGAGAAATTTTACACATCAATTAGATTAAAGCGAATTAAGAGCCATAAGAGATCCACATTTCGTCGCTGCTTTCACGAACCGGCACAACCGAACGCGCACCGCGAAAAGTACATTCTGAGATAAACGCGTTTGAAGTTTAGCCCATTTCAATCCCATCGAAATATGTCCTATGGTATAAACTTTTTACTCTATAAAATACATATCATATTCAAGAATATTTTTCTGTAGTTTAATCAATCAAATATATTAGCTTTAATGACAATTACTTTATGATGTTACGAAGATTGATCACTTGTCGGTTTCGTGAAAGTGAAAAAAATAGCCTGTTTCGCTTGCAAATTATTTTCACGAACACGGCACGGCTCGACCGTAGCCGCCTGTCAATAGGCTAAAAATTTATGTTTTCACGAACCGGCACAATACTAGACGTCAAATGGATTATTTCACGTGGCGCAATAGTCAACACATGGGTTTTTAACACGTGCACGTATTACGTCACACAATGGGGTTCTTATTGCAACTTAGCTACCATTATGAATTGTCTTGCCAGTTTTTCCATAAAAGTTAATTCAAAATTTATTTATATTTTTAACATTTAAGTAATTTATCGTGCTTAGTTTACGTGTACAATCATTCTATGGTTTAGAATGTGAATTAGTGAGCATTTTTTTTATACTAGCTATTCCTTCCTTTTTCTATGACCTCTAAGAAGTTTGTATACCCCCTATTTTTTTTCTTGTCATTTCTCTCTCTCCTCTCTCCACTCTCTCTGCTTCAACAAGGAAATCTTTGTCTCTCTTTTCTTCAGGGGATGGAATGTCCTAGGTATTTATTGGAACATAAACTTAAGCTTTGAATAAAGATAAAAATCTTTAAAAAAAATAATTGCATATGATTAAAAAAGTGCCAATTATAACTGGGAATCAGAAGAGCGATTTAAAAAAAAAAAAGTCTTAACGTGCGATATCATGTTAAATAAAAATATGTTCAATACTCCTCGATAATAAATCATTTTCTCCTTGAATTGCAATCTATTTACATATTATGAAATTAAAAATTGATTGATTGAAATATACATTTCACATGGCATATATAAGAATATCAGCATTCCTCTAAACACCAATCACAAAATCAGTTAGGCCTACTAACTATCAAATGTGGATACAATGTGATCATATTCAATTTATAGCCTAACACTTTTCTTTATTTCATCCTTTTTCCTCTCTGACGAAGAATTCTGCTAGGATTGAAGGCTCAGGCTCCTCTTTATTTAATTGTAACTCCTTTATTGATAACGCAGTTTCAGCAGTTCTTTCTTAAGTTTAATTTTAGGGCAAGTCCACGCTATTTGTTCCCAAGATTGGTGATTATTGCACTTTTTGACGCATTTTTGGTGTCAAAGTGTTTCAGTAGGTTTTGTAAAGCTATACATAATGTGTCATAATCCCCATAAGAGGTATGAAATGAACTTAAATACAGAATAAGGGTCAAAAAACTCATTTCAAGATCATATGACGTCACAATGCTCATTAATATTCATAAAAATAATGAAATGCATTAAAAACGCTATTTCACCATTAAAAAAAGAGGTTTGTCATAGGAGTACAACCAAATAGTATGTAAATTGCTTTTCTATATTTTTTTGGCTATTCTAGTGAAATATCACGAAACTAGCATATATATAGACATTCCACATTTTTATTCAGGTCTCAGAAGTAGTCTGATAAAAGTTATACATGAGCTGATGTAAAATCATGCATATTTATTACTCACCACTCACCACTTTAGAAATGAAACAAAATAAGTGTTTTTTTTTTTTACCATTTGTGTTTTGATTATGTTTTTCTTTGTTTATCAGAGAGATTTGTTTAACAAAAGATGTTGCTCAACGCCTTGGCTACACCCAAATTGTTTAATGAAATAATTATATGGGAATAAATTGCCCCAGTTTGTTACCTGTCCGTGTGTTCACCTGACATATTCTTTAAAACTTGACCTCGCCAAAAAAACTCTATTTTGTTGTATTAACATTAAAATATTTCCTTACATTGTTTAATTACATGTTTTATAGAGGATAAAGAGTATGCAATTTAAGATCTACTACTTTGAAAATTCAGAGTTATATTTGAAACAAAGAACATAATTTGGAAAACAACATTTTCCATCTGTCTCCGTTCGTTACCAACGAAATAACACATGATCATGATTAATTGTGAATTGAGTTAATTCAACTCTATTTTTTATTTTTTATTGAAAATTATTGTACCTGTCAAAAAATATAGTGCCAAAGGATTAAGTATTTAATTTTAAGATTTTTCAAGACAATGACCTGATTTTTTGGCTCTGAAATGGTCCACCAGTTTGTACCTAAGGTCTAGACACCGTGGGTGAGAAAATAGCTTGGACTTGCCCTTGTAATTTTATTGATTATTATTATTTTAGCGGCATAAATTTAATCCTGGTCTAAATATTAGCAAAGTCTATTGTAATTATACCATAAGACCAATTGCACTGAAAGTTCATCTCTAATCTATAACAATTAATCAATATATCTAAATCTGACTTGTTTAGGTAAAAAAAAAAAATGAAATATAAAAACAGTATATCTAAAATCAATTCAGCATTAATTTCCTGAATAACTATTTATATCGTTAAATTTAATAAGTATGGTACCATGTTAGCTTAAGTGGTAAATTTAATTGATTTATATGTTATCTGCTTTCAGTTTAAGAATGCTCTAAATATCTATATATTTTTAATTTTATCTTTTTTGGGGTCATTTAGCCGATGATATAACATTATTGATTTCTTGTCTCTTTATATATATTAGTGGTGTGGATGTTTGAATGGCTGAGGGGGGGGGGCGGTACAAATATGATAACATTCAAACTTCAATATCTCAAGATTGATTGCACTATACATAATCGCTATTCCATTCCCATTGTATAAAATGCCAAATGCAAATCAAAGAGACTCAAAGATTTCTCAGTTCACATGATTGTAATGTCTCAATGAGGACGAGCTTTAATTGAAATTATATATATTCCAAAACAAATGATACGGCCATGTTTAATTCAGTTTACGATTTGAACTAGTGTGAATTCGGTAACATTCTTAAAATAGAATCAACAGCATACAAAATAAACCGGAACCCGAATCCAACAGTTGGGGTGCATGGGGAAGAAGCGGATGTGCAGCGCTCCTCCCCCCTCCCCTCAGCATCTCCATAAACTTTAATACGCTGTAGTGATGCGTCTAAAGATCATTTTGCGTTTGCGTTCTCCTCAGCCGTGTAAAATTTGTTCACTGGCTTATCATAATTTGTGTTGTTTATGTCTACTATAGTTACCTGATTAATCAAACCTTTGATCATTAAAAGCATAGAGTTTAGGGAAAATTATGATAATTAAGTGTTTTCCCCCCTATTGTATTTACATTATAATGGTTAGAAAAAATATTACAATTTTCACCAATCTAACTTTTTACTTCAACCTCCTAACTCATATTAGACAGAAGACAATAATCCTATGAACTCAAACTTGATTTAAACGTAAAGAACAAAACAACCCTACAATTAATTTCAAAACGTGTTTCGCAACGGTATAGGGGGGGGGGGGGGCCTTAGTTAGCCGGGTTAACAAAAAAGCAGGCCACCACAAATGAGAAGGAGTAAAAATATGCACTGATAAATGGCATTTTAGGTGTTCAAAAAGTTTTTATTGTTCATCCCCGGCAAATGGTTTGGGGAACGATATAAGATATCGTCATGAGTCTCGAATAAGTGAAAGCGGGGATTAACGATTTCAAGAAATTAAAAGCCGGAGCCAAAAAGATGTTTCTGAGAGAGAGAGAAAAAAAAAAAATCCACATCTGGCAAACAGTATACCCTGTAATCTCTATTTACCATAAACATGTGTAGTGTGGACCATATCTCTTCACGTTATCCCAATAACCTAATTGGCTAAGTAAGTTCCTAAAGACAAAAACTAAATAAAATAACACTCGAGCCCAAGACTTTCCAATTGTCAATCTCTATCCAGCGTTAGAAGGAATGATTCTCGAGTCTAGTAGCAGGAGACCACCTGCGAAAAACAGTGGCGAAATTGAAGGGAAAAAATCTGAAAAGGAATATATTTTTTGGAAAGTTTGACTTCAATTTTGGCATGCGTAACCGAAAAAAAACAGAAACAAACAAACAAACAAACAAACAAATCAAGCAAAACTTGGATGTACAACGATGATGTTTCGGCTAACCGTGTTCTATAAAACTATCCTGTAAATATCCAATTAGCTATATCAATTCGCAATAAAATCAATTCATAATTCAAATATTCACCACACAGTGTATCTAAATTAATGCATTTTTCTATGTCACAGGGCATATCAAATTTCAGTGAGTCAAAGAAATCTTTAAGATCGAGAGTAGGCCATTTTTATGGTGAGAAATTTGAACACGTGTTTGCATCGCTTATATCATCTCATTGAAGAAAAAAAAATGATTGTACGTATCGTACAGTAGGCCTACTTTAGTTTATCCTCTCTTTTCAGAATGGGCAAACTTATCGCACAACTACAATCAAAGTAGATTTATGTATCTAGAAATTAATTTAGTTTCATCTGATATGGACAAAATTGAGAAAAATTGATAGGTGGTGTTATAGTCTTTTATAAACACAATCCTCAAATGCGGGCATGTGCACCGCGATTTTATCCCTGTGGCGATATTTGTGGCGATTTCTTGTACACTGACATCATTTTGAAATTGGTCATGGTTTTGGCTTTCATGCCCCCCGCTTCTAATAAATAATAAAGAAATACAAAGAAAGCCCCCCCCTCGTCAGAAAAGAGAGACAACGATACTTCTGAGAGAGAGAGACATAGAGAAGAAAGGAGATGAGAGAGAGGAGAGAGAGAGGAAGAGATCAAAGAAAGATTCGGTCGTATACAACTTAAATTGATTAGCAAAGGAGGGAAAGAAAGCACTTTTCACATTTCAAAAATAGAACGATTGTACACGAAAACCAAAGCATAATATATAGGTAAATATTGAAAATAGAATGATTTTATTAACTCGAAGAAACTAGCATAAGATCAATAGGCAACGATAGGCTACTTGCAAAAAACTCATTGTGACGTAGAACGCGAATGTGAAAATAACCCATTGTGACGTAGTGCGCGCGCGTGTATGACCCATTGTGACGTACTCATGTGCCGGTTCGTGAAAAATAAATTTAGCGCTTTGTAAACGGCACACTCGGCCGTGCCGGTTCGTGAAAGCAAGATTTGTCTTTTCCGCACATGTGTCGTTTGGTTGTTTATGTTACCATGAAACTAAGGCGTTCTGGAGGCTGAAAATTTGTGAAATGAAAGCTGTTGATTACTGATAATAAAAATGTAAACAAATAGAACAACTACATTTTGACGGATTTTGGGGGCTTGTGCCGTTCGTGTAAAGCACGACGATTTATCGGGAGTGACGTAAGGGTTTTCCAAGGGCGCAATTGTTTGCATGTTTTTAGATGGAACTATACATTAATACATGTAGAAGGAAAATGGTAAAACAAAATCATTCGCTCTTTCAAGAGGGTGTATGGGTGTGTGTGTGTGTGTGTGTGTGTGTTGGTGTGTGTGTGTTGTGTGTGTGTGTGTAGGATGAGGTGTGCATGTAGCGTGTAACGTGGGGTGTGTGTTTATGTGAATGTGTGCGTGTGTATGTGTGTATATGAGGACGCGAGAGAGAGAGAGAGAGAGAGAGCGTGCGCAGTAGAGGGAAAGAAAAAAAAAGAGTTTCGGAGATAAAGAGGGATGGATAAAGAACAGTGGAGAAACAGGGAAAGAGATTGAAATTGAGAGAGGGGGAGGGAGAAAAATATTCTAAGAATTACACATCCCAAAATTATCGTACACTGTTTGTCATAAAGGTGGAATATTTTTTTCTGACTCCAGCGACATTCTGTTGCTCTGGCTTTAACTTCTTGAATGCGTTCGTCCCCGCTTTCAATCTTCAGAATCTTGGCTATATCTTAGACGTTCCCTCAACCCTTCCCGGGGATTTTCTTCCAAAAAGTTTGTCACCCGCCCCCCCCCCCCAAGATGGCCATTTTGGTAATTTTTCTTATTTTGGTGCCCCTTTTTGTTTATAGTAATAATCATAATAATAATAATAATTGTTATTCATTAAGCGCTAATACAACATAATAAAATAGAAAATAATCATTAGATACAAATTAATAAACAACATTCTAAGTTTACGCGACCTACCAAGGCCCCTCAGTCCTTCCCCAAGGAAACACTTCTGAGGTGTAGAGCTGTTATTGTTCTTTAAGTTAAATCTATTTTTTTGGTTACAGGCTTGACTCTTTTGTCTAGGGGAGGGGTCAAAAATTATTTGGAGCGGGGGTTTTTACACCATGAAAATATCTATCTTCCCAAAATTGTATTGCAAAATCTCATGTTAACATAAATCAATATAAAATATTATCTGTAGTCACAATTTACAACCTTGTCACCAAAGTTTTAAAAAAGAATTAGGGGAAAATGATAACAATTAAGGATTAAAGGTTGTTGTTGTTGTTTTTTTGTTTTTTTTTGCATAAAAAGGTGGAATAAAATATTCCGAATTTTAACCAAACACACTTTTTACTTCAACCCCTCCCCTAAACAAAAGACCTAAACCTGTCCATATAAATCTAGAGTTAACTTAAAGAATATTATAAACAATACATCTCAGACGCGTTTCCAGGGGGTAGGACTGAGAGGGAATTGATTGGCCGGGTAAACAAAAAGGGGCCCTAAAATTAAAAAAATGACAAAAATGATCATCATGGGTTTAAAAAAGGGTTGGAAGAATGTTAAAGATATAGCCAGAGTCCCGAAAAGTAAAAGCAGGGACAAACATATTCAAGAAATTAAAGCTGGAGCAAAATCATGTTGCTAAAGCGGCAAAAAAAAAATTATTCCACCTTTATGACGGACAGTGTAGAACAGGGGGATTGCTCCTCTGCTGTACGGTAATTTAAAAAGCTGCAGATAATTTATATAACGAAGCATGGTAGTCTCTTTATTAATTCTGTAGCTAATTTATTAGTGACAATGAAGTAAAAATATATTTATATAGAACTCATAAGAGCTAATTGACCCTTCTCAGATGCAGGGGGCCTTAATATCAAAATAAACTAGAGGGGCCGTCAAAGGCGGCAGACCCACGCCTTGGTGGCGCTACAGAGTAGTTGTAATACTATACTATGGGGTCAAAACTGAAATCTACAAAGAATCTGCAGGGATCAACCAATCATCACCTAAATCTAATCGATTCTTTCCTTTCACTATCCAAACAATCCCTGAAAATTTGGTGCAAATCCGTTCACCCGTTCTCTAGTTATCTTGTACACAAACAAACAAACATACGGAACCCTTTACAATACCCTGCCGATTTCATCGGCGTGTGGGTAATGATGTAGCGTCGCTCGGCTCGCACTCAGCTGAGCTGATGCAGTAATTCGCTCACCCATTTCACAATGCATTATGTAGACTCTATGTAGGAAAGCCGAATTTACGTAAATTTTTACCTTTTTTCATGATTAAACACGAATATTGATACCCGATGACTCTTTTTGCATAGATAGTTGTTGAACATGACTTTGCAATGGTTTTTGCATGTATATCGTAGTTATAAAGTCCCTTTTAGGCGCGTGTTGTGATGATCTCGATTTTACCTGAACGCACGTGTGATTGCAAGTTCGATATGTACACAAAGAGCGTCGATGTACAAAGATTCATTACCTTGCATTCGTCGTATGGATGGTTTCTCGCACACGACATACATAGATTGCGAGTGCAGGCTTGGGCCACGGCAAAATCTTGTCGATCCTCACCGCGTGATGCTTCCGTGCATGCGAGTTCTGTTCATGACAAACTTTCGCAGGGAGTAGAAATGGCTCATGGCACTGCGCGCTGTCGTCCGCTGTGCATGAGAGGTGGCTGTTCTCTCGAATTGATTTTACCCCGGCTACAGAGTAGTTGTAATACTATACTATGGGGTCAAAAACTGAAATCTACAAAGAATCTGCAGGGATCAACCAATCATCACCTAAATCTAATCGATTCTTTCCTTTCACTATCCAAACAATCCCTGAAAATTTGGTGCAAATCCGTTCACCCGTTCTCTAGTTATCTTGTACACAAACAAACAAACAAACAAACAAACAAACATACGGAACCCTTTACAATACCCTGCCGATATTCATCGGCGTGGGTAATGAATATGACAGGGGAAACTGTTTATATTGATTGGTTAATAAAGCAACATTCGAAGAGATTGTGATCTTGAATACTGATTTTAAAAGACGAACTCACAATGCAAAAGATGGAGTATTAGTTTTATTTATAGTAGTCATCATTGTTATTATAAAATGTTTAAATCAAGATTGGGAGGGAGAGACATTTAAAAGCCCTCTTGTGAAATTGTACCCATGCTCCTAAGTAAAGAACAAAACGATGTGGTTGAAAATAAGGTCATGTCATAAAAGAAAGATTTTTAAAATGAATGTCAAACACGTAATAGTGAACAAAGTACCTGGGGAATAGTGGAACAAATAGAGAAAGGGGTCATGCAGCGATTGGCAAGTGCTCTTTAAAATATAGGAGGGACCTGGAGGCGATATTTCGATCAATATTCTAACATTAAAGACCGCTAAAGTGGTCGTCGAAGTGCCGACCTATCGATCGTCCGCTATAGTGATTCGATCCAAAGCCCTCTATCGACAAGGATTGTCATCTTCAAAGACGATCGCTTATAGCACGGTTACAACCGATTGTGAGCGTTCTTGCAAGTATTTGTCCCACAGCCTGCGTTGGGCAGTTGCGAACTCCTGCGATTCCTTGTGTTTCAACAATGTGTAGCAATAGTACGACCAACTTGCAAAAACAAAAAACTTTAAGAAAAACACAACGAAAAAAACAACAACAACAAAAATAAAAAACAAACAAACAAACAAAACTTGTGTCCCACTCGAGGATTGTCTGCAAAAAGCCTACGCAGACTAGAATATGGAGTTGTATGACCGACCAAAGACTATTGTGACCATGACATTAATTGTGCCTGCATCGTTTGAAAAAAAAACCATGACAGAAAATTATCCACCTCCCCCATCTGCCGTCCATCTGAAATGTCATTTTCTAAATATCAACTACTAGTACTTGTATCTTTTATAAAAATATTACACTTTCCTCCAATTTCCATATCAGAATCACAATATTTACATGTCCTAAATATTTTGGATGCATGAAAGCTTGCAGCCTGATATCATGTTTCGCACAGCGGCCGGGACGACACTCAAAAATGAAACTTATGACCTTTTCATCAAAAAATGAAAATACGTTATGTTTTTAAAGGGGTGCTTATCTATTTCTGTCAACTTAAATGAGTTTGACCTTTAACGACAATAAAAAAAAAAAAAAAATGTCAGTTTATAGAAGCTACTACTTTGTCCTCATTCAAATTGTATGTCATCTGCAAGGGCGTTCTTGAGGCAACATATATATCTACCTCCCTCCCCCCCCCAAAAAAAAAAAAAAAATAAAAAAATAAAATAAATGATAATAATAATAATAATAATAATAATAATAATAATAATAATAATAATAATAATAATAATAATAATAATAAATAAATAAATAAATAAATAATAACAATAATAATAATGATAATAATAATAATATTATTAAAAATAATACTACTAATAATAATCAAAATAATAAAAATAATAATAAATGAATTAATAAATAAATAAATAAAACTAGTAAAAATCAATCAATCAAAAAAATAAAAAAAATAAAATGATAAACAAATTGTCCGTCCGTCTGGTGTAATTCGGGATCAGTTCTTGATGCTACTATTGTTGTTGTTGTTGTTGATAAAATCTTGAAATTGGAACTAATGATTTCTAAATTTCTGTGGGGGAAGAAAATCAATCCATGTCTGAAAATAAGAAATGTGAAGTAGGAGGTGTGTTTTTCCTCAGATGTGTATGTGTGTGTTTTTTTTTTAATATCTTTATTACAAAGGCTCATTTGTCTTTGTAATGGTCGACAATGAGGCTGATGATTCTTGTTTCCCCCAGATTTATGAAAGTCATCCACCTTATTCCCCACTGTGAGTGGGGCCACTCAGATGAGTTTTAGATCTTTTTAGTTTCCGGTGTTTTGGGTTTAAAAAAATTGGATTGGTGGAGATTCTGCCAATGTTGAGGAAAATCGTGGGAATAGATTTAAACAACAGTTTTCTTCATAAACGTTTATTTATTTATTTATTTTTTACTTTTTTTTTTGTCAGGTGAGGGCTTTTTAGTGCCTCAACTTTTTCATTTTGGGGACATTAACGGCGGGTTTAGGGCTCAACCTCCCTCTTGATTCATGATTAGTGCTTATCTCCTTTTTCATATTATCATGGAGGTAAAAGAATATTGGGTCAGTTTCTAATGAACATATGAAAAGACCTAATTTTCTCAAGAGTTTTCCGGGATTCTTGAATGGACCTATCCTCATTCGATACAGAATACTTGATAAAAGGTTACTTTTCATAAAAATGCTTTTCGTCTGTCTGTATTTTTAGTATTTTTCATTATCCTTATGATACATTGTTTGGGTGTAATATGAGACAAAGTTTGAATGAAAATGATAATGTCAACGGAGGTCCGCACTTTTAAAGTCGTCGAGTCGTTAAGAATGTCAAACTCATCTCGATTACTTTCAATGAGGGTTGTATGAAGAAGATTGTTTATTTTAAAAGCACTCACTTCGAGTGGGCGCCCTCTCATTTTATTCGGGTATCAGGAGATTATTCGAAGAAAACATGTAATTTGAAGTCAAAAACACGAAAAAGAACATGAAATAAAAGAAGGTCGTTAACACTGCCCCTGGTTACGAGACCCTTTTTCAGAAAATCATACTCACCGATATTAAAAAGCTGTGTTCTTCATTTTTTTTTTTTTTTTTTGGTTGAAAATTTTGAAGAAAGGTCGCAACTAATTTCAAAGTGCAGCATCAGAACTTTGGAACGAAGTACATAATAGGAAGTGCCTACATTAGAGCAATCTATTTTGACAACGTTTCTTTTAGACTCTTGACCCATTTTTATGATTGTTATAAGCCATCTTTATAATGTTTCCTGTTTATTTCATGACAATTTATATACTTTTTTTTTTCTTAGTGAGAAAGAGATTACGACACAAATATTGTTTCAAAACTGTCATAAACAGTGATCTTCCTGTTATGTAATAATGCTTGATATCTTTCTAAAAAATGAATATTGATCGTTGATAAGGATTGACTAGCCATGTGGTGTTTTATATTTGTTTTGTTTGTTTGTTGAAGGGTGTATTGTGTAGTTTTCTTTTTGTTTTCTTCATTTCTCCTTTTTAGACAAATCATTTGAAAGTTATCAGAAAACACATGTAATAACGCGTGCAAACGCCTACTATATGTTAAAATGATCTCATCTATAGCTTTACATTTTAATATACAATTCCATCAATGTAATAAATGATAAGATAATAATGAAACGATAACAATGTGAAAACATCCAAGTAGGATTTTTTTTTCCAAATATGAACTTTAGGTGAAAAGTTATAGTGTGGAGGGGCAATCAAACTATGTGAATTGTACGCGAGAACTATATATTACTTGGTATAGACAATGCAGTGTGACACAAAAGCGCGTTTTTAAATTTGGTGATTTTTCTCTATGACATGTAAAAGGCAAGTTTACCCGAAAAGTGTGACAGCTCCAGAACAAGTTCTGCCTTAATGCTACAGTCACACAGACACTTACGTTGAGTTACGTCAAGCGTTGCGTCCATTTTTTTTTTTTCCTGCGGATCCCCACGGATGCCTTCCCGTTATAGTCAGCAGTGGAAATAGTGATACTTTCGTTAATCCAATAAAACGTAACAAAAAATCATAAGAAATGATAGAACAGAAGATGAAATAAGGATAAAACAACAAAAACGCAACTAAACGTAAGTGCCTGTGTGACAGTAGCATAACCAAGGTCTCCTTGTCTTTATTTTACTATGAATTATCTTCCTAACTCTCCTTTTGGATCATAAAGTTTTACATGAATTTGATATCCTACCTATGTGAAATGTGAACAAAGAAAGTTGATCAAATATATATCCATCTATCATGTCTATGTATGTAGTCGGTAGGTATTCCTTTTCTTGTTCTTGAATAAGCCTAGTACGTGGTCGCTTGATTCTTTTTAAGGGTTATCTTAATTTTTCGTCACCCTTGCCATGTACTTCAGGATACTGAATTCTTTGCAATTCGTCAATATCCCAAAGATAATCTGTGACGCATTTTAATCACTTTTATTATGATTCGCTACTTTATTGCATTTAAAAGACCAAATAAAACCTGCAAAATCGCCTCCGCATCTTTAAGATTTGTCCATCAAAATCGCATTACCGTTACAAATCTCAACTCCATCCCTACCGACAGATATGTCAAACGGTGTTAACTGGCCACGTGTCTTTCCACGCGCAAATTGAACATCGACCTGATGCATCAAAACTAAATGAGATTTACCTGTGAGGGGGAAGACGCGTCATTAATCCCAAGTCAAAAGTGTTTTAGTTAAAGACCTCGTGGTTCTTCATGTGCTTTGAAGCTTTGGAGTGTTCAAAGAATTAGGTGAAAGACGCTTGTTTTGACAAGCCCCATTTAAATCTTTGATCAAATTGTGATGAAAAGGGAAGATCCCATCGATTTCTAGTATTGTCTTTCTCTTATGAAGTCACCAAGCACGTAGAGACTCTTTGTAAGAATTGTCAATTAACAATTAGTACAGCCTTTGTTAGGATTTGAAAGACACTGAGACATTTGACGTCAAATCTCTGATATTAATTAATGCATTTGTTAGGTTGCGTAGATCACCAAAAAAAGTTCAGTTTTTTCCCCAATTAACAGATTATAATTTGTTGTTTTTGTTGTAATTTAACAATTCAAAAATAGTCGAAAAGCTTGGCATGTACCATTTTTTATGCAGTATAATAACATTAAATTTTGTTTTAGAACGTGGATGCGCATTTCAGCGCATGAGTTGGAATCCCCTATTTTTTTTTTTTTTTTTTTTTTTTTTGGTAAATAATATAGCATTCACATGATTGTATAGCGGAGTTACAACATAACATTAAAAAAAAATAAAGGCACAATGAAATGAAAGGAAAGAAGAGAAAGAGAAAGGTGGAAAAGTAGAAAGGGAAGAAAAGAAGAAAAGTACAGAAGAGAGAAAACAACTGAAGCATGAACAAGCTATGGATTCTCCTGAATTATGCGGACGGCAAAGCGCAAGAAATTCCCAAAGTCGCCTTAAAATAATGATTTATAAAAAAAAAAAAAAAATTCAACTTTTATAATATAATTTTTTTCCTGCATTGTCTTCCCTCCAAGCTATTATAATCAAAATATTGTGAGAACGAATCAAGAGCACAAATTTAAGTAACCTAAGTGTCTGTTTAGTTTATATTTCCCATGACAAATTTCAAATTTGTGCAAGATGTAGTTCATTTTGGTCATAAGGCATCCAAAAGGCAGGTCATTTGGACGTATTTAACAGGGTATTTTCTGAAAGGGAAATTATTATAGTAATCATTGAATTGTGGAAGAAACTGTCTGAATGTGATTTGTATGGGACTACACATAATGTTTCACTGTTAGTCGGGATGATTTTTACGGCATTATAAGGTTAATCCGTGCTTGTAGACTTTTTTTAACGCGATCTTCTTCCTTAAAAAAAAAATTAATAATTTCAAAGCTCGCACTTTTCAGTAATTGTAGATTCCCTTAAAAAAAAGAAGGAAGAAAGATGATCCGCCAAAAACTAACATGTTATACGAGAACCCGTCTCCCCCAAATTTATCTCTCCTCCTCCCTCTCTACCCCCCCTCTCTCTCTCTCTCTCTCTCTCTCTCTCTCTCTCTCTCTCTCCTCTCTAGGCCTGTTTCTCTAGCTTTTCCTGAATATCCGACACGTGGTTACACATGCTTCTCTAAATCCTACCTATTTACGCACTCAGACCGAGTGCTTTATTTACCGCAATTATAAATAATACACTAAGGTGTTTATGTCGCAGTAATGACCATTATGACAACATAATTATACTTATTCATTATATTCTATGAACGAATCAGGCCGGGTCTGTGCGTAAATTGATATTGTAAACCGTCTTATTGAGTCACGGTGCTTGACTACATCATAAGATCATGCTATCCCGTTCCTCTAACTATAATGGAAAAATAAAAAGATGAGAAAATGCTCAATTTTATCCAAATCATATTACTTTTGGTATGAAAGAAAAATGATTTTCCTAACATTTCTCAAATACATATGTTATCAACAAAATATAAAGTGATAAACTATTATTTAAATCCTTGTTAAAATCCTGATGATGCCAGGTCAGTGACACGATACTATTAAGTAACCAATTGGATGGTATTGAATATAATTATTAAATTATTATTATCATTATCAGCTTCCTTGAAAGATAAAGCGGGAAAAGAGCTCAAGCCAATTTCGATATGTGACAACCATACACTCCAATGAGTTGGTTGTTGGTTGGTTTTAATGACACATATCATTAAATTTTGCATAATTATATTAATGAACAAAATGCTTTACAGGCCTACGTTCAAGTCCCATTTATATATTTCCTAAAGTTATGGAAACATCCTTATTACATAAAAATGATAACAGACTAAAGTAATAAGTTCTTGTGAAGGGCGTGATAAATACACAAACATTTGTATTTAGGATTCTTCAGATTGATGCAAGAATTGTATTCAAGAGTCATTAATTCATTTTTCGAAATCAGTAATGAGCCCTTGGATTATAAATACTGAATATTTTGATTGAGAACATTTTTAATAGCGAGAAAGTAGCCCATGCTCAAAAATGATAGAGCCGCTTTTGTCCCCAGAAAATTTGGCCTGCACAATGATCTATTCAAAATTGAAAATCCTGGATCCGCGCCTGCCAGCATTCCCTTTCCAACTTCCCTCTCATCGTATCTACTACTATCTAATTAGAGTCACATATCCAGCCCCCCCCCCCTGGAAAGCCATAATATTGAAAAAATAACGCCACAAACTTGATATACATGTTTTAAAAAAAATAAAAAAAAAGAATCAATCTGCACCAACGAGAAGAACTGCACGCTCATCACAGTAATAATGAATCGTTCCTGAATACGGCATTTGAATGCTATAGCCGTAATATTAAGATGTCATATTTTCATTTAAAACAATAATATAATTAGTTTGAGGCATACCACAAGGAATAAAAGATGTTTAGGTCAAAACAAGCCTGTTACTTCACGTGCTGTAGCTTCGAATTGTTTATCGTGTCTACGTAATTTAAGAACTATATATATTTTTTAGTGAATCACTTGTTTATTTATGTCCAATATGATAATAAAAATAAATTCATAAGCAAAGGTAAGTCAAAATGATATCTATCTAAAGCGTAGGGATCCAGTCCAAAGAATTTTATTGCACCTTTCTAAATGTATTTTTCTCTCCAACTCTTATCTTCTTTCATATAATTTGTAGCGATCATAAATAGGTTGCCAAACTCTTACAACTTCCATTTCTTCAAATAATTAAGGTACTTCTTGTCCTTATAGTGGTAAAAATCTATACGCCAACTTTAACAGGTAAAAAAGGAGTCTTCGTTACATTTCAAACATCGACATATTTCTTCTTGTTGAAATGTTGCCAAAGACACTTTTAATGTTCATAACAATATTTGAGTGTTGCGAGGGAAGAAGGGCATGTGCATGTAATTTCCTCGTTTTTAGGTCACTTGTAATTGTACACAAAAGTGATATATTTTGCATGCGATGGTAAATGAATATTATTTACGGGCTTTGGGCTATATGTAATGGAGAGCTCGGATAACAAACTTTGTTTTAAATGTCATTACCAACAATTCAACACAATAAATGTAATTTAATAATGCTGATATCTTCATTTAGTGTTAAATAATTGTTTTCGACGATCCTTTCAAGCAGTTAACATTTCATTATTAATGTTAAGTCATTTCCACTCGCTTCCTTTGTCATGTATGTCTAAATATCTAGCAGCAAAAGTTCATCTTTTGGGAATTCTTTCCTTCCTTTCGGCCCTGAACAAAAATCAACGATGTCGCCAATTAGATGCATGAGGAGTTTTACTTATAATTATCCATGGTCATGATGGTCAAAACTAATCGTGTGCCAGTCGTGCACCTCTCTTGGTCTGCGGCGGATATGCAGGAAATCTTGCATGCGTCGGACGCATGAAGATGGCCCTTTTGAAGTATAGTAGGGTACATGCAGGTAATATGGACCCCTAAGCTCATTGCCTAATTTGCATAAAATTACGAAATGACACACAGTCTAATCTTTGTTTATATGAATCAATAACTACTGCTCTAACTTTTATTGTGAAGAAAAACAATTATCACCAACCCCCCTGTCTGCAATATTCAAATGTTGACGTCATTACCAAGTGCCCATATTACCTGCATGTGAAGGTAATATGGGACATGTATTTAATGTACGTTTTAAAAACTACAATTACTCTACCATGTCTGGATTTGCTTAAAATGTTGAAAATCATTAACTTTAAGATATAATTTGAAATATAAGACCCTTCAGTAAAACCTTGACTATATATTTCATTGTTATGTATTTTGTATATTAATTTTTTTTTTAATATTATTTTAATATTATTTTCCATTATACAAGTCAATATAGGCCTACAATAAGTTATTTATATAATTATATACTGTGAATATACCCTAAAAAATCGTAGCAAAGAGATTGATGCCTCATCCCAATACTAAGTACCAGAATCATTTCCGCCATTTTGGATGTCCCATATTACCTGCACTAATGTTGCTGTGTCAGGCAAGCATTTAATGCAACATTGCATCCCTTCACTAAACAAATTGACCTGTACACGCTAGTATGATCAAAATGAAACTATAAAGCTTACTAAATATACAAACAATTGAGGTTACCCCCTCAAACACTCTTTCACCATCACATTCTTGTGAAATATCAAATTTTACATCAGGGTAAAAAATGCCGTAAGTTTTACCTACCTTTTTGTTTTCAGTAATTTTCTCAGAAAATTTCGGCCATTAGATGCTCTCACGACGATATATTTACGTATACAGTTCATATGAACAACATTATGGGCTCACACCGGTCATCGGTCACCGGTCGACGCGTCACGACATGATTGCTTCAGGTGTCCCATATTACCTGCTGTCCCATATACTGCATGTACCCTATCTCACGCTGAGACGTCTCCGCGAACTGAAAAAAGGGGGGAAATATTATATATTTAAAGCATGTTTCATGGAGACTGAGGAAACGTCTCTGAGACGTCTCCTCGACTAGTCTCAAAACCGTCCCAAAATAGTCTCAAATCTGTCTCATGGCAAGTGGCAGTCCGTCTCAACACAATCAAATCAACGTGGATATCAGAAGTTGGAGGCCTACAAAAAACACACAACCGGGCTTTTTTTATTTTTTTTAATGGAGCGTGGCGAAACAGATAAGTGAGGAAGCAAATAAATACGTTGAGTCAAGCCTCAGGGTACTCTTCTTCACGTAAAGAATATTTTAAATTTCTTTTCCCTGAAGATAGCTTTATTTACTTTATATATTCAATTACACCGATGTTCATTATTATATGCGCAAAATAAAAGATGCTATGATATTACATTTCTAATGAAGTAGGTCGTGTAGCAAAATTATCCATCGAAAAAATACAAAGGATGCCATTAAACTAGTGCCTATTAAAGTGAGTTGGAATAATAATGTAGTGAATAAATAATAAAAGACTAAAACAATGTGTTGGCTCTGTGGGATAGAGCTCCGCCTCATAATCGGGAGGTCATGGGTTCGAGCCCCGGCCGCGTCATACCAAAAAACGTTAAAATTGGTAGTTGCTGCTCCCTGTTTGGCGGTCAACAAGAGGGGGATAGAGCAACGTCCTTCTGGCGCTGCTCAGCGGCTGCCAGGCCACGAAAAAAAGGGGCAAATAAATATCCTTTTCCGGACAATAACATTTGGAGCATTAAAAAAAAAAATCACTAGGGATTTGAAGGAAACAGCATAGAAGACAGTCGTATACTTTATTGGACAAATTATTTATTATTTATCGTTTAATGTTTGTTGTTTCAGTGGATGATTTTGAAAGAAAAAGATGTGATGTTACTTTAATCCTTTCTAGCTCTTTCTGCATGAGCGCGATTCGGGGTTAAATAAAATGACAAGAAACCAAATAGGCTCGGAGGCAGGAAGAAATGTAGTCATTAGCATGCGAAATATAAAACGCGACCTCCGTTTCCTCACAATTCCAAAATTAAAGATTTCTTAAGATTTTTGCTTACTCGGTATTTCTTAAAAATAAACTGAACACAGACAGGATACGGGGAAATGTTTAAAAAACAACATTTTGAAGCCTGGATTTGCGAGACGATGTCCTTTCTTTCATTAAGGCATCATATTTTTTGGAGTACCCAAATGCGACGCAAACATCCTGCGCAAAAATAAATAATCGAAAGTGGATCGTGCTAGTTGTCGCGTTTTATCAGTAATTTTATTGAAGGCTTTTTTTAACATTTTGAAATCTATACATCCATACAACAAAATGCATGTTTCTAGATATGACCTTGTATTTTGATGGAAGCTGAAATATAGAAATATGAAGAGAAAGAAGAGAGAGAAGAATAGTGAGGGGGAAAATGCAGAGAGGGAAGAAAAAGAGTAAGAGAACTTGCAATTAGGGAGAGAAAGAATGTCGGTTATGAATGTGTGTTGTGTGTGTGTGTTTGTGTGTGTTGTGTGTTTATGAGAGAGAGAGAGAGAGCGAGAGAGAGAGGATGTTTGTGAGGAAGACAGGATGTGTGTTTGTGCAGACTTGTGAACAAAAGATTCATGAAGATGACAGACTAGAAACGATCGAAATTTTAGAAAGAAAGAAAAGTCTGTATTATCATTATAGGCCTACACACACAGCACGCACGCACCCACACACACACACACACACACACACACACACACACACCACACACCCACACACACATACACACGCTCTCACACACACACACGACACACACATATACACCAAATACACACCCACCCACACATATTACTGCGAACCCTCTTTCTACCCTCTCTTGGAACTAAGCTTTTTTATGTAATTCGATTTGCATCCATCTTTGGATTGCCCGCGGTGCTGGATGCATGCAGCCAATTATTTAAGTGCTCCCTAAAATAGCTTAATTTTGAAATGAGGCGACAAAAAATCTAGATCAACTAGTGACATTATTAGTCAACATTAACGCGCCCACGTGATGCTCCATGTTCTGTTCACTCCACGGTATAACACAAAATATTGAGGCCACTAACCCCCTCTTTACACTGTAAAAACGCTGTTTAAAATATTTAAAACATTTATAGTGTTGTTTAATTCGGTCACTCTAACAACGTCGTTTTAAATTTTAAACAAAGTTGTTTAAATCTTAAACAATCGGAGATAGAAATTAAATTTGAAGCCGATTTTCAACGTTTGGCTGTTAAAATTTCACCAACGTTGTTTCAAATTTGAACAACGTTGTTAAAATTTAAAGCAAAGTTGTTCGAGTGAGCTTAAACAACACTATGGGTTGTTTTAATATATTTTAAATAGCGTGTTTACAGTGTATCAAATAGTCTGAGAGAGATGGAGACAGATTACGGCCACCTTGCTCCAGCGTGCCTGAAAAAATAGCACGAAGCAATGCTAGACCCGTTGTGACTATGACATTCGAGCAACGACCTTTTTTTTTTCGCTGAAAACAAGCTGAAAGTTTTTTTTTAAGGAGAGTTGTAGCTTCTACGTTTTTATAACCTCTTCATAATATGTCATAACTGTCGCTTTACCTTTGGATTTTATATATGCAAACCACATAATTGTTGTAATAATAATAGTGATTATTATTTTCTGATTATTAATAATTCTCGGCGTGTAACTGTGTGACATTTGTTGAAATGTCAATGAATTGAAACTGCAAAAGGTAATCTGCCCAATTCATCTCAGTTGTTAGCAGGATATTTTTCCCCCAAATTCCCCAGTATTGATTAATTGTCAACCAATAATCTTTTCTCATGTTGACAAAATGGGATAGAATTTATCCTTTTAAATCTGTACAATGTTCAATCAAGAGACACATACTCTCTTTCCGATGTTTATATTCAATAAATAATTGATCACATCGGATGGTCATACAAACTTTTGTAATTTCCTAAACAAATGTCAAGAGTTTAGCATGTTTAAGGGCACTTAGAGGCATTAGGGTCCTCCCTGGGATTTCCTAAATGTCTTACAGTGTATTAATTTAAATCCCTATCATTTTTTTAACGTCAATGACTTTTGATGACACCGTATCATCAATTTATATAAGTATAGTCATGGGCACCATGGGTCAGTGGGTAGAAGAAAAATCGCGTCACGGGAGGTCCCGGATTCGAATGGGGATGGGGTAGACTCTTTCCATGAGTAATGCCACTAAAACATGAACACTACATTCAGGTGCGGATCAAGGATTTTCAATCAGTAAAGATTCAGCAGGCCCAATTGTCTGGGGACAACAGTTGTCTCCATTATATTTGGGCATGGGCCGATACTTTCAATTGTGTGAGGTAAGGTTGGATCCGCTCCCGATATTCCCCTCCTCAGGTGAACATCCAATTACAATGAATTAAGGACCTCGATTTTATGTTGAAATTATGGCATGTCTAGTAAAGTACAATCTCACATCTTCGAAGAAGGGCAAGGGCAAGGGCGAAGGATACACTCTATCATTATACTAAGCTTTGTACATGAATCATGAACTAGCTCAAAGGATTCTGCTTGTCATGGAGAAGATTTTGAATTGATGATTTTCTCTGATCGCATAATCTGTTCATGTACCGACTCACTCTGACCAATGGTATATTGACCAGACCTTGGCATCAGGGGTTGAGACGGATGGTTGGGTCGCGTTTACATGGACCCAATACCATGGTTTGTAGAATTTTTGGCGTATAAGATTCGGTTCGAATATAGACGCCATCTTACGTGCGGGTTGATATTATGTGGGGTTCCCTAGGGAAATAAGTATGATATTGATGATGATTTATAAAGGACTATCCTATTCATTTAAGACATATGGCAGTAAATGTATGATTTTTCTTGTGCGTCTTTCACAATTTTTTTTTTTTACTCAGTCCAATACGGAGCCTTAAAATTAATTACATGACAATGCGAATGTTTCCTTGGAGGCTTTACAAGTGCTGACTGCGAAGCTGCCTTTGAGAATAGGGTACATGCAGGTAATATGGCCCCTAAGCTCCTTTGCCTAATTTGCATAAATTGCAAATGACACACAGTCTAATCTTTGTTTATATGAATCAATATCTACTGCTCTAACTTTTATTGTGAAGAAAAACAATTATCACCAACCCCCTGTCTGCAATATTCAAATGTTGTCGTTATTACCAAAGTGCCCGTATTACCTGCATTTGCAGGTAATATGGGCACATGTATTTAATGTATTTTTAAAACTACAATGACTCTACCAGTCTGGAATTTGCTTAAAAATGTTGAAAATCATTAACATTAAGATATCATTTGAAATTATAAGACCCTTCAGTAAATACTTTGACTATTATTTCATTGTTTTGTATTTTTTTATATTATTTCTTTTTTAATATGATTTAAATAATTTTCATTATACAAGTCAATATAAGCCTATAATAAGTTATTTATATTAATTATATACTGTGAATATACCCCAAAAAATCGTAGCAAATAGATTGATGCCTCATCCCAATACTGAGTACCAGAATCATATCGCCATTTTGGATGGCCCATATTACCTGCACTAATGTTGCTGTGTCAGGCAAGCATTCATGCCACATTGCACCCCTTCACTACAACAAATTGACCTGTACACGCTAGTATAACTCAAAATGAAATTATAAAGCTTACTTAATATACAAAACAATTGAGGTTACCCCTTCAAACACTCTTTCACCATCACATTCTGTGAAATATCAAATTTTACATCAGGGTAAAAAAATGCCATATGTTTTACGTACCTTGTTGGTTTTCAGCAATTTTCTCAGAGAAATTTCGCCATCAGAATGCTCTCACGACGATATATTTGTGTACACAGTTCATATGAACAACATTATGGTGCTCACACCGGTCATCGGTCACGGTTGACGGTCACGACATGATTTGCTTCAGGTGGCCCATATTACCTGCTGCCCAATATTACCTGCATGTACCTATCGTAAATTTAGCTAAATGATCATTTCGTGTCTATGTATCGTCTAGTACCTTTAATCATCCCAACAAAGGAAGTTATGGTTGTGATTAAGGTAATTTAAAATTGACGTCGAGAAACTGTGTTACAACAAACATTGTCAATTGAGAAAGATTTTTTTTTGTTTAATGTAATCTATTTTTAATCCATTTTTTTTATAGCAATTAATATTCAATAATATTTGCTTTCCTCCCCCCCCAGAAAAACAAAACAAAACAAAACAAAAACAGCGAATATATTCAAGATATGAATCGTAACATGTGCTTAATGTTTATTCCAGCGAAAAAGTAATAAACATCCAAAGCGTCATTACAACTCTGAATTTACACTATTTTTTGCTACAAAGCTATGACTTGAAATAGCTCGTTGCTAAGTTTGGCAGAAAGAAGGATGTCAACCGTCCTATGAATAGCTCAAAATTCTATTTATGTACGAAAATAATCCATATACCAGCCTATAAATAGCTCCGACACCTTTTGTCACGGCAATTTATGGAGTTGGTTGCGCCTATATTTATCCTCAAAGACAATATGACTTACATAAACATATTCCATGCTTTTCTTACACGTTATTAATATTGGTTAGAAGTAAACAAGGAGATCAATTCCCAAGTTCAATAACTTGCGGTTCAGTCACACCAGGGAGATGATACGTGGCCAACAGTATTAAACGGTAGGTTAACATGAATGACAAGAACTGGTCTGTTTGGGTCGGTGGGCAGTGTAACTTGGGATTACATCACAATGACATTGAGGTTAATTAATGGGGCTCAAACACCACTATAGGTTCGATCGATCTGATAGGGTTTCTTAAATCGATTATTCTGCGACTGATTTCAACTTTGCTCTTTAAATGAGACCACGTAATTAGATTTAATAAAGCTCTTTTATTTACCATTGCATAAAATTACAAATAAAACGGCTACATCTAATTTGGTCCAATACGTGCAAAAGGTCTTGAATAAAAAAAAAATCTACAAAATCTACCATGTATTAAACGTAATATAAAAATATAAATATTCAAATTGCTCCCAAATAAAATAGTGATAAATACTTATTCCATAGGGTACATGTTGTGAATATCAACCAAAATCAAACGAAACGACTTTGTAAATTGTATTGAGCCTGCGATTTTGCACAATTACAAAAAGGCACACCAGACACACCACACCCACAAAACTATCTCACTCAGATAACAAACAAAAATCAGTTTTCCATTTGAAATATATAAGAGCCAATCTAAATTCCTCCTTGCATTGGATGATAATAACGTATTCAAATTAGTGCTATTTTATATACGCTTTAGCAGAATCATTTTGCATTGACCCGTAAACTATGTATATATTTTGAGTTAAAAGCAAATGCGTCATATGTGTACAATACTCACATCCCTCACTGTGTCGTAACTTTGTGAAGAGGTGGCGCTGGTTTACCTTTTTAACAAAGGAATCATGAAATGCTCTGTAGCCTAAAGGGATATCTTTTAATTTTAGGCAAGTAAACTCAATATGGATCGACCACATCAGTACAAAAGCC
>CALNVZ010003435.1:10368664-10391599 GCA_940671915.1 Paracentrotus lividus | reverse complement strand
CCCCCCCCCCCCTGGAAAGCCATAATATTGAAAAAATAACGCCCACAAACTTGATATACATGTATTTAAAAAAAAATTAAAAAAAAGAATCAATCTGCACCAACGAGAAGAACTGCACGCTCATCACAGTAATAATGAATCGTTCCTGAATACGGCATTTGAATGCTATAGCCGTAATATTAAGATGTCATATTTTCATTTAAAACAATAATATAATTAGTTTGAGGCATACCACAAGGAATAAAAGATGTTTAGGTCAAAACAAGCGTGTTACTTCACGTGCTGTAGCTTCGAAATTGTTTATCGTGTCTACGTAATTTAAGAACTATATATATTTTTTAGTGAATCACTTTGTTTATTTATGTCCAATATGATAATAAAAATAAATTCATAAGCAAAGGTAAGTCAAAATGATATCTATCTAAAGCGTAGGGATCCAGTTCCAAAGAATTTTATTGCACCTTTCTAAATGTATTTTTCTCTCCACTCTTATCTTCTTTCATATAATTTGTAGCGAATCATAAATAGGTTGCCAAACTCTTACAACTTCCATTTCTTCAAATAATTAAGGTACTTCTTGTCCTTATAGTGGTAAAAATCTATACGCCAACTTAACAGGTAAAAAAGGAGTCTTCGTTACATTTCAAACATCGACATATTTCTTCTTGTTGAAATGTTGCCAAAGACACTTTTAATGTTCATAAACAATATTTGAGTGTTGCGAGGGAAGAAGGGCATGTGCATGTAATTTCCTCGTTTTTAGGTCACTTGTAATTGTACACAAAAGTGATATATTTTGCATGCGATGGTAAATGAATATTATTTACGGGCTTTGGGCTATATGTAATGGAGAGCTCGGATAACAAACTTTGTTTAAATGTCATACCAACAATTCAACACAATAAATGTAATTTAATAATGCTGATATCTTCATTTAGTGTTAAATAATTGTTTTCGACGATCCTTTCAAGCAGTTAACATTTCATTATTAATGTTAAGTCATTTCCACTCGCTTCCTTTGTCATGTATGTCTAAATATCTAGCAGCAAAAGTTCATCTTTTGGGAATTTTCTTTCCTTCCTTTCGGCCCTGAACAAAAATCAACGATGTCGCCAATTAGATGCATGAGGAGTTTACTTATAATTATCCCATGGTCATGATGGTCAAAACTAATCGTGTGCCAGTCGTGCACCTCTCTTGGTCTGCGGCGGATTATGCAGGAAATCCTTGCATGCGTCGGACGCATGAAGATGGCCCTTTTGAAGTATAGTAGGGTACATGCAGGTAATATGGACCCCCTAAGCTCATTTGCCTAATTTGCATAAAATTACGAATCACACCAACAGTACTAATCATTTGTTTATAATCAATCATAACTGACGCGGCTCAACTTTATGTCGAAGAAAAACATTAATGACAAGTCATACTCGCCCGCACTCCTCTCTGCATATTCAACAATGTAATGACGTCAATACCGAAAACAGTGCCATCGACTACCATTGCATTGTGAGAGGTAATACTGAGGACAATATATTTAATGCTAACCGTTTTACGAAGAACTAACAATGAGCACTCTCCCCCCGATGTCTGGATGCTTAAAATGTTGAAAATCATTAAACTTATAAGATATATATATTGAAATTATAAGACCCTTCAGTAAAACCTTTGACTATATATTTCATTGTTATGTATTTTGTATATATTATTTTATTTTTAATATTATTTTAATATATTTTCAATTATACAAGTCAATATAGGCCTACAATAAGTTATTTATATAATTATATACTGTGAATATACCCTAAAAAATCGTAGCAAAGAGATTGATGCCTCATCCCAATACTAAGTACAGAATCATTTCCGCATTTTGGATGTCCCATATTACCTGCACTAATGTTGCGTGTCAGGCAAGCATTTAATGCAACATTGCATCCTTCACTAAAACAAATTGACCTGTACACGCTAGTATGATCAAAATGAAACTATAAAGCTTACTAAATATACAAAACAATTGAGGTTACCCCCTCAAACACTCTTTCACCATCACATTCTGTGAAATATCAAATTTACATCAGGGTAAAAAAATGCCGTAAGTTTTACCTACCTTTTTGGTTTTCAGTAATTTTCTCAGAGAAATTTCGGCATTAGATGCTCTCACGACGATATATTTACGTATACAGTTCATATGAACAACATTATGGTGCTCACACCGGTCATCGTCACCGATCGAACCGTCACAGACATGGAGTACTGCCTTCAGGTGTCCCATATTACCTGCTGTCCCATATTACCTGCATGTACCCTATCTCACGCTGAGACGTCTCCGCGACTGAAAAAAGGGGGAAATATTATATATTTAAGCATGTTTCATGGAGACTGAGGAAACGTCTCTGAGACGTCTCCTCGACTAGTCTCAAAACCGTCCCAAAATAGTCTCAAATCTGTCTCATGGCAAGTGGGCAGTCCGTCTCAACACAATCAAATCACGTGGATATCAGAAGTTGGAGGCCTACAAAAAACACACAACCGGGCATTTTTTATTTTTTTTAATGGAGCGTGGCGAAACAGATAAGTGAGGAAGCAAATAAATACGTTGAGTCAAGCCTCAGGGTACTCTTCTTCACGTAAAGAATATTTTAAATTTCTTTTCCCTGAAGATAGCTTTATTTACTTTATTATTCAATTACACCGATGTTCATTATTATATGCGAAAATAAAAGATGCTATGATATTACATTTCTAATAGAAGTAGGTCGTGTACAAAAATTATCCATCGAAAAAATACAAAGGATGCCATTGAAACTAGTGCCTATTAAAGTGAGTTGGAATAATAATGTAGTGAATAAATGAATAAAAGACTAAAACAATGTGTTGGCTCTGTGGATAGAGCGTCCGCCTCATAATCGGGAGGTCATGGGTTCGAGCCCCGGCCGCGTCATACCAAAAAACGTTAAAATTGGTAGTTGCTGCTCCCTGTTTGGCGGTCAACAAGAGGGGGATAGAGCAACGTCCTTCTGGCGCTGCTCAGCGGCTGCCAGGCCCACGAAAAAAGGGGCAAAATAAATATCCTTTCCGGACAATAACATTTGGAGCATTAAAAAAAAAAATCACTAGGGGATTGAAGGAAAACAGCATAGAAGAGCAGTCGTATACTTTATTGGACAAATTATTTATTATTTATCGTTTAATGTTTGTTGTTTCAGTGGATGATTTGAAAGAAAAGATGTGATGTTACTTTAATCCTTTCTAGCTCTTTCTGCATGAGCGCGATTCGGGGTTAAATAAATGACAAAAGAAACCAAATAGGCTCGGAGGCAGGAAGAAATTGTAGTCATTAGCATGCGAAATATAAAACGCGACCTCCGTTTCCTCACAATTCCAAAATTAAAGATTTCTTAAGAGTTTTTGCTTACTCGGTATTTCTTAAAAATAAACTGAACACAGACAGGATACGGGGAAATGTTTAAAAACAACATTTTGAAGCCTGGATTTGCGAGACGATGTCCTTTCTTTCATTAAGGCATCATATTTTTGGAGTACCCAAATGCGACGCAAACATCCTGCGCAAAAATAAATAATCGAAAGTGGATCGTGCTAGTTGTCGCGTTTTATCAGTAATTTTATTGAAGGCTTTTTTTAACATTTTGAAATCTATACATCCATACCAACAAAATGCATGTTCTAGATATGACCTTGTATTTTGATGGAAGCTGAATATAGAAATATGAAGAGAAAGAAAGAGAGAGAGAATAGTGAGGGGGAAAATGCAGAGAGGGGAAGAAAAAGAGTAAGAGAACTTGCAATTAGGGAGAGAAAGAATGTCGGTTATGAATGTGTGTGTGTGTGTGTGTTTGTGTGTGTTGTGTGTTTATGAGAGAGAGAGAGAGAGCGAGAGAGAGAGGATGTTTGTGAGGAAGACAGGATGTGTGTTTGTGCAGATTGTGAACAAAGATCATGAAGATGACAGACTAGAAACGATCGAAATTTAGAAAGAAAGAAAAGTCTGTATTATCATTATAGGCCTACACACACACACGCACGCACCCACACACACACACACACACACACACACACACACACACACACCCACACACACATACACACGCTCTCACACACACACACACACACACATATACACCAAAATACACACCCACCCACACATATACTGCGAACCCTCTTTCTACCCTCTCTTGGAACTAAGCTTTTTTATGTAATTCGATTTGCATCCATCTTTGGATTTGCCCGCGGTGCTGGATGCATGCAGCCAATTATAAGTGCTCCCTAAAATAGCTTAATTTTGAATGAGGCGACAAAAAATCTAGATCAACTAGTGACATTATTAGTCAACATTAACGCGCCACGTGATGCTCCATGTGCTGTTCACTCCACGGTATAACACAAAATATTGAGGCCACTAACCCCCTCTTTACACTGTAAAAACGCTGTTTAAAATATTTAAAACATTTATTAGTGTTGTTTAATTCGGTCACTCTAACAACGTCGTTTTAAATTTTAAACAAAGTTGTTTAAATCTTAAACAATCGGAGATAGAAATTAAATTTGAAGCCCGATTTTCAACGTTGGCTGTTTAAAATTTCACCAACGTTGTTTCAAATTTGAACAACGTTGTTAAAATTTAAAGCAAAGTTGTTCGAGTGAGCTTAAACAACACTATGGGTTGTTTTAATATATTTTAAATAGCGTGTTTACAGTGTATCAAATAGTCTGAGAGAGATGGAGACAGATTACGGCCACCTTGCTCCAGCGTGCCTGAAAAAAAATAGCACGAAGCAATGCTAGACCCGTTGTGACTATGACATTCGAGGCAACGACCTTTTTTTTTTCGCTGAAAACAAGCTGAAAGTTTTTTTTTAAGGAGAGTTGTAGCTTCTACGTTTTATAACCTCTTCATAATATGTCATAACTGTCGCTTTACCTTTGGATTTTATATATGCAAACCACATAATTGTTGTAATAATAATAGTGATTATTATTTTCTGATTATTAATAATTCTCGGCGTGTAACTGTGTGACATTTGGTTGAAATGTCAATGAATTGAAACTGCAAAAGGTAATCTGCCCAATTCATCTCAGTTGTAGCAGGATATTTTTCCCCCAAATTCCCCAGTATTGATTAATTGTCAACCAATAATCTTTCTCAGTGTTGACAAATGGGATAGAATTTATCCTTTTTAAATCTGTACAATGTTCAATCAAGAGACACTACTCTCTTCCGATGTTTATATTCAATAAATAATTGATCACATCGGATGGTCATACAAACTTTGTAATTTCCTAAACAAATGTCAAGAGTTTAGCATGTTTAAGGGCACTTAGAGGCATTAGGGTCCTCCCTGGGATTTCCTAAATGTCTTACAGTGTATTAATTTAAATCCCTATCATTTTTTTAACGTCAATGACTTTTGATGACACCGTATCATCAATTTATATAAGTATAGTCATGGGCACCATGGGTCAGTGGGTAGAAGAAAAATCGCGTCACGGGGAGGTCCCGGATTCGAATGGGGATGGGGTAGACTCTTTCCAATGAGTAATGCCACTAAAACATGAACACTACATTCAGGTGCGGATCAAGGATTTTCAATCAGTAAAGATTCAGCAGGCCCAATTGTCTGGGGACAACAGTTGTCTCCATTATATTTGGGCATGGGCCGATACTTTCAATTGTGTGAGGTAAGGTTGGATCCGCTCCCGATATTCCCCCTCCTCAGGTGAACATCCAATTACAATGAATTAAGGACCTCGATTTTATGTTGAATTATGGCATGTCTAGTAAAGTACAATCTCACATCTTCGAAAGAAGGCAAGGGCAAGGGCGAAGGATACACTCTATCATTATACTAAGCTTTGTACATGAATCATGAACTAGCTCAAAGGATTCTGCTTGTCATGGAGAAGATTTTGAATTGATGATTTCTCTTGATCGCATAATCTGTTCATGTACCGACTCACTCTGACAATGGTATATTGACCCAGACCTTGGCATCAGGGGTTGAGACGGATGGTTGGGTCGGTTTGTACATGGACCCAATACCATGGTTTGTAGAATTTTTGGCGTATAAGATTCGGTTCGAATATAGACGCCATCTACGTGCGGGTTGATATTATGTGGGGTTCCCTAGGGAAATAAGTATGATATTTTGATGATGATTTATAAAGGACTTATCCTATTCATTTAAGACTATGGCAGTAAAATGTATGATTTTTCTTGTGCGTCTTTCACAATTTTTTTTTTTTACTCAGTCCAATACGGAGCCTTAAAATTAATTACATGCACAATGCGCAATGTTTCCTTGGAGGCTTTACAAGTGCTGACTGCGAAGCTGCCTTTGAGATAGGGTACATGCAGGTAATATGGCCCCCTAAGCTCCTTTGCCTAATTTGCATAAAATTGCAAAATGACACACAGTCTAATCTTTGTTTATATGAATCAATATCTACTGCTCTAACTTTTATTGTGAAGAAAAACAATTATCACCAACCCCCCTGTCTGCAATATTCAAATGTTGTCGTTATTACCAAAGTGCCCGTATTACCTGCATTTGCAGGTAATATGGGCACATGTATTTAATGTATTTTTAAAAACTACAATGACTCTACCATGTCTGGAATTTGCTTAAAATGTTGAAAATCATTAACATTAAGATATCATTTGAAATTATAAGACCCTTCAGTAAATACTTTGACTATATATTTCATTGTTTTGTATTTTTTTATATTATTTCTTTTTTAATATGATTTAAATATAATTTTCATTATACAAGTCAATATAAGCCTATAATAAGTTATTTATATTAATTATATACTGTGAATATACCCCAAAAAATCGTAGCAAATAGATTGATGCCTCATCCCAATACTGAGTACCAGAATCATATCCGCCATTTTGGATGGCCCATATTACCTGCACTAATGTTGCTGTGTCAGGCAAGCATTCAATGCCACATTGCACCCCTTCACTACAACAAATTGACCTGTACACGCTAGTATAATCAAAATGAAATTATAAGCTTACTTAATATACAAAACAATTGAGGTTACCCCTTCAAACACTCTTTCACCATCACATTCTGTGAAATATCAAATTTTACATCAGGGTAAAAAAATGCCATATGTTTTACGTACCTTGTTGGTTTTCAGCAATTTTCTCAGAGAAATTTCGCCATCAGATGCTCTCACGACGATATATTTGTGTACACAGTTCATATGAACAACATTATGGTGCTCACACCGGTCATCGGTCACCGGTTGACGGTCACGACATGATTTGCTTCAGGTGGCCCATATTACCTGCTGGCCCATATTACCTGCATGTACCCTATCGTAAAATTTAGCTAAATGATCAATTTCGTGTCTATGTATCGTCTAGTACCTTTAATCATCCAACAAAGGAAGTATGGTTGTGATTAAGGTAATTTAAAATTGACGTCGAGAACTGTGTTACAACAAACATTGTCAATTGAGAAAAGATTTTTTTTTTGTTTAATGTAATCTATTTTTAATCCATTTTTTTTTATAGCAATTAATATTCAATAATATTTGCTTTCCTCCCCCCCCCAGAAAAACAAAACAAAACAAAACAAAAACAGCGAATATATTCAAGATATAAGATCGTAACATGTGCTTAATGTTTATTCCAGCCGAAAAAGTAATAAACATCCAAAGCGTCATTACAACTCTGAATTTACACTATTTTGCTACAAAGCTATGACTTGAAATAGCTCGTTGCTAAGTTTGGCAGAAAGAAGGATGTCAACCGTCCTATGAATAGCTCAAAATTCTATTTATGTACGAAAATAATCCATATACCAGCCTATAAATAGCTCCGACACCTTTTGTCACGGCAATTTATGGAGTTGGTTGCGCTATATTTATCCTCAAAGACAATATGACTTACCATAAACATATTCCATGCTTTCTTACACGTTATTAATATTGGTTAGAAGTAAACAAGGAGATCAATTCCCAAGTTCAATAACTTGCGGTTCAGTCACACCAGGGAGATGATACGTGGCCAACAGTATAAACGGTAGGTTAACATGAATGACAAAGTAACTGGTCTGTTTGGGTCGGTTGGGCAGTGTAACTTGGGATTACATCACAATGACATTGAGGTTAATTAATGGGGCTCAAACAACCACTATAGGTTCGATCGATCTGATAGGGTTCTTAAATCGATTATTCTGCACTGATTTTCCAACTTTGCTCTTTAAATGAGACCACGTAATTAGATTTAATAAAGCTCTTTTATTTACCATTGCATAAAATTACAAATAAAACGGCTTACATCTAATTTGGTCCAATACGTGCAAAAGGTCTTGAATAAAAAAAAATCTACAAAATCTACCATGTATTCAAACGTAATATAAAAATATAAATATTCAAATTGCTCCCAAATGAAAATAGTGATAAATACTTATTCCATAGGGTACATGTTGTGAATATCAACCAAAATCAAACGAACGACTTTGTGAAATTGTATTGAGCCTCGATTTTGCACAATTACAAAAAGGCACACCAGACACACCACACCCACAAAACTATCTCACTCAGATAACAAACAAAAATCAGTTTCCATTTGAAATATATAGAGCCAATCTAAATTCCTCCCTTGCATTGGATGATAATAACGTATTCAAATTAGTGCTATTTTATAATACGCTTTAGCAGAATCATTTTGCATTGACCCGTAAACTATGTATATATTTTGAGTTAAAAGCAAATCGCGTCATATGTGTACAATACTCACATCCTCACTGTGTCGTAACTTTGTGAAGAGGTGGCGCTGTTTACCTTTTAACAAAGGAATCATGAAATGCATCGTAGCCTAAATGGGATATCTTTTAATTTTAGGCAAGTAACTCAATATGGATCGACCACATCAGTACAAAGCCTCCTCTGAAGAATATAGAGAGTATTTACTTATACATATATATATACATACCACATATCTTATGATTTACGTTAACAAGATATGGATATTTTCTGGCAGTATTTTCATAATACATATTATCGGCCATCTTTCGAAAGTAAAATGTAAACGCCAGGCGCGGATCCAGGGGGGGGGGGGGGCGAGCGGACCGATTGACCGCCCAACCCCACCTATGGCTGATACATGAATGACCTCTTTGATGGCTTTGATGGCCAAAGGTAAAACAAATACACCTACCCCCCACCCCCCCCTCCCCCTCCCGCTTATCGCCCGCCAGCGGATGCTGAAAAAATTGGTGACAAAGTACTCCGGATTTGGCCCCCCCCCTGTAACGAAATCCTGGATCCGCCACTGAACGCAGCTGGAATTCGCTCGTCGTTGTGTAAAGACACAGTATCATGAGTATATTTAAATGTCAATCAGAGTTTGTGCTAGGAATCTAGCGCATTTTCGAGGTTTACCAATGCTTGCCGAGTCACTCTAGAAGCTAACCCCAATGTGAACGCACCAATGTGTGGTGTCACAATAACGTTTGGCATATTCAGCAACGGATGACCTGAAGGCAACGGCTCTGGTTCTGTCACATCAAGGGCTGCTCCAGCAATGTCACCGTTGCGAAGAGCGTCTGTGAGGTCATCATGGTTAATCAGCTCACCTTTGAAAAAGAAAATTAATGATTTAAATGTCGAGAATTAATTGTCACCGTTATGGAAGGAACGACGATTTTGGCAAAAACAACAACAACAACAACAACTACCCGATCCAAGGTCAATGTTCATTCAAGTACTTGGCATCTGTCGTCACATCATCACATGATGAAGATTTATGGTGGTGATATACAATTCTTATTTCACGTTGAATCCGTTAATTAAGATAATGGGCGATGGTCCAGTGAGAACGGGGGGGGGAAGGGGAAGGGGCACGTCCCCCAGAAATTTGAATTTTGTACGGCAACCAAATGGAGAGGTCGCTCTCCCTCCCGGCCCCCGCATCTTCGGAAATTGTGGCTCTTGTTTATACGATCGATTCGAATCTCCACAGTCTTGGAAACTTTGTTATCCTGATTTCTTCGAGACAAACAATATGGCTAAGACAGTTATCTTCACCAGTAACAGATCAAACCAAAGTATGGTGTATATTAATTTTGTAACGATTGTTAGGTATTGATTTCTCTCCTTTACCAAAACTGTTATTTTGCACAAACATTTATATCCCTACCTCTAGCGACGTTTATGATAATAGCATTTGTTTTCATTATCTGGAACTGCTCTTTGCCCATCATATATCGAGTTTCTTCTGTAAGGGGAAGAGATAGGACTAGGAAGTCGACTTGTGGTAGAAGTGCATCTATCGAAGGACAGTACGTTGCTTTTACTTCGTCTTCACGGGAAGCCGTCCTTGAAAACGAAAGAATCACAAATTATGCACTAAACTCATATTGGGAAATTGTATGTCTCTTTACTTTCATTAATATTCAAAAATGATATTCGTTCAAAGGGTAAAAGTCACCACATTGTACGTTGTTTATAGGCTTTTCACGATTATAAGTAGACTTACGTCTAAAGACTAGTGGTGAACTACATGTAGGCTGAGTCAGTCTAGATGATTTTTTGTAATATCTGTTACTCCTAGTCCGTCCTCTCCTTTCTGTATCAAAGTATTATTGCAGGAGTTCCATTGATATTTTTATGTATTTGGAAATGGAGAGGGGTAATAATAACATTGTGTTATGCAGGGGCCGCTGGGAGACCAGTTCATTAAGAGCTGAAGTGGCTACCCTGGGTAAATAAGTGAATATTAATATTATTATTATGTTTAATGAATCATAAAAATCGCTGAAAAACTAAATTGGACAATCATGTTTCTCGGGGGCAACATGCAAAACTTGTAATCACAGTTTTTACCGACTAGGGTGAGCAAATACCTCGGTGCAGGTATGTCACATGGTTTTATATTTCTTCAAATAAGATACCTTCTACTGCGACTGTAGTACAATATTTTCATCTTGAATCCTGTAGCCCTGCGTGCAACCTCGTAGCCAATGCCTCCCAAGCCCACGATGCCGAGGGTACTGCCGGTGACATCCTGACCTAAGACGTGTTGCATTTGTGCCACGTCCGATGCTGATTCTGCTGCAAAACGTTGAGCTAGGGCCAGAACTGAAGAAAAAACAACAGAAAAAGATGGATAATTACACCTACAAGATGTATTGTAAGTTCACCAAAGATAGAAACTCATTGAATAATGTGTGTTTTTTTTTTTTTTTTATATAGATCAAATTTGATGTCTTTTCAATATCGGATGTCTTACAAAATTAGGGCTATTTTGCCATAAGTATAAGGTGAAACATGGATGATTGGAATCAGCTCTCTGCTCATTATTTCATTTTTTTTTAAAGATTTATTTGGAAAAAAAATCAGGCCAAATTTTATGTGCAATTCTTTCAAAGATATTACCGAGGGACAATTTCAGACATACATGTATTTCATTTCTAAAAGGGTAGATCTGTAAATAAATTCTAGGGGTGTTCTGGCAAGTCATGATTTATTCGTACTAGTACTAGCACATGCGCAATATTATTATTATCAAATGTACTATCAAGTGAACCCGCAAGTACATCGTAAAAACACCAAGGTATATACAGCTCGGGAAAATTATCAGACCAACCTCTTTTTCATAAGAGTTTCAGTGTTTTGAATCTTTGGAATGAAATCAAAGACAGGATGCATGGTACACAAGCCGGTCAAACCGAAGCAAGAATCGGCTGCAATGACGAGAGAAACCCTTATATGAAATAATGCTTGGTCCGATAATTTTTTTTCCCCGAGCTGTATGTCACCTACTTTCAGTGTTTCTCCTTGCAGAAGACAGGAGTAGATTGAAGGCCATATCAGCGACAGCATCACTGTTCACACCTTGCCCATGGTACACCTTGATGTTGTTCTTCCGGAGTAACTGAAGGTCAAGATGATCAATGCCAGTTGACATGGTGATGAGAGCCTTAGTTAAGATTTAAAGGAAACCATCAAAAGAACAAAGTTATTAATATTAAAATTGTGATGCGTTGCTTGTGATTATTGATTATTTCGGTGTATTTTATTTATATCCCCTAAAAAAAGTAGTAATAATAATAATAACAATAAATTAATAAATAAAAATAAACAAATAAAATAATAATGTTATTTTAGTTAATGGGGATTCTGTTCTTCGTGATAAAGATGTTTATCGCAACTGTAGAGATGGTCGAGTGGATAAGTTGGGGGACTGTCGATCAAGGGACGCAGTTCGAATCCCGTAGCCTACATTCTATTTACGTCCGTAGGCAAGAAGTTAATATAAAAAAATGCCACACTCGACCCAGGTGAGGTAAATGGGTACCGGTAGAAAGCAATTCATTGAAGCTTAAAGCCCCTTTAGGACGCTATGTCTAGAGCTGGGTAATTAATACGGGATGTTATTCATAGGTTATTATATTCATATATAAATTGCGATAGATTTACAATTAGTACTGTCATCGTTGTGGATATGATTAATTTAGCACCAACCGAAAAGGGAAAGCAATTTGTAACGTTACCAAATGCATTAAAAATAAATCATTACCCTCAAATTCGGCATCTGCTCCAGACGTTCTTGAGATAGGTCCGGCATGCCATAAGTATTGGTAAGCATAGCATTTATCTTGGGCGCATATTGGTCGACTGCCTTGCTGAATTCCTCCCAGTGAATCACATTATATTTCGGTGCCATACCTTCCATTATCATTTTATAGGAAGAAATTGCCTTTGGGATGGTCACCAACACCCAAACACGGTTCCTCTCTGTCCTAGTTGCCATCGCGGCTGCTGGTTTCATACACTGATTTGATATAGAGCTGGTTCTAAATACGAAGACTACACGTGAGCTTGCAACCGGGCACCGAAGATTACTCGTATTGAAGAAACAACTGTTGGACGTACCGTAACGTGAACATGAACATGAAACGAAAATTGGCATTAATCCTCCATGCACAACATAAAATTGAAGGGAAGTATTTTTTTCAAAAAACTGATGCAGACTGAATGAAAAGTTTTATTAAATTTATGGTTTAGGGTTCGTAGTAAATACCTGTAATGACACCAATACCTCAAACACAGCACACTTGTACAATGTTGCTGTTAACAAGTACAGTACGTGCATAGAGGCGTGTAGAGTGTGCTAATATAATTATACACAAAAAGTAAATGCCGTAAGTGTCCTCTCTATTTCCAAATCCTTGACCTGTAACTGTATTGACCATGTTAACATTGTAATGATCGATGAGCTTCCTAGTTGCATTATTTGTTCCAGTCATTGGCGGTCAAGCCTTTTAATTCAATTTTGATTTCAGGTGATCTGAATGTGTTGACGAATGTAGCATTTTATGTGAAACACTACCCTAAAGAGGGGAATCCAACCCAAGGAGAGAATCAACCTTACAGGAAAGAGGAAAATGAGAGGAGCAATCTTAAAAAAAAGTTTCATCAAAATCGGTTATAAAATAGAGAGTTATGGAAGTTTGACAAGATCTAGTTGTTCCTTCTATGGGGATCTCAAATTGGCATCATCGGATCAAAATGGCCGATCTGTTATGGACAACTCTCTATTCGTTTTGTACACAAATTTTTCAGATTTCCCCATTTTCTTTCGAAATATATCTTACCTCCTTCTGAGCTAACATATGTTGTGTGAAATATATTTTTAATTCCCATGACATATTTTGAGATCAGAAGTAAAGAGACATATTTCGAAAGAAAATGGGGGAAAATCTGAAAATTGTGTAAAAAAACGAATAGAGAGTTGTCCATAGATCGGCCATTTTGAAGCCGATGATGCCAATTGAGGTCCCATTGAAGGAAACAACTAGACTTTTTCAAACTTCCATAACTCTTCTATTTTATAACCGATTTTTAAGAAACTTTTTTAGCTTGCTCCTCTCATTTTCTCTTTCTTGTAAGGTTGATTCTCCTATGGGTTGGCTTCCCTTAATCTACTTTCTTTCCTTAATTTCCTTCCTGCGAAGCCATGGATTCTACATGTACTAGGACCCAATGATTTCATATACCCACTATTTTATGTAAAAACGAAGCAATTTTTTCTATGATGAACACGGTGATGCCTTGTCTTAATATAGTAAACACAGGCTTAGTAATTTGGACTTCTTATCCACGATTGCTGCTGCATCTTGCTACTTAGCCGCGCCCCCCCCCCCCCCCACACCCCCCATTCTCCATGGAATTATGGTTTAGACGGTTTCTTTCTAAGAATTATGTTAAAGATTTATCATTTTCTGCCATGATGCATTCCTAAGAATACTTTACATTACATGACAAGATATGAGCAAAAACTCTAACTACTTGGAAAAGGACTGTCCTACAGGACTTAAACAAAATGGACATGAGCTGGTTCGAGCCCAATCCTTCACTGAAGTCACAAGGTGGAGATCATCTGCTACTGCCAAATGTCCGCATTAAAGGAGAAACTAAGTCTAAAGGCCTCGTCACACGAGTTCCGGTCCGGGTCACGGCACGGGCCCGGTCCGGCTTCAACAATGGGGCAAAAACGGTCGAAATGAATCGGCCCGTGTACTATTGCAATGGTCACAACAAACACGGGCTGTGCCGTACTGCCCGGACGGCAACCGGTACGGTTTTTATGGGATCGCTCTTGGAGCGATTTGAGATGGTTTGCCGTACCGGTTACCGGACCGGACTCGGTGTGACGAGACCTTTAGTCGGTATGAAAAGATGAGGCTGAACATTAATATTTCATGTTTTTATTGGAAGCATAAAAAGATACATTGTTAGCTGAAATGAATAAACTTCAATCTGAATCTTAAAGTATAGTAAGTCTTTGTCTGATATTCTTTCAGTCCAAAATATCTTCATAATCATGAATTGCTTGAAAACCAACGTTTGGCTTATATTCCATGGATTCATTCAAAGTCCAACTCTTAACATAACATTCGTAGCATTTCAAAACACGGTTTCTGTAGTTGTGATTATGATTACTGTTCCACTTTTCCCATCCGAAATAATCAAACCCCAGGAACACAAACCACGAGCTTGATGCAAGAATCTATCCCCCTTAAAACACCGTGAAGGATCGTGAAGTTTGCGACCTAGAAGACGATTTTTGGGGTTATAATTGTCCCCGCTCACGTTTATTTTTCTCTTAGGCTAGAAAAATAACGTACATGTATGTAACTCTGCTGCTTCTGCATGGTATTATAACAAAAATTCAAGTGAATTCAAATTGAAGAGGGAGCGAACATAAACAATGTTTAAAATGCTCCTTCTCGCTTTATTGGCGTTCTATACGATGAAAACTCTTCGCTCTAACTATGCAAAGCCTCAGGAATTAGCTTCATAATATTTCAGCAACAAGTTCCTTGCCGTCAATGGCAGCGTGTATGTTGTCGATGGCGATCTGTAACATTGCCTCCAACGTCTCCGCAGTACATGTGGCGATGTGGGGTGTGATGATGACGTTGGGCATTGTTAGAAGAGCATGGTCGTTCGGTAGAGGTTCGGGGTCGGTGACGTCCAGAGCAGCACTCGCGATCGTCCCGTTGTTCAGAGCTTCGACGAGGTGGTCGTGATTTACTAATCCTCCTGTGTAAAGGAGAAATAGGATGTCAATGATCATGATGATGGTTTATATTATTATTATGTTTATATCCTACATAAATTAAATTCTGTATAGTGATTGGTTCAAATAGCATGGTGTGACCAAACATATTCTAGCTATGATGATGATGACAACAACAAAAAACGCCTTTGAAGAAAATTTGCTATGCCGTGACGTCACTGATGGACTAGCTAGTGTACTAATTCCATCATTGACGTCACAAATCATGCCACCTCTCGGACGCACCGGACAGCGAGTTGTCTCTCCCGGGAAGGTTCCGTGGTGCGTCGGCGCAGATACTTATCAGATTCCGCTGAGCGCGGAGCTTAGCGAAAATTATGTCAGTCAGCGCACGAGTTAACTCTGCTACCGGGCTCTGCAAGCGCACCGCGTGATCTCCATTTTGGTCCAGATCGGGGAGATTGAAGAAAAATCAACGGGCACTAAATTATTGAGATATATCGTTCTAACTTTTGAAAGTAAAGAGGGAATTGTTCATCCTCGGTTGGACTGGCAAAATTTCTATTTTCCCTCGGGCCTTCGCCCCTCGGTACAAAATAGTAATGGCCAGTCCGTATCTCGGTAAAAAAAAAAATAATAATAATAATAATAATGATAATAATAATAATTGCCAGTCCAAACTCGGGCAAACAACTCCCTCTATAATTTCTCAAAGCCTGGTAAATTGTGTACAATATCTATTTATTTGAAAGAATTGTATATTCTTCATTCCAGTATGTATAATTTGTAACATTGTATAATTTTATTGTAAATGATATTCCGTTCATGAAAAATTATCATGTAAACGTATTTACTTTGCATTTGTTAAAACGCAGAAATAAAATAAATTAAATCAATCAATCGGTTAGGGTCTATTTACACATAAAACATATCTCTAACAAATGAGAATGATTCTATTTCAAACTTACCTCTCGCAATGTTTATGAGGATCGAATCTGATTTCATGAGTTTGAAAGTTTCGTTGTTCATGATATGTCTAGTGCTCGTCGTAAGGGGCGCGACGAGTAGTAGAAAGTCAGTTTGTGGTAGGAGGGCCTCGATGGTTGAGCAGAATGTTGCCTGAACTTCCGTCTCATCTTCAACCGATCTAGAAGAGGAAATATGGAGATCCAACCGGTTTAAATAAACTTGAATAAATTTCTAATAAATAAATAAATTTTTCAAAAGAATGTATAGATGATGCAGTTTGCCAGAAATGATTGAAGAAATCGTTTTAAGGATTTAAAAAAAACTTATTCTAGCAAGAACTGAATAGGAATTCGTCAACTCAACCTTACCTTTGTGTGCGATTATGGTAGAGAATGTTCATCCCGAATGCCTTGGCTCTCTTGGCCACCTCGAATCCGATGGTTCCCATGCCAACGATCCCTAAATTGGCACCAGACACACTCTTCCCCATCAAATCTACGACTCCTTGCCAATTATACTCTGAATTGGTCTTGACACTTTTGACGTCCGCGATGTCTGAAATCAGGAATGGGATTGCTTGGTTAGTTGATATATTGATATTTTATTCCCCATTTCTGTATGTACAAGCGTGTATGAGTAATAAAAAAATAGAAAATAACAAAAATAGTGATAAGATCATAAGCATATACGTAACAGCACAGAGGTTCGCAGGGGTCCGAGGTTTTGTTTTTCTGTTTTGTCTTTCTTTTTTTCAGGCACGCAAGAGAATGTAAGTATACTCTTTCCAGGCGCGTATCCAGGATTTCGCACCCCGGGGGGCCCGACGTGATTTTGGCGCCCCTGTGTACTTTTCAAAATATGGCGCCCCCCCCCCCGCCAGGCAAACATAGGCCTACGGCTTAAATGTATGTTGAAGGATTTTGAATAATAATTTATTTGAAGGGTGTTTTGTTTTTTTTTCTTCTTCTTCTTCTTTTTTTTTTTTTTTAATTCTTGCCAATGGTGAGTTCATTGAAAAGAATTTCTAGGTATATGAGGTATTACCGCTACAGATGAAAATACGAATAATTCTAAATACGAGCGCGAAGCGCGATCAGATTTTTTCCCCCCTCTACTTTACGATCAGAAAGCAAAGAATTCTAAGCAATTAGGGGCATCAATTTTGTTTAGCTCTTCTTTAGAATATCATTTGAACGGGAGCTGTTATTTGTCCATCACGATTTGAAAGCAAGCCATATAAAATCATGTGAAATTTGTCCATCAAGTAATGTGAAGTCAAGCAGATGTATGTTGATGTTTTGTTGTTCAGAATCCTCATAATCTGGTTACAAGAAAGAAAAAATAGGCAAGCGTGAATCGCGAGCGGAAATTTGATGTATCGGAATGATCTCTGAAAACGTGTCATTTTATGTATTCCTCGGGAATACAATGTAATAACTCTTTGGAAAATGATGCGAGCGCGAAGCGCGAGCGAAAATTTTGCTATGTATATACAGACCAGGAGGATTTAAAAATTTTAGAGACCATATTTCAAATACCAAGTTGTTGCCCCTTAGTTTCAGGTAAATTCGGCACACCTCCCTAAGTCTGAAATAAAGTTGGAGCCCCTAAGTTTAAGATAAATTTGGCATCTCTAAGTCTCAGGTCAATTTGACGCCCCTACGTTTAAGCTCAATTTGGCGCCCCCCCCCCCCAAAGATTTAGGTCAATATGAAATGCAAAAATGAATGTAACGTGAAATTAAATGAATTGAAATGTTTTAATGGTTAGAATCCCATTATGTAAATTTTGGTAAGAGGAAAAACACAGGCGAGGGCGAAGCAAGAACGGAAGTTTTGATGTATTCAAATGATTAGAAAACGGGACATTTCATGCGTTCCTCAGGAACACAATGTAATAATTCATTGGGGGGAAAAATGATGCGAGCGCGAAGCGCGAGCGAAAATTTTGCTATGTATGTACAGACCCGGATGCATGAATTTTGAAATTTTGCTCTATCTATATAGAGACCATATTTTAAACCCTATTGGTTGCCCCCTTAGTTTCAGGTAAATTCGGCGCCCCTTAGTGTCAGATCATTTGGGCGCCCTATAAGTGTAAGCTCAATTTGGCGCCCCTAATTTTAAAATCGATTTGACGCCCCCTTAACTTCATTTCAGTGCCCCCATAAGTTTCAGGTCATCTTGGCGTCCGTACGTGTAAGCTCAAGTTGGCGCCGCTAATATGTTGAACATAAATTTGAAATGCAAAAAAAAACAAAATAATAATAATATAAAATTTTAAAAAATGAACAAAATAAAAAATGTATCGTGAAAACAAATAAATTTAAATGTTTTGACGGTTAGAATCCCATAATGTAAATTCTGGTAAAAAAGGAAAAACATAGGCGTGTGCGAATAGGAAACGGAAATTTTGATGCATTCGAATGATTAGAAAACAGGACACTTTACGCGTTCCTCGACACAATGTAATAAAAATGGGAAAAGATGATGCGAGCGCGAAGCGCGAGCGAAAATTTTGCTATGTATATACAAACCAGGAGGCATGGAATTTTAAAATGTTGCTATTTCTAGATAGAGACAATTTTAAAGACCCCTTCTGGGTTTTTTTGCCTGTTTTGGGGGGCCCCTCAGTTTCACGTAAATTCGGCACCCCTCCCTAAATTTAGGATATAGTTAGAGCCACTAAGTTTAAGATAAATTTGGCACCCCTTAAGTTTCAGATCATTTTTGAGCCCCTACATTTGAGCTCAATCTGGCGTCCTTTACGCTTAAGATCATTTTGGCGCCCCCTAAATTTAAGGTCGATTTTGCGCCCCTAAGTTTAAGGTCAATTTTGCGCCCCTCCTAAATCTAAGGTCGATTTGGCGCCCTTAAGTTTAAGGTCGATTTGGCACCCCACCTAAGTTTCGGGTCGAGTTTGCGCCCCCACGTTAAGCTCATTTAGGCGCCCCTCTAATTTTAAGATTGATTTGGCGCCCCCCTAATTTTAAGGTCGATTTGGCATCCCACCTATGTTGAAGGTCAATTTGGCGCCCCTTAGTTTAAGGTCCATTCGGCGCCTTTAAGTTTATTGGCGTTGCTTAGTTTACTGTCGATTTGGCGCCCCCTAAATTTGTTTAAGGGCGCCCCCTTCCCCTCCCCCTTTTTCAATTTGGCACCCTTACTTAATTCAAGGTCGATTCTGGCCCCTAAGTTTAATGATATCAATTTAGGGCCTCCTCAGCTTCAGGTCAATTTGGGCGCCCCTGACGTTACGCTCAAGTTGGCCTCCCCCGTAGTTTAATATCGATTTGGCGCCCCCCTAATTTAAAGGTCATTTGGCGCCCCCCTTAATTTAGGTCGATTTGGCGCCCTTATAATTAAGGTCAATTGGCGCCCCTTTAGTTTACTGTTGATTTGGCGCCCCTAATTTAAGGTCGATTGGCGCCCCTAAGTTATAGGTCAATTGGCACCTCTTAGTTTACTGTCGATTTGGCGCCCCCCCCCCCCCCGTAATATTAAAGGTCGATTGGCGCTACAAAGTTAACTAGGTCAATTGGGCGCCCCTAGTTTACTGTTCGTATTGCGCCCGCCCCTAAATTGGGGTCGGATTTGGCGCCCCCTAATTTTAATGGTCAATTTGGCGCCCCTTTGTTTACTGTCGATTGGCGCCCCCCCCCCCCATTTTTTAAAGGGCGCCCCTCCCCTCCCTTTTCCCTTCCTCTCTCCTCCTCTCTTTTTCTTTCTTTTCTTCTTTCCTCTTTGTCCCCCTTTTTTTCCCTTCCTCTTTTCCCCCTTTTTTCCCCTTTCTCTTTTTTTCCCTCCTTTTTCTTCTTTTCTTTTTTTCCCTTCCTTTTCTCCCTTTTTCTTCCTCTTTTCGGCGCCCCCCTGCGCGCCCCCCGGGGGCCCGGGCCCGTAAAGCCCCCCCCAGAATACGCGCATGCTTTCTACACCAATAACAAAGCGCACAGAATGGTAGGATTTGACCACCGCCCGACGAAGGCTACGGAACACACATGTATTATTAAAGGAGAATGAAACCCTAGGATTCAGTTGAATTGTATGAAACAAAAAATAATCAAAGAAACAGATTAAAGAAAGTTTGAGAACAATTGAATAAAAAATAAGAAAGTTATGTGCATTTGAATGTTGTGATCACTAATGCTATGGAGATCCTCACACTGGCAATATAGGCCCAAGATGTGTGATGTCACGCATGAACAACTCTCCCATATGACATACAAAGAAATACCAAAAATTCTTCTTTTTCCTCATTTTAATGGTAGTATAGACTCTTCACACATGATTATATTTTATGAACTTGTATTACATGTCCTCCCATGAAAAGAATCTCAGATCTTTTAACGGAATTAATAAAAACAGACAATTTGAGTGAAATATGTACAAAAGTAATGGGGAAGTTGTTCATGTATGACATCACACATCTTGGGCCCGTTGCCAATGTGAGGATCCCCATAGCAGTAGTGATCACAACATTCAAGTGCTCATAACTTTCCTTTTATTCATTCATTTTTCCCTCAAATTTTCATTGATCAGCTTCTTTGATTTTCCTGTTTTTGTACAATTTAATGAATTCCTAGGGTTTCCTTCCCCTTTAATGTGCAAAATAGGACCTAATGTTTCTACTTGTGGGACTCTACTGTCGCGAAGTTGAATGTTATCATTGGTATTTGAATCGTGTTAGAGAGAGAGAGAAGGAAAATTGGTTTAAACTCACTTTCTGGTAATCTGCGAGCTGACGCCAAAAGGAGAGTCATTGCTAAATTTGCACATGCTGCCTTGATGACCCCGGGTGTGTTTCCAATCCTGATTTTGTACTTCCGGAGTAGGGTAGTGTCTAAATGATCAGTTCCTGAACTCCAAGTTTGAAAGAGCTATAAAGGAGAATAAGAACATATATCTGCCAATTTGTCGAAAAATACATTTTCACATTCCTAATTTTCAGAAATGACATCATGCTCAACTTTGTCAACATGAAAATCACATACATCTTACCTGTTGTTTGAATGCTTTTTGCACTTTTTTTTTTAACCGGTCATATCAAATGAAAGGTTCACAGACGTTCACTCTGTGAATAACCAGTCACTAAAGTTCCTTTTTGCCATTCCTAATGACCACGTGATTATTCAACAAACAGTAATTTATAAAGATAATTTCACTATAACCTATTCTGCTCATGACAAAGGCAAACCCCTATTTTAGCCAACATTCATCGGGGATACAAATTGCGGATCCCCCTCCCCCCCAAGGAAATAAAAAGGAACGAAAGCCCCACTCAAACCAAGGTGTGATCTGTCTGACCATAAGAACGATAAGGCAAACTGGTGATACTAAAGTATAAGCATGATAGGCCTATTAAGCTAAGAATGGACCTAATGCTTTCAGAAAGTGATGGGGAGTCACTTACCTTCAAATTCGTCATCTTTCTCAAGCGTTCTTCTGTGAAGATGGACGTCCCCTTCGTTATGACAAGGATGGCACCTATCTTCTCGGCATATTCCTCCTCGTGCTGGAGATAATCATCCAAGTCAACCACATGGTATCGCTTCTTGAGATCCACCAATGGCCGGAAGTGGTTGAAACAACTGGGAACGGTACTGATGATCCAGGGCGTGGTCATCGTGTCTTCTTTTGTCACCATGGTAACAAAATTTTGATGCTACGGAAACACAGGTGTATAATGAGATGAGGACTCAATATATTGATCAAATACAGTCGCAGAACATCTCGTGGGATTAATTAGCCGAAAGCAATCCTAACACTCCTGTGCCCTGTAACACAAAGACTAAAGATCGATAAAAAGATACGATATATTTTTTTCTCGGTAGTCTCATCATGGACCAAAGTTGAAGGTCTTAATCCTAACCCTAGCCGTAACTATAATCTTAATCATATCCTAATCATAATCCATGATCCTATCTATAATCTTAATCATATCCTAATCCTAATCCATGACTATATGTGATACGTCTTGTCGAAATGAGAGAGAAGTCGCAGATCAAAGATCCGAGTAAATCGACAAACTAATAAAAAACTCAAAATTTTGAGGAAATTTTTTTTTTTTGATTTTCTGGTTCTACCATGCTTCATCTTTGCTCTGTTAAAAAAATAAGTGAAAATGATAATGGGAAAGTGGTAAAAAAGCAGTTTTTCGGCGAGTGTTTTTTTTCGGTCATAATTTTTTTTTCCGGACATACAAGCGAACGTCCACGCTCATTTCCCCTCTCCGTTTTGCTCCGCCCTTAGCAACGCATGGTTTTGTTTATAGGACGTTCACGGTCATGTGATGTGTGATTTCAACTGGCTTTTTGTTTCGTTTTTGTGAGCGAATAGCGAACCAAACTCTCTTTAGCTAGCTGCACTCAGAAATTTTGCGTGCGATGCCACAACCTGCTTTGAATAAAG
>CALNVZ010003435.1:10284713-10362481 GCA_940671915.1 Paracentrotus lividus | reverse complement strand
CAAAGCCTATCCATACCCAACACAAGAGAATAGCTAACCAAAACTTGGTCTAGGTCCATGTATCCGTATGCATACCAGATAAAAGGAAATAGAATTTCTCGTTAAAAAAAATTATTTCCTTGATGATATGTACATTTATGAAAACAGGTCGTATCTGTAATAAAACATATCCATACCCAAAGCGAGAGGGAAGAGAATCAACACGTGGTATAATGGTCCAAGTTATGTACTGGTACATAATAATACAGCGTGCCTCAGATAAAAGGAGCCCGACTCTCCATATCATTCTCTATCTCTCTCTCTCTCTCTCTCTCTCTCTCTTTTTTTTTTTTTTTTTTTTCTTTTTTTTTAAAGTTTTTACTTGATGATTATTTTGAAGCAGACTATTATTTCAAGCTGCGATTTGTTTTGCAAGGAATTAGAACCACTGCTTTTTTTTTTTTTTTTTTTTTGTGTGTGTGTGTGTGTGTGTGTTAATTCAATCAGGAGTGAAATACGAACAATACGTTTATTGCTTAAAAATGAGAGAAGCAGAGCTTCCTATACACGTTTGACTAACATGACTAAGAAGGAAGTGAATCCAGTAACAGACAGTTGCTATACTGAAATCCTGTTTAATTTCATCTGGGACATGCTGAAGGTTTAATTGTATAAATACTCTTTCTCAAACAGATATACACACATACATGTACCTCGTATTTTTAATATGAAATTGCATCATTTATTATAAAAAGACAACAGCACAAAACACTTAAAAATTGCTATGATATATTATGAATAATCGTATGTTTTGGGACCTATTATAAGTAATACAAGCTTTGCCTTTGATTTAGGTTCCACTACTTTTGTTTTACAGAATCATTGTGAATATTATAGTGAATAGGTGTATACTTTACAAGTATTTTATGTTCGTATATCTTTGTTACTTACAATCACAGAGTGACTGACGTAGATGTCCTAAACAAAATATTTCGATAGATACATGTTTAAACATAACTAATTCATAAAATCAATATCTTGATTTATATTTTTTTTCTTTTTGATGATAAAGAGATGCGTAAATGTAAAAGATATACGTAAAGAAAATAAACCATTAAAATAAACTCAATCCATGAATAAAATCGTAAGACATGATGTTGTTGTTGTTTTTAATGTGGTGGAAAGTGTCATAAAACGTTTAAAGTATCTGAATACGCATAGAGAGACATTTGGGTATAATCGCACTATGAAATTATAAAACAGTCGTAATAATAAATATATATTTTTATAGTTATTTCGGTATAAGATGAGGTGGAAATAGCCACTGATTATAAGTCACGTATATAAAGCTACCAGTATTAACACTGTTAAGTAGTGCAGAATTAAGATAAAATTACAGCAATTGTCATTATTTTCCTTCAGAATAATGTCAGCATGTATAAAGAGTTAATTCAAAACGAATCAAATGCAGTATAAAAGGGGGTTAGCAAGTTTGTAGGCCCTTTCAAACAAAGAAATATAAAAATCCATATAACAAACATCGCACAAATCTTTTCTCAATGTAAATTTACATTCAAGCTGAAAACATTAATTTTATAGTAACATTACTGAAAACAACATCTTCTACTAGAAACGGGTAATTATTAGAATTAGAAAATGAATGATTTCATTATTACCATATGTCACACACACAATAAAATAAATTCAGCATGCAATCTCACTATATTACTGCAAACGAGTGTTCCACTAATATTATAGTAATTTATAATACCCTGCTCTCAATAAATTTAGCATGCAATCTCACTATAGTACTGCAAATGATTGTTCCACTCATAATTTCTACAGTAATAGATAATGCCCGGCTGTCAACATATTATTTCAGTGCCCTGTAACATTAAAGGGATATGAGCAATCTTACGATCGATTGTAACTGTTAGTACACGGTTAGCAATATACTTACGACTGATATCAATCGTGAGATTGGTCATATCTTTTATGTTACAGGGCAACTATAAAAAAACGTTCGTTCACATTGTAATAATGAAAGTAAAATCATTAACATCAAATCCATGATATCATCTTCGTTATTGCCCAACATTCCTGTACAGGGGCTAAATAGGCAGCTAGTGAGTGCAGCAATGTTGGTCGCAAGGATGATCACTAAAAAGATCTTTCAAATCCCGGCAGCGTGGATGTTGTCAATGGCGATTTGCAGCATGGTCTCCAATGTGGTCGTGGTACAGCAGCTCATGGTTGGTGTGATGATGACGTTGTGCATCTTCATAAGAGCGTGGTCGTTCGGTAGAGGTGCGGGGTCAGTGACGTCCAGAGCAGCACTCGCAATCGTCCCGTTGACCAAAGCTTCGACGAGGTGGTCGTGGTTTACCAATGCGCCTGGTTTATATAAATAACAATGCAGGTACACGTACAACTGGAAAATATGAGGATTCACATGAAAAAAATCGTTGACGGATCGACGCGTTCTTAAGGATTCGATTCGTGTCCAATCAACACCTAAAAACAACGACTTTTAGACATGTATTTTTATATGAAAAGTGTATATTTCATAAGGGCTGACTTCCATCGAACAAACCAAAACACACAAAGGCAACAAATAGGCTCGTTGTAAACAGGTAAATATTAGCGTAAAGAAAGGGCACGTCTTTGAACCCCCCCCCCTGGCAGATCATTAATAAAGTACAATTTTGTAACCAATTACGGGTTTATACGGGTTCCTCGTTTTCACCAGCATCATAATTAATTCTGGCTCAAATGATGTAGACAACATGAAAAAAAAAAAAAAAAAAAAAACTAAAACTAAAGCTTACCTCTCCCAACGTTGATAAAGATGGAATCTGGCTTCATAAGTTTGAGAGTATCTTTGTTCATGATATGTCTTGAGCTCGGCGTGAGTGACGCTAAGAGCATTAGGAAATCGGCTTGTGGGAGAAGAGCCTCAATGGTGGAACAGTAAATAGCCTGAACTTCCATCTCATCTTCTTTGGATCTACAGAAGAGGACATCATTTTGATTATAATGATTAATTTGTTTTCCGAATGGGATCGACATTGAATGGGTGAATATTTCTTGCGGGCCCCTGAGAGTCTAAAATAATGTACATCATAAAATGCAACAATAGCAACGTATTCTGGGATGCAATATAGGCATCTCAGATCACAATGTTCGTATGCACCCTTAAAGATGCTGGAATGAAAGTAAAATGTACAAATAAATTATGCATACCAAATTATAAGGTTTTAAGATAATTATTTTAAATTCAAATGGTATCTTTTTGTACGAAGGGTGCAAAATGCTTCTCCTGGTGATCAAGTGAACCTCAAAAATATTGCTGTGAAACCATGAGAAATTGTCAAAACATGCAAAATGTTTTTTTTTAAATATCAAAATCAAAATCAAAAATCAAAACCAGGCGGTCAAAAGGCCTATCAATGGGGTTGGATGGGGTTGAGCGTTAACAACAAATCTTAGGGTAAAAGAAATCCTCAAGGATTATTATTATTTTTGTCAACGCATTCTTTTATTTTCATTTTATTTTTTTCTTCTTCTTTTTTGCAGAGGGTTGACAAACGTGGAGATATTCGTGGTCTGTTTGGAATCGGCCTTGCATTTTGGGACGGTTTGCCGATTATAGTATCTACCTTTGATTTCGGTTGTGATACAAAATGTTCATCCCGAATGCATTGGCTCTCTTGGCCACCTCGAATCCGATGATGCCCATGCCAACGATCCCTAAATTGGCACCAGTCACACCCTTCCCCATCAGACCTATGGGTATTTTCCAGGGGTCAGTCGAGTCCAGAGTTCCACTCTTTACCTCTGCTATGTCTAAAGGAATGTGAAAATAAACGTTTGAAAAGTGAGTACTTGAATTCTAAAAGTTGAATGGTAAATCGTTTACATGAGTTTTATATTATCTCAATGCGATATAAGCTGGCTTTAAAAGATTATGCACAATATACATTGTAAGTCCAGCGCTATTATTTTTAAAGTTTGTTTAACTTTATTTCGGATCTAAAAGAGAAAATACTCTTCCAGTTAATCATATACAATATATACTCTTCCTGTAATCATAATTACACACTTTTATGTCAGACATGAATCGCCTGAGAGTTCTAAGCTAATCGGGCGTTTGAATTATGTTGAATGGAGAGACTTTTATCACTGAATATCACGATATTCATATTGATCGTACCTGGGTACTTTTAAGAAAACGCTGCAGAGTATGGAGGGAAAATGACCACTTTATTTTACTCCTTGTGAAGCAAGTAATGATGCTTAAGAATTGAATTCGGGGAAAGAATGGAATTCGGGGAAAGGCCTTGGATTGGTACAGAAGTTATCTCACGGGAAGAAAACAATTCGTATGTGATAAATGACTCAAACCTCTAATTTTAACGCCATAACTTGCGGGTGTACCACAGGGTTCTCTTTTAGAGACCGCCTCTATTTATCATATATATCAATGATTTTCAGAAATCCTCTAAGCGACTTATCATTTATATTATACGCTGACGATACCAGTGTCTTCTTCTCCCATAAAGATCCTGAAACGCTGTAACACCGTTAACTTGGGTTAAATAGTAATTTTACGAATGGATTTGTGCAATAAATTATCTTTAAACGCGTTGTTAAGACTCAATGCATGCTTTCAGCCAATTCTATAGAAATGTTACCTCATAACGTAATTCTTAATGAGAATGTAATAGAGCTTGTTGACTCTACGAAATCCTGGGTCTTGAAATTGACAAGCTTCTTGAAGCAGCACATTTCACATATATGGTAAATCTTAGCCAGAAAGTAGGCGTTCATGAATAAATTGAATCCCTTCCTCTCCTTCAATATTTATTAAAATTATACAACACACTTATTCTCCTACTAATATATGGCTTTTAGCTTGGGGAAAACTGTCTCAACGTATTATAGAGGTTATTAATAATCCCAAAAAAGAGCAATGAGAATTATATGTCACGAAAACAGACTAGCTCACTCAACATTTGTTCTTTTCTAATAAAAGTGTTAAAATAGAAGATTTATACAATTTACCTTTGGCAGTTTCATGTTTCAATTGAACAAAGGTGAGCTTCCAGCATCGCTAAGCGCATTGTTTTCTTAAAACCAACATTTTCATTCTTACCCCACAACATTGTCATCCCTCCTTTCATCTCCCTTATGGTACGAACTATTTATAAGCAAAAGACTTGTTGTTATTAGCGCGACCAGTTTTTTGGAATACCCGGAAAATCTCTCTAAAACCTCCCAGTTTTTTATTTTTAAACGTAAACTCAAAGCTAACATATAGCTTCTTATAATGCTTTACATATCATTATCTGCAGAAGGTCATTCCTTATTTTGTCTTGTTTGTGCCGTCCCTTCCTGTTTTGTGTGGTCTTGTTTTGTCTTCTTAATTTTTTTCTTCTTTTCAACACAAATTTGATATTCTTGGGAACCTAATACAGCTTTCCTCATTGGTTTCCATCGCAATACAGCCCATCATAATATTTGATAAAGCGATATATATTGTTACAAATGTATTTTGTGTTTTGACTATATCTATGTAAGCTTAGTTTATCTTATTCACTGATTGTTTTGTTCTGTAAATTATTTTTGCTGTATTGTGGAAATAAATAAATGAAATGAATAAATGAAATTGTTTTCTCTGGACACATTACATACACTGGCATCATGTAGGGGCCCCACACCTCAGATTTTTGCAAGCCACCAAAAAGTTACTAAATCCCTTTAAATTGTTATTATTTTTATCGATGCAAGAAGAAGGTGTAAAGAAGTCCGTATGTGCTTTAATGTATGTAACTCACTTTCTGGCAACCTGCGAGCTGCCGCCAAGAGGAGAGTCATGGCTAAATTTGCACATCCTTCAATGCTGACCCTTGGTGCGTCTCCGATCTTGATGTCGTACTTCCGGAGCAAATCCAACAGTTCAGTATTTTTGCTCCAAGTATGGAAAAGCTGTGTACATCAAAATAATTCAAGATTACGGATTCAAACGTATTTTTCACAATAAAGATTATGTTGGCGTAATGCAATGATATGAATGGTGTACGAGTCCATGATATTTGCTACATTGCTCCGTCGACAATAATTGTTCCGCTTTGATTTCCATACACTAATCGAAGACTAATTTAACAGTTTTTAGCCTTGGACTGCACAATGTACCCAACCCTAAACCTAGCACTAAACCAATATTTTAAACAAAATAAAGCTTAGCACAAATGTAACCGGACCAAATTTTGTGTCACCAAAATTAACGTATTAAAAAAAAAAAACGAATATCACTTCAAGTCGCATAACTCTTGAATGAAAGTATTTTCATACCGCAATAATATGTTGGTGCTTTATTGCCTATAAAATCCATTCCATAGTTTTGATTAAGACTTCTCTGATATGTTACTCTATTCTTCTGCTTCTCTCTACAGCAAGCCAACTTCCCATAAATGCTGGGTTTCTCATGAGTTTCCTTTATGCGAATAAAAGGAATTATCATTTGTATTCGTCGTATTCCTCACCTTTAAGTTTTTCATCTTCTTCAGGTTGTTTTCATTGATGATGGATTTGCCTCCACTCATCACCGCCATGGCTTCAATCTTCTCAGCGTATTCCTCCTCGTTTTGGAGGTAATCCTCCCAGTCTACCACGTGGTATCTCTCCTTAACAACATCCCAACGCTTTAAAGCTTTGAAATAACTTGGAGCGGCCACGATGATCCAGGGCGTGGTCCTGATGTCTTCATTTGTCGTCATGGTAACGCTAGTCTTATGCTCCAGTCACGCAGTTAGACATGTATTTCTTTTACCTCGATGGAATTGATGACTAGGCCTATCTTGTTTTCAAAATAAAGTGGATATAAGTGGATTAAGATAATTATGCGGAGGCTTATATTTCTTTAAAAATATATATATATCTACAAAACAATCGGTGAATAATAATGTTAATATAAAAGGCCCCTTTTTTAAACACATGCTTTTGCCAAGCTCTCATCTAGCATTTCGGTAGTCTTAATTGATACCACACTTTTGACAGTTTCTTTACAGCCTCGGTTTCGGTAAAGGGTACCAAAATATAAAAAATAAATAAAGAATAAATCTGTGCTGCGTAAAGCCTGGATCTTTTCAAAAGGCTGACACTCTGACAGGACTAGTTCAAAAACTTACCAATTCATTCCCAATGATGATGATGATAATATAATGTCGTGAATATTCAAAACACATGCATAGTCATTATATACCTAATGGTACAGCAATGCATAATCATAATATCACACGGTTTATAATATAGAGGAGACCTATATTGCTACATTTATTAACATGGAAATTTGCTATTTGCATGTCTATAGAGGCTTACCGATTGAGAGCCTCTGCATACCTACATGAAAGAACCATATCAAAATGGACTTTAACCCCGAAGTATTTCTGAATAGGGAATGAAATCATAACAATCAAATTATGATCACTGACCTGGATTTGGAGATACCCATACGGTTTATAACCACTTGGTCAAACATCAGTTGATACAATTCTCTGATTGTCTGACACCATGAGGGCTAAACCCATTTTGTCTAACTGACATTTTGGTATAATTTCCACTTGCTCGAACCATGCTAACCGATGCTTTGTCTATTCTCACGTGGCCTAATGACCCCTTCGTCAAATTGCCAATTCGTCCAATAACAATATTGTCTTTTCCAAATAGATATTTGGTCAATTACCAGCATATTACTGGAATTGACTAAGTGGTGTTAGATCAAGAGGAAATTAGACCTAACTGGCATTAGACCAAATGAGAGTTCGATAAAATTGTAAATAGGCGAGGTGGAAGTTAGAGCAAAGAATAATTGGACGAACTGGTTGTCGAAATGGAATTAAACTAAGTGGAATATTAAAGCCCAAATGGGAATTACTTGTAGTCGAAGTGCATGAGTTTAGACCAACTGGCCACTTTACCACCCGTACGTGACCATTACATCTTTTGTTTGTTTGATAAGCTTTTCAGTATACCAAAAATTATTATCACCATTACCAATTAGAACAGCTAGACCTCCGTATCTCACAAAACAAATATTCATTGATTCATTGATTGACAGATTGGTATCCCTTTTTACCCTCGGTTAAAAAGTCCAAAAAGTTTCAAGACTAAATATCACTTCATTTTGAACTGACTGGCAAATATAAATTTAAAATGGAACGTTTGATACACTGACCTGAAAACGGGACATTTTAAGTACTCTTTGCGATCATATATATATATATATGGGATGCAGGCTTAGTTTTAATGATTTTTTTTGTATATATATATATATTAATATGATATGTATTTGTTTTGTTATAAATGATTTTAAGTTACATATCAATTCTAGTTGTAAACTTAAGAGATAGAGGGCGCTACCATTCTACTCAAAGCGAACGTGCCCATTGACTTTTTTTGTTTTTGGACAGTTTTTCACTTTATTTTCTTTATTGTGGCGAGCAACTACCTTTTCAAAGAAATGTTCAACTTGAACAAGTACGCTAAGAGTCTAAATTTTTCTATGTCATTGTTTTGAGCATCAATTTATATGAATTGCATATTCTGGTTACAACTTCAGCACAATAATGTTATAAGCTTGCCCAAATGTGTATTTCCTCCATCTGGTCTGGAGAATCTATTAACTAACAACATGATAAAAGTTCATCAATTTCTTTCATCTCCATGAGTAGATTGCTCAACCGAACGGACAATACCATTTCACTGGAGGGTAGTCTTCTTACGCGAGTTTTTGTGAGCTAATTTATTATTGCAGCCAGCTGTATAGATTTCTGCGCTTCTCAGCCGTATCACTTTGTTGCGTCTGGCCTCTTAGATAATGGACGCGCCTTGTTTAATTACGATTTAATGCCGCACATTGGTAAACGTTAACTTTACATTTTACATAGAGTAGAATTGATATGATTTTAAATCCCAAACGATTTATAAAAAAATTAGAATAAAAAAAAAGTTATATAGCTTTTACACAAACACGTGCTTCAGCTCAAAATATATTTTTACTTGGTATGTATAGACAGGGTGAAAGAGTAATATAATGTACAATGTTATACCCCCCCCCCCCAAAAAAAAAAAAAAAAAAAAAAAAAAATATGTTTCGCTGTATACGCGCTGTCCCACACATATGGGTATAATATGTGGAGGAGACGATTATCTAATATTTCACCAATTACTTAAAGACATATTATAATTTTTTATAGAATGATTTGATGATAGATTTAGAGTTATCATGTTGCCCGGCCATTGTCTTTTATTTCGAATTAGTGCTTTTAATGACTTTTATCGACCGACATAGGAAGTCATGAAACAAAATATAAGGAGTCATGAACAAATATTGTCGCTAACCATGATAATATTTAGAACATGACATTTTTATAGCGCCTTCATACCCCGATCTCACTAGTTCTCACTACTTTCTTGAGAATATCGCATAACGTTTTCAATCTGTGTACACGGGGGTTAACTTAGTAAAGTGGTTAACGACAATGTTTTTTTATGACTCCTTACTCCTCACGATCTTTTTATGAATTTAATGGACGTGCTCGGTTTTCAACCAGACGACATCCCAATTTTTAAAGAACTGGCAAGGACATTTTGAGAGGTACTTCAATGTGACAATGGCTTTATCAATTTTCATACAATGCTCAGGGCGCTTTTACACGTCAAAGAATTACAACAATAAACAAAATCATTAAACCAAAAATGAATTCTTGCATGTTTGTACCAGGTCGACATCAAACGCTACAGTGTACTTGTTTTTCGTATGGGACCAGTCTACCGTAACGGGGACGTATTCGCTTGTATTTGCTCACCAGTTACGTACTCTGTTGCAATCTCTAGGAGCCTTGTTTTGAGTAGATCGACCTTGATGTTGCAACATTTTGGTCGTCATAATTATACGCGCACTGGATACCGTAGGAGCATGTATAGACGACTTAGCTCATCAGAAACATAGATTAACATGATCATTTTTGTGATAGAATAATTCCGTACTTTTTCATGAATTTAGTACGAAATTGCTGTAATCGGTTACGTTCTACAGTCTGGCGGTCTTTATTGGCTATCGCCATCAGTCGGCAAAGCCAATCGCCTGCTAGTTTGTTAAAAGGGCGTAGATCTTCAACATTTCGGCGACATAACAATCAATGGTGTTGACGCAATTGAGGGCAGACCTGATTTATCTAGGCGTTGGTAATGTCGTAGATTGTCGCTGGTCATCTATACATTTTGGTAAATTTCATTAAGCCGAGGCGATCTCCAACGATCTGACAATCACCTGTTGTTGTCACAACGATTGCCCCCTGTGGGACAGACGCTTTAGTTGACTTTTCATTCAATTAATTTCGTAATCTTCACTCGTCTTCAAAATTTCAACATCGTGTTTAGCCTTTTCGAAATTAACTTAACTGGCATTTGAGAGACCAGAACTTTTCTTATTTCTTTTCTATTTTCAAGGTATCAAACACAAAAGGTCTAAAGATATCAGAAAATTAAAACAAATAAATCCTTTTGTCTTCTCTAGACTCGAATGCAACACTCGTTGGACGGTCATTACTACAGAGATGCCAACCATATAGAATAATTATAACATTAGAAACTAGAACGGGAATAACGCAGATATTCTCTAAAAATGTCAGTCTTTACGGGGTGAATTTCGGAAAGTGTGAATTTAGAGTGAAATTCTGACGGAATACACGTGAATTTCGAATAAATTTGGAGTGAATTGGAATGCTTTGAACTGAAATACACATTTTCAATGTGACTCTAAACTTACTCTTTTTCTGATATTCACTTCTTCAAGAGTGATCATTATCACTCTCTCATGAGAATTTTTTTTTCCCAGCTGTTTCAAATATTTCCGCTATTCACGTCCTTCTTTCTAACGTTATAATGATTCCGTAGGGTTGGCATGTCTGTTATCATTGTCAATATTCATCATTATGAACCCAGTGGCAACGACATACAACCCGAAACCCTTGAATGAACAGTTAAAGTACCGATGTTTGAGGGTGCTATCTCACTTCGCGGACTCGGACGTCTCCGCGAAGTGAGATAGCACCCTGAGTCAACACACCTTTCATTCTTGTCATGCATATTGAAGTCGGAACGTGAAACCTTTCGGGACTATCATAGTGGCTCGATCGTAATATACAATGATAAGTTGTCATTTTTTTCGTGAGACAGTTCCAATAAAGTGAAAGCTTCAGATAAAGCAAACATCCATTGCAGCATTAGTTTCCAGCCTTCAGAGCTACCTGATATCAATATCGACTTCGTGATCAATAATCATGTCAAGGATAAAACATTTCATATCCCTGTCGTGGATGTCCGCCTTGTTTCACATAGGCTTCGTATTTTCAGCAATCAGACTAAGCCTTATGGTGGTCATCGACGACATGGCAGAAGACCTTCAAACGACTACGACATCGGTGGGGATTATAATGTCGATGTATATGTTCCCTGTAGCTATATCAGGTGAGACCAAAAAAATCTTTACTTTCAATGGCCCTGTTCTACTGCGTTTTTTTTTTTTTTTTTTTTTTTTTTTTTTTTTTTTTTTTTTTTTTTTTTTTTTTTTTTTTTTTTTTTTTGGGGGGGGGAGGGTAAACTAACAATTTTAATTTTCGAGTAACGAACCCTATGAAAAAAATCAGTTGATTACGAGATCGCCTAGAACTTAAGGCAGACCAACTGATTCATTGCTGTGGGTTTTGATACATTTTTAGACAATCCATGGTGTTTTTATATCTAGTATGTGTTACTCTGTAATATTTGTTTTAAAAAAAAACAGGATAATGCTTGATGTCTGATGTTTTCGTTACGACAATCTTGTATATCATGGACTCATTGTGAAAATGATTAAGTATTTTTTTGCTGCAGGATGCATAACCAATCTTGTTATCCTGTTTATATGTGTTTGAATTTAAAAAAAATGGTTAATCATTGCAACAAAGTTGTTTTTCCTCCACAAACTTCACCGCTATTCATTCTGTACCCCTCCTTTTGTCGAGAGCCACTCAACTCCAAAAACTCTTACTCTTAAAGGGGAATCCAACCCAAGGAGAGAATCAACCTTACAAGAAAGAGGAAAATGAGAGGAGCAATCTAAAAAAAGTTTCATCAAAATCGGTTATAAAATAAGAAAGTTATGGAAGTTTGAAAAGTCTAGTAGGCATCATCGGCTTCAAAATGGCCGATCTTATGGACAACTCTCCATTCGTTTTGTACACAAATTTTCAGATTTTCCCCATTTTCTTTCGAAATATATCTTACCTCCTTCTGAGCTCAACATATGTTGTGTGAAATATATTTTCCCATCACATATTTTGAGCTCAGAAGTAAAATAGACATATTTCGAAAGAAAATGGGGAAAATCTGAAAATTTGTGTACAAAACGAATGAAGAGTTGTCCATAAATCGGCCATTTTGAAGCCGATGATGCCAATTTAAGGATCCCCATAGAAGGAACAACTAGACTTTACAAACTTCCATAGCTCTCTTATTTTATAATCGATTTTGATGAAACTTTTTTTAGATTGCTCCTCTCATTTTCCTCTTTCCTGTAATGTTGATTCTCTCCTTGGGTTGGATTCCCCTTTAACAAAGGATTTTCGACAATGAATGGTGAAGCTCTCTTTTCACCGTGTTCTTGTCTGCAACTTTTGCCCTGTGTGTAATGTGAATATCATGATAACTTTCTCCCTCCGTTTGACCATATATCTTCAAAAGCTCCTTGGTTTCCAAAAGTGTCCATTAGATTGCCAATGAAAACAGAGAAAAGGATAGGACCAAGTATTGCCTCCTGAGGCACTGAGGCATTGATAGGTGATATGTAAGATGATTGCCCTGAGTAGAAGGATCTGAACTCTGTAACAAGTTATAAGTGCTCTTTAACACCACATAGTTATGCCCAAACTATTTGATATCTAATTTCCTGTATGTCATGGGGATAAAATCATAATTTTACACCAAATTGTGTGTTTAATCATTTGAAGAACACTGAGGTTAAAATTATATTCCATTTTATCGAAGTTTGACTTGATAATGATGAGGCGCTCATCACTCTGTGTGTGTGGGGGTGGGGTGGGGTAGTCCGCCTTAAGGCTGTCAATATGTCTCGTTTTGATTGAACAGGCCTTTAATGTATGTCTTAAATACTGAATACCCAACTGATAATTTATTATTCATTACAAACTTGTCCGTTTGTATTTGATCGCAGGTCCATTTTGGTCATATGCCATGAAGATTGTTGGATGCCGTGTCTTGATGATAATAGGAAGCGTGCTTATTTCTTCTGGTATATTCATGATGGCGTTTGCACGACATGTGGCCTTTATTGCCATAGGATTCAGTTTTCTTATAGGTAAGCAATGTTTATATTCCATGTACATGATTCATACTCTAAAAAAAATGACAGAGATGCCAACCCTCCAGAATAATTATAGCACTAGAAATCAAAACGCGAATAACACGAATAATTCCAAAAGCTAAATGACAGAGCAAAAGGTTCTTTTCCATGATTTTTCTCATGAAAATTCATTTGGTTCAGCTGTTTCATATATTTGCGCTATTGATGTTTTAATCTCTAATGATATGATTATTCCGTAGGGTTGGCATCTCTACAGGTATTGTAAAAGAGATTTTGATATACCGGTTACCTAATTTCCATAAAAATATTAAATTAAAAACATTTTAAAACCTGTTTGTAGTTTGGGAGATCCTGCTTTTAAACATCTGTTTACAATCTTCACTATTAATATTCTGTCCAAAAATGGTGGACTTGAATGTGTAATTGCATTTGTACGTAAAATACACAATACATACATACATACATGACATAGTACTCTACTTGACAGACACTGCAAAATCATTATCTGTCCTACTAATAGTTGTATTTAAGGCATTCATCCAAAGCTTTTGGGGGACGTTTTTATTCAATATTCAGAATAGATGCACTCGTTTTATTTCGTTTTTTGTTCAATAGTATTTTTTATTCTTTGTGTACACATTCTATTGTTACACATTTCTTTCTACTACCAGAGGACCGTATCATTCTCAGTTGTAAAAGGAATGTCAGGGATAGCAAATTTGATTTACCATAGAATCTGATTATATGAATTCACGTCATTATGTTAAACATTTTCTTTCATCCTCTTTTACCATGTTGCTTTCATATTTATTTATAAATAGCAATGTGGAATTTTCCAACAAAATGTTTAATAATGTTTTGATCAATCGTGCAGTAGTAGTAGTAGTAGAAGAAGTAGTAGTAGTAGTAGTAGTAGCAGAAGAAGAAGCAAGATAGGAGCAGTAGTAGCAGTAGTTATAGTAGTGATAGTAGTAGTAGTAGTATTAATAGTCATAGTAGTGGTAAGAGTAGTAGTCACCGAGGCAAGCTTTCATTTACAGCTAGCTGTGAATGCTCGGCTTAGCTGCCGCTGATAGCTTGTCTCGCCATTACATACGTATTGTTTATCTTTGACGTAAGAATTAATAAGGGTTAAGAGTTATATCTTTATTCTTGAAATATTTCTTATCTGCTGATTGATAATTATTGCTTTCTATCTTTATTTATTGCAGGTATTGGGACATGTGCCATCTACACAGCCTGTACAACCGCGATCAGACTACACTACTCTTACCGTCATTACGCCCTTGCTAATGGTGTTGCAATCACGGGTATACCTCTCTCAATGTTCATCTTTTCACCAATAATCAGAGTTCTTGTCTTCACCTATGGCTGGCGAGGGGCTCTCATCATCGCGTCCGCCACGTCGCTTAACTCCTTGGTCGTTGGTGCACTCATGAAGCCGAAGTACATCATAAAGAGAGCGGCCGTGATCAATGACGACAAGGTCTTCGAAGACAAAAATGATGTTGATAGTGTGAAAGACGGCAACAACGAAATGCTGCTTCCATTGTCCTACGATCTTCTCACGGCTATCGTCCTACCGTCCGTACAGTCACAAGACCAAACTAGTTCTGAAGGAGTTGGCAAAGACTGTAGCGGATCTGCCAAAAACCCTGATATTACCCACGATGATCATTTTCGAGTATCGCAGGACAGTCCGATTCCATGTAATGACGAACATCCTGGTAGACAATGGAATGAAGAAATCACCACAAATAAGATAGAGTTACTCAGCAGTGATTCTGCTCCTTCAGATGCACATGATGAAGAGCATGTCAGAGATTCGATCAAGAGTGACCCAAGTTTTCATCAATCCAAAGTCTCAACGATGAACAATGTTTTGACTGATGCTGGTAGTCCACCTGGTGTCGGAAATAAAAATCCAGAACCATATGTTGTTAAATCAATGTTTAGAATATCGAAGCTCTTTAAGTTGAGTACCAAACCCCTCACCAAGACAACCAAAACATGTCATTTAATTCTCTACATAGCAATATTCTTCTTATCTGCTACCTACACAACTGGTAACATCTTCCTAGTTTCTGCGGGGACTCACGGAGGACTCACTCCTATGCAAGCAGCCACTCTGCTCTCGGGTTTCGGCATATCCAATGCTGTTGGCCGATTCTGCAATGGCATCCTCGTGACAAAGGGCTGCATAAAAGTCACGCATCTGTATATACTCATGCAGATATTGATGGCGGCATCCTCTTTGGTTCTAGGATTCCTGATGAGGGTCTACCTGATGGCCATATTGGGATCCCTAGTATTTGGTGTTTCAGTCGGGACCCTTGTCTCACTCAACGTTGTTATGCAGAGGGTTATCGATGACTGTGCTACGTCAATCTCTTTGGGATGGTTGATCTTAGTTGAGGGCTTCGGTGGGCTCTTCGGTAGTCTATTGTTAGGTAATTTGGCAAGCCTTCTCATCTTTCCTTTCTTCTTAATGGTGGTATCTCATGGGTTTGAGACGGATTTGGGACTACTTTGAGACAGGTTTTAGACGGTTTTTAAACTTGTCGCGGAGACGTCTGGTGCGTATAAATTTTATTTATACGGCTAACCTGGATTTGTATCCGCACGTCAGTAACGGTAGCCTAATCATACTTAATTGTTCACCCTCCTGCATGAAAATGAGGATTTTTTGCCGATAATTAGATTAAATTGTTAAATGTCCCCTTCTTTAATAAAACTAAACAAAGTAATATTTTGTAATTAATATAAAGTTTGACAATTTGCAATCAGCTTTTGAATGCAAATGTCATCAATAAAAATATCGGCAATGTCTTGTCAGCATGATATTTAAGAGATCATATTCGGGATATTAAAAAAATAGGATAATGATTTATTTTCAGGTCATAAAATGAACGAAATATCCGTTCGGATGAATAAATTATTTACTTCTTTCCCTTGTCTTCATAGGTTCACTGAAGGATTTGACTGATAGCTTCGTACCTATGTTCGTCCTGTTCGCTGTTTCCACATCAATGTCTGCTGCCCTCAGTGTTCTGATCATAATACTCAAAAAAAGAGAAGTCACCAAACATAACCTTTCTAGCCTCTCTGGTTAGGAATACGATATTAGAAAGCTGTTGAAAATAGGCGGCTTGACTTTGTATGCCATTCGAGAACTATTCTGGATAAATGTACCTTATTGACACAACTACCATGACTACTGACAATAACAATGAAGAGAAGACATTAATTTTTGGAAATTCTTCTCTAATTTGACAAAGGAAGCAGGTAACAAAAGTGAAGTTTCGTAAAAAAAAAAAAAAAAAAAAAAAAAAAAAAAAAAAAAAAAAAAAAAAAAAAAAAAAAAAAAAAAAAAAAAAAAAAAAGAAAAAGAAAAGAAAAAAAAAGCAACGCTTATATGTAAATTTTTGTCAGGAGGAAAATGACACTTATTAGAAATTGAAGTAAGAAAAATACAAATTCGATTGATATGTTACTTGTTTCCTTTTGTCACTGTAGGGTACCGCAATTCATGGACGGTGTAAATATTAGTCGATAATTTTGTAATCGATATAATTATAGTCATGTAAATAGTCATATACGGTATTATAATGCTAAATGATTTAGAATGTCACATTTGTAAATAAAACGGGAATGCTACTAGGAAGATGCTATTAAAGGGTGCTATAAAGGTGCTATAAAAGGATGCTAAGAGGGTGCTAATAAAGATGTGACATTGTACATTATTTTATCTAAGCGCTTTGTCCCGGATTTCAAACCCAAAATGCCTAACGACTATAGTCTTTGCCCCGACCCTTTCCATGCAGATACTTTTTTTTTCATCCCCTCTCCCTATCTACTATTTTTCAGTCTACAACACTACAAGTACATGTATAACCCCAAATTTGCGATTGCAAGTCAGGTACTTGTTGTGGATGTGGGGCTAAACATGCTAAAGGAGGGGGAAGACACACACACACAAAAAAAGAGGATGAGCAGACAAGTTTGTAAAATTGACGCCCAAAGAGGGGGCGGCCAAGGTCTGACATCGCCCCCCCCCCCCTTCTCCTCCGCGACCTGGGTGTGAAATCCGGTTTATTGAGGAAATAAGGGCATTGGAGCAAATTTATGTTGTTGAAGTCGGGGTTGAAGTATGATGTAAGGTATTTCAAATTTATGAACAAGAGAATTAAATTTTCATTTATTTATTTATTTATTTTTATTGTAAAGCGCCTTGAGCATATTAGGAATTTGAATAGAATTTAATTTCCATAACATCATATCATAAATCATTTCAACGATAAAAAATTTTTCATGAACATAAGAGAAATTCATACAAAATAAACTCAAATAATAAACAGAAAATGTATCATAATGGAATTTTAACGTCTTTTTGTATTTCAATTGGTGATTTCAGCAACGAGATCGTTCCCGCCAATGGCAGCGTGTATATTGTCGATGGCGATCTGTAGCATTGCCTCCAACGTCTCCGTAGTACATGTGGCGATGTGGGGTGTGATGATGACGTTGGGCATTGTTAGAAGAGTGTGATCGTTCGGTAGAGGTTCGGGGTCGGTGACATCCAGAGCAGCACTCGCAATTGTTCCGTTGTTCAGAGCTTCAACGAGGTGGTCGTGGTTCACTAAGCCTCCTAAAAAAATGAACAATATTATGTCAATGATAAGGGTACTAAGTACATAACTACAGATAACTAAAATGGTTTTGCTTCAAACTGTCGCTAGTAGTAGTAGTAGTAGTAGTAGTAGTAGTATTATTAGTAGTAGTAGTAGTAGTAGTATTAGTATTATTATTATTATTATCATTAATATTATTATTATTATTATTATTATTATTATTATTATTATTATTATTATTATTATTATTATCATTATTATTTATTATTATTATTATTATTGTTATTATTATTATTATTATTATTATTATCAAAACTTACCTCTCGCAATGTTTATAAGGATCGAATCTGATTTCATGAGTTTGAAAGTTTCTTTGTTCATGATATGTCTTGTGTTCGACGTAAGGGGCGCCACGAGTAGTACAAAATCAGCTTGTGGTAGAAGGGCATCTATGGTTGAGCAGAATGTTGCTTGAACTTCCATCTCATCTTCAACAGATCTGGGAAAATAACCAAAGCATATTAAAACAATCCTTCTTCTTATTTCTCATGCAAATAAGAATGCACTTTATTCGATTTTTATTCAAGCAGTACACCGTAAACTAATTTTCACGGACTATATATCTCCAGTATCATTATAAAATATAATTTCATAATCGTTTAAAAAATCGATAAACAAACATTAATGTAACAAGATTCATGTCAAAATGCATACAAGGATCAATGAAATGGATATTTGACCGAAGAAGAGAAAAGTATTATTTGGTGAGCAAAACCTACCTCTGTTTGCGATTATGATAGAAAATTTTCATCCCGAATGCCTTGGCTCTCTTTGCCACTTCGAATCCGATGGTTCCCATGCCAACGATCCCTAAATTTGCACCAGTCACACCTTTCCCCATCAGATCTACAGCTCTTTGCCAGGCGTTGGTTGGATTGAGAGTCGCACTCTGTACCTCCGCTATATCTGAAGAAATAAGAAAAGAAACATGTGGTAATTAGTAAGCAAATAGTCATCGCTGGTCGAGGTGATGGGACGAACTAACACTTCCGAGGGCGATCTAGATGTTGCTATCTTTCTGAAGCAAAGCTGAGGGAAGAAATAATATTCAGATCGCCGATGAACTGATAGTAGACCTACATCTCGTGATACCAAAAAGTGATTATTTGCTTTAGCTATCACAGTAGAAATTATTCAACTGTAAGTTGGATCTTCTATAGAGAACCAAGTTAGAGAGCTAGATTTAGATAACCCGAGGGTCTTATATAGCCTATGTCTACGAACTAACCATTATTTATAAAAAACTCACTTTCTGGCAATCTGCGAGCTGCCGCCAATAGGAGAGTCATAGCTAAATCTGCACATGTATCCTTGATGACCCCGGGTGTGTTTCCAATCCTGATATTGTACTTCCGGAGCAAAGAAAAATCCAGCATATCAGTCCCTGTGCTCCAGGTCTGGAAGAGCTGTAATTGTAAAGCGTATTGTCCTCAACACGAAATATGCATTGCCGTTATCAATAATTTGCAATGTAAACGACAAGAATAGAACCCCAAAAATCATTAAGGGTATTTTGAGTCACGTAATAGTAAATTTAAGCATCCAGCCATTGATGAAAATATATATCTGTTTGATCCAGCTATTGATGAAAATATATATCTGTTTGATCCAGCTTATATTTTTGTTTGTGTGTGTGTTGTTCATCAAAGTGGATAAAGGAGAGAGAGTGAGAAAGAGAAAGAGGGCGTAATTTTCAGCCTTTCTCCAAAATGAGTTCATCTCTATTTTTTTAAACGAATGAATGTGTAATATCGTTTGTCTCACCTTCAGCTTCTTCATCTTCTTGAGGTATCTTTCAGTAATGGTGGAGGTACCTACAGTCATTACCAAGATGGCTTCTATCTTCTCAGCATACTCCTCCTCATGTTGGATGTAATCCTCCCAGTCTACTACGTGGTATCTTTCCTTGAGAACATCCCAACGCTTTAAGGTTTTAAAACAATTTGGAATGGCCGCGATGATCCAGGGCGTGGTCTGAAGTTCTTCATCTGTCGCCATGGTAACACTTGTTTTATGCATCAGTCAGACCGGGTGCTCTCCCTGTATATATCTAAATGAAAATTGTTTACAGGCGCGGATGCCTTTGGGGCCTAAAGGCGCGTTTTTCCCCTTTCTTATTTTTTTTTTTATTATTTTTTTTTTCTTGGGGGGGGGGGAGGGTGCTCTCGTCAGTCACTGGATCCGCGTCTAACTAGAGATAAGCGCTTGTATTTGCGATTATCTAGCCATTGATACAAGGCATGTTATTTTATCTTACGGAAGCTTATAATAGTTTGCTTTTATCTTTGACAAAAAAATAAAACATTATTGAATATCGACCATTTTGTGTTTAGTATACGCATGCTAATTTAATTCATGGAATATTATGTCTATGGCGTTTGCTTTTTATAAGGGGATACTATATATGACACTGCAGATCACACCGTTACACTTTTGTTTTGTAACCAGCGAAACCGATTCTAAATCGAACAATTGCCTGCCATTCGATGACGTAAATCATTTCGTTGGTCTGTATCGGTTTAGAGTCAGTCTCGTTGGTGTGACCCCTGATTCAGTAATTTGGGAGAGGCTGGGCTGGTACATAATTATTGGTGTCTGTAATATTTGTGGTGAAAATGAGTTCATGAATATGCATGAACCATCGGATTTTTTTTTAAACCTCCGACACCGCATAAAGGGCTTTTCAAAATTCATTTTTTTAATGTTTTTTTTATTTAACAGCAGTAACGATATCACATGGTTCCTAAATACCGTAGTTATGATAATCTGTTTTCAACATAATAACGTACATTTATATGGAAATATATGCTATATTTCACGAAATTATCTGTAATTGCCATAAATCACAAGGTTCAGAATAATGACTGTTATAAATATGTCAGATGGCTCATAATAATTATGAAATATGATATAGAAAATCCAAAAGACTTTCAGTTACTCACGTATCTACCAGGTTGGCTAAACTGCCGAGACATATTTCGTATTCCGAATCCTCCTGTTATATTCGTTACCTGTCCTACATGCAGTTTTTCAGCTCGTCTGTTCCTCGATCCAGCATCAATCACTTGGAATTTTCTATTTGGTTTACGTGCACCGTTTATACAAGTCGGGTATTAGCAACCCACCGTAAGAAACGTATTGGACTTTAACCACGAAATATTATGATGCAAAGGGAATAATCTTGTACCAATCGAAGTAAGTGACCTGGATTTTGAGATTTTGTTTGTTTGATAGGTAATGTCAACATGCACATGATGCATCTTCGGATTTGCTTTGCTATTTAGAACTTCCCAGGAACAATATCGATGTGGTGTGTATGTGTGTCTAATCTCGGCGTTTAAATTGGTTTAAAAATCAAAGCAAATAAATCTCGCTTGTTTTTTTGTTTTGTTTTGTTTTGTTTGTTTGTTTTTTTTTTTTTTCGTTTTTTGTTCTACTTCTTTTATTATAGGCCTATATCCCTCCGAAAGGATATTTTATGCCTAGGTCACAAATGCCATCATTATTAGTATTACGAACATTGTGTGAACGATTTTCAGACCATTTGGTATAGAACTTCGTAAGATGCTTGATGCTAGGGTGGGGTAATAGAGACTGAATTCAATGCCTTTTTTATGTTTTTTTTTCATATATCCTGAAAAAATTGGTCAAAGCTAGTCAACATGTAGGTCGCCACTGAGTACCCTATTAGAATTAAGCCGTTTTCCTCTATTATGAGCAATAGTAGTAAGCAACTGTATTTTTGCGAGCGCACCCTGCACTCTTTCGTTCATTTGGCGCCCTCTTCTCGCCAGTTTAAAGCCCTTCTGTTATGGTTGATTTGGTTGTCAAACCAACTTACCCGTAGCCTATCTGATATGCGTCGGGCTAGTGGGCAAGTTACTGGTCGCGCAAAGGAGACTGGCTGACAGGGCGAAGGCGAAGCCCGAGATCGTCAGGGGGGCACAGCTTCACCCTCGCCCGTCAGTAGTTTGCCCCTACTAGCCAGACGCATATCGGATAGGCTAACTTACCCGCGGTTACATTTTTTTGTCCATTCTGCTTATTTTGTCCCCCCCATTATTATCATTATTTTGTGTATGCATTATGAATATGGTGAGAGAAAAGTATGTCCCTTCAATGACGCCCCTCCCCTCTCTCTCTCTCTCTCTCTCTCTCTCTCTCTCTCTCTCTCTCTCTCTCTCGTTAGATCTAACGTATATTCTATTTCAGAACCTCTTTGTATCCTGCGACGCTGTATATCCAAACCTCCTAGTCAACAAGGGCAACAACCTTGGAACACTATTCATTCTGGTTTCTGGATTGTTATGGGATACTATTTATTGTCATAATTTATATCAAAAATAACATTTACATTGATGCTCCTGGCCTATATTATGTTAGCATATCATAATTTATGTTGTTTTAACGCCAATTCTATCATAATAGTCTTTAATAAAGCAGTCAGGTTCGGTAGGCCTACTACTCAAAACCGCTACGATGAACTTGAATCATTCATGTACTGTAAATGCATTCGCGGATTTTCACTGTCTGAGGGCATGTTTCGGAGAAAGAACCTGCGAATGTTTACGAGTTTCATCCAAAAGGTAACAATCTAAATACATGTATATTAGCACTTATATTATGACATCATTTGTAGACACGATATTATATTGGATTTCCTTGTCCATCGTACCAGAATCACGAACTTTGATCGATTATTTGCTGGCTGAATGTACATGGTGTTTTATTGATATTGCATATTAAATAAATATCTTCAAGTTGGACTGTTGCTCGCTATTAACTGGATTTATTAGTAGTAAATAAACTTAAAGATCATTAATCAGAGAAAACGTTGACATAAATCAAAATGAATTATTCCCAACATAACATTCATAGTGCTGTGATCAGGGGGATTATTGAATGTTAATTCGACTCTGATTATTCAGTAATATATCGAGATGAACTCCAGAATAAATCAACCACAACGGGGACAGGGTAAGTGCAAATCTCTAAATAAGTGTACAAGCTAAAATATATATATATATATATATATATTAAAAACCAATTAATTCCGGGAATACTGGGATTGTTTTGCCAAGTCGTTACGAACTACTTTACAAATAAAAGCCAAATGCATGGATACCAAAATTCTTTCTGAGCTTTGATTGTACATGTAATTCTCATTATCTCAATAAAATTGTTGCTAAAAAAAAGGAGTCATTGGCTGTCAGACATTTAGAAAATATTGGATTACTTTGAGTGGGAAACGTATAAATATTATAAGAGCTGAGGAAAAAATATTGGATGAGTCGGAGACGAATCCGATATTTTTCTTCCGCGAGTAACAATATTTAACTTATCCCAAGAAAATTGATCATCCAATATTATAATTGTTATTTAGATACCCCCACAAACATATAAATCTTAATCTTTTCATCCCTTTCTAGCAGTCATGTAAAGTGCATCACAGGCATAGTACTTGGCATTCTTTTTGAAACTGCAACAGAACAGGATGAGTTCATTCTGACACATGTTTTGTTTTTGTTTATGTTTTTCTCTCTTCCCATATATCTCCTTCTTATTATTCTTTTATTTTTTTTTCCTTCTTCTTCTTCTCTCTTTCTTACTTTCTTGCTTCCTTTATTTCTTTCTTTATTTTTATTATTTTTTTTTTTAGTGTATACTTTTCAAAGATGGTTCGTAAATGGAACAGCATTTTTTTCAGTAACAAAATGAATGTCAAACAACAGGAGGGCTACAAATATTCAAACCTGAGAGTGCTAACAGTTCTAAAACTGCTCTTCACCTCCAAATGCTTTTCAATCTTTTCATTATGTAAATAAGGACAAAAAAAAGTTATCTCCTGTTCCTGAGGGATTTTGCTCGCATTTCGAGCTTTTACTTCACGGTTTAAAGCTGGTGTATAGTTTTGGGAGATGGAAAATTTTAATTTGGATTCACAGTTAGATAATATGAAAGATTTAATCCTATAACTACAATATGTAGAAAGTCGGGGACCCGATACCAACTCAGCGTTCACATGGAATACGAATGGGGATTATCATAGATCGTTACGCACTGTTCATGCGGTAAGCTCCGGCGAGCGGGCATCGCAGCAAAGGGCTAGAACAACTGTTACATTATGTTTCTTTCAAAGATTTTCACTAAAATTCACCGGATATCATGAAAGGAATATCACAAGATCTCTCATCTTTTAGTGCAATGTGGACAACATGAGACTATATTTAATCGGTTTTATGCCGATTCCTCTTTTGTTACCACAATTATATACCGATGTTGACATTTCTTCCATGTCTTCCATTGACTATAAAATACGCTCCAAATGGGTACACATCATAATAGTTTCATGAACATGATGAAAGAATGTTTAATTCCATCTGCTATGAATAAAAATATTGGGAAAGATACTTTCTGTATTATACCTTTATGTTTGCAGTGCTAAATGCATCTCTAGCTAGCTTTCTCTCTCGCTCTCTCTCTCTCTCTTTCTTTCTCCAGCTCCTTCTCCTTCTTTCTCTCTCAAGCAGTTGCAAGTTATCGTAGATTTATTATTGCTTTGTTGCTTCAAGAACTCTATGTCAATATGGGAATTTTCCCTTTTGTAGACTACATGTGTACCGTATAATTATGTTTACCCCCACGCAATTAAACTTTTTAATATCTTCAATATTATCCGTGTGTTCTCTGACATGTCTGAATTCGTCTGATTTCATCTTTCAAATTATGTAGCATTGTGTATTTCTATTATGTAGATCCATTTTGCTTTCGTTGGCGTCCATGTAGATATTTCCCATTTTTTTTGAAAGAACCGTTGAACTATGCTAATCATGTTGACGTCGTAAGCTGTAAAGAAGGATGAATATAATCCCTTACAATTTCTTTATTAGCATGACTCTTGTCACACAATACGTGACAGTGTTACATAGCTATACAGGTTATTATTTATTAATTCGACTTGTAGAAAAAGAAAACATCACTGAAAATTATGAGAAATATTAACAATGATATGGTAAGGGAAGAATGTTTTCTTTTCGATGATACGAAAAATGCGAATTATTTTAGACCTAAAGTATGGATAACACCGTGGAGCTTACAGTGTAGCGTTACGCGCCTAGGCTCCATACTATTATGTTAATCGTCCTGTAGTTTTTTAATGAGTTGAAATAAGGTTACAATTAATTTGTTGTTTCATTATGTTGTAAATGTAATTAGATACACGAAATAATCTGAAACTGAAAGTTTCAGTGTAATTAGGGGATTACTTTAAAGGGAATTTGTAACATTGTGGAGGGTTTCAAAAATCTAGGCTGCATTAGGCCCCACATGCTGTCGGTGCATTTATTGGGTCAAAGACTTTAAGAATGTGACCTATCTGCCTTCTAGCCAGGCGTATGGAATGCGAACTGTTGCATATTTGAAAATACCCATGATCATGGGTTTTAAACCCATGATCATGGGTTTTATCAAGAGCACGCAGTTATAAACCCATGATCATGGGTTTTATCACAGAGCACGCAGAGTTAAAACCCATGATTCATGGGTTTTTATCTAGTACACGTAGAGTTAGAACCATGATCAATGGGTTTTATCAGAGCACGCAGAGTTAAAACCCATGGATCCATGGGTTTTAATCAAAGCACGCAAGAGTTAAAAGCCATGATATGGGTTTTTATCTGCCACGGACGCAGATTAAAACCCATGATCATGGGTTTTATCAAGAGCACGCAGAGTTAAAAATTCCATGAATCATGGGTTTTATCAAGAGCACGCAGAGTTAAAATCCCCATGATCATGGGTTTTGTCAGACACGCCAGAGTTAAAACCTTGATCATGGGTTTTATCAGCCGACGCGCAGAGTTAAAACTCATGATCATCGTTTTATCTACTGCTTGTTAAAATGAAACCTCTGCGTGTAGACGCGAAAAACGATGTTCATTGGTTGTTTTTCGCCTGTTTGTAGATTATGGGGACACTTTTTAACAACTGCCCGAAATGTTCATAAACAGTGCGTTAGTACATACAGGTCAGTTGTTGTTCCGTGGTCTGCCGTTACTCTGCCGTACATGTTGTGTGGTATATTAGCTGTCGCCCCTTTGTACATGCAGATATACATTTGGGCTAATGCTGAATTGGCTTTTTGTGTTGGAGCCAAGTTTGCGAGCCACAAGCAAATTTGTGTACGTATTTCAAAATATATTTGTTATTATGGTATTTAATGCCCACAATGCACATTAAGCCAATTGTTGAAAAAAAAAAAAAAAAAAAAAGATGAAAAAAATACCAAAAAGGGATAGAATCCATGCCCAATCCTTCGAAATTTTCCCACTTAAAAAAATATTAGCAAGTTACATGTTTTAATTCCGTACAAATTTGTTCTTTTTAAATTCATCATGTTACTTGGAATATTGAAATGTAAGGGCTAAATTGTTTGGCCTGTTGCAAAAGGGATGCTTTGTTTCACAATTTGACACAAAGAATTATGACACTGCGGGTTGTCCAAAACTGAATGCATGGTGATCCCGCTCACACCAAAGAATGAAATTATTATCACCAGAATAGGAAAAGGAGGCAGACTTGATATGTGTTTTAAAAGTCATTATGTCATAGAATTTATAGCAATATTTCAAGAAATTATGAGCATCAACCTTGTAAGCCCATTGATAAAATTTGCCATTCAAAGCAACCCATATCTGCCATTTCAGGGCAAAAATTTTTGTCTCATTTCATCGATTTTTTTTTTCAAATTTGAATCTGCCATATCTTGATACATTTCATTAGAATTTTTAAACAATCATTCCAGATATTAAATGAAGAATCTACATTAAATGGATTTTTGCGTGACTGCCACCAAAAAAAAAGGGGTGTCAAATTTGGTTAAAAATGACCGTGTCGAATTTGGTACATTTTTACGCTTATGAGACAATGATATGTCTTACAAAAACACTTTCATGTTATGCATCAAACTTCTGGATTGTTTACTTTTCAATATTTCTCAGGAACAGTTCATTTTCCCAAAGCGAAAGTTAATTTAAATAGTGTAGAACACATAACAAAAAATTTAGGGAAGAACACAACAACCTTTTGTGGGAGAGTCATGTAACAGATTGGTAACCCTAGTATGCATAAAACAATCTGTATCCCTATGCAAGCATATCAGAAAATTATAACAAGATTGTTATATTCACTGTGAATTCATATTTCTGTGAATTCATCTTTGGTGTTACCTGTTACCAGGTTTTCATTTTTTAACCTAAGTTTTGTCAAAGGACTGATAATGTTTTTTTTTTTATCATTTGTGAATATGTGCATTGATCAGTGTTTTAAGTTTAGATTGAATGAGTATGTCATGTTATAGATTTTGTTATGGTTAGTATTATCATCCTTTGTAGATATTAATAGGTTTCTCCGGCCAATTACAACACATTAAATACAATCATTTTCATTTAATGTGTATTCAAATCAGTGTGTTTGATGTGACAGACTGACTTAGTCCAAAACAAAGAATATTTCATTCTCTAAAATTCATTCCGTAGGCACCCAAAGTAATGGTGCACATTTCAAATCACGGATATTATAGTGACATTCATTTTAGGTTATATTTTCTATTTTGAAAACATTACTTGAGACATATATTATCCAGCATAGGTATAATTGATAATGTCGGGAATTCAGATGAGACAAATTTTGAATAGGATCTTTTTTCTGTTCCTCGGATATGTCACTTGATTATTAGCACATTAATGTGAAGTAGAATGCGCAAAAATGAAATCTGATTCACAAAAATCGTTTAATTTTTGATGATTGAATTTGAATGAATGCCTGTAATCTGCAATTAACAGGAAAAAACACATAATTGAAATTGACCGGGAAACCGATATCATTTGCTAAAGAACATGTTAGTGTAACTACTGGTATAACAATATTTTGCGTGCAGATACTTTCATGATTTTTTGGAACTAATGTTATGGGTAATTTTGCGAGTGGACAATTGTCCAACATTTTGTGAGGTTTTTTTTTTTTTTACTAGAAATAGCCTTTATGTTTATTTTAACCAAATTACCGACCGTCGAAATTTGGCAATTAAACAACGCGGAATAACATTATCTAGTTCTTATTCATATCAGCTTTGTTTCATATACATTGTTAGCTCTTCACTTGAATGATTAAGTAATGAAATAGTGTTCTGCTCTATTTTTAAGTTACGGCATTGGGCTTGACTCTCTACAATCAGCAGTGCATGCTACTTCAAAAAAAAAAAAAACTCTTCTGGGACCATAAAAGAAATATGATTAAATTTATCCAAATCTGCAATGACAAACTTTTGGGCACTTTTGGACCTAAAAGGTATAAGAGCTAAAAAATTATGGAATACCCGTTACCCCGCAAAATGACTAACATGTATTAGGGGCGATTCTTTGAAAAGTGAACCTTTTTTGGAAAAAAATAAGGTTTGGTCCTTTTGTTTTAAGCTGCACATTCAATATAGAGCATTGTCTGAGAAGTTTCATGAAATGCATTTTTTATCTTAATTTTACAAATTTTCATGCCCATTTACATAATTACACATGCAAAAATTTTGAATAGAAATATGGTACCGTAAAATATCATTTCTTGACCCTGCTTGATTGTATATGCTGGTCTCCTTACTTTATTATGTACATTATACCCTTTTTACTTCATTCTTAAATTTAAATGAAAATAATGGTGTGGATTGATTGTTTTAAGATAATTAACTAAAGAAATAAATTGCCATCAAATGTCACACACGTGACCCCAAACACGAAAAGTTAACGCCCCCCGAAACCGATGGTTCTATTATTATTACAATTTTTCTCCAAAGCTAGATATTGATGATGGCCCTTGCATCTCACCAAGATATGGAAGCCATGATAGCTTTTAATTTAGTTATTAATTAAACTTTGAAAATTGGTCACGACACGTGACCCACGTGGTCACGTGTGTGACCAACTATTGGTGGTCATGCCTTCAAAAAAGGGACCAGGCTATTCGGCCATCTTTGAAAAGTGACCTTTTCGGGGCACAAATAATGTTTTGCTATTTTGATTTTAGCTGCATATTCAAATAGAGCAATGTCTTGAAGTTTCCTATGAACTGATGTTTTTCGTGGATTTTTGCAATTGTTCCATGCTCATTTTTGCATAAATTACATAAATGATAATTAATTGGAAAAACGGTAAAAAAAAATATCATTTCTTTCTCAACCCTGACTGAATGGATATGCTGACTTCCTTACTTGGATTACTGTCATTATATTATTATTTACCTCTATCCTTTTAATCTAACCCGCAAAAAATGTTGTTTAATTGATTATTTAAGATACAATCAACCCTGGAAATTAATTGCCCTTCCAAATGTCACACACAAAGTAAACATAAAAACACAAACAAGTTTTGCCCCGTCTTAATCCATGGCTCTTGGTATTATAGCAAAGCTAGATTTAATGTACCTTGCATCTCACTAAATTTGAATCCCATGCAAGTTTAATTGATTTATTAATTAGCAAACAAATTAATCACACACGTGAACCCGCTGGGTGGGGGCGGTCAAAAATTCTGAGTATTTTCACTTCCATCGGCTGAAATTAATTTATATTTTAGCATATCATACCTACCCAAAATGGTCTGCAATAATTTTGCTGAGAAAAACAAACCAAAAAAAAAACAACAAAAAGAACGAACAAAAAACAAAACAAAAGGTCGAAAAACAAGGAAAAACCATAAGAAAATTCATAAAAACAATGAATACACAAGGAATTTAGTTCGATCAAAATTTTTTTCGCAAAGTACAATTGTTAGGAACTCATAAAGATTATGCAACATAAAATTAGCATTCCCAGAAGCTGTAGTTTGTCAATCTAGCAAAAAAATTATGACTTCATGCAATGCGTAAATTAGCATAATTAATTCATATAAAATAAATTATTATTATTATGTGGGAAAATTAACAGTGCTTTCTTGTAGCTATGCATCACATCACTACCATCGTTGCAAAATTTTCGGCGCGCTTCGGCGCGATCAACAGCCAGATCTTATAGGGGGCATCATGGCCCCCTTCCCTACCCGCCCCCCCCCAGTCCTTGACAGCTACCAAAACACCCCATTGACTGCTAGGTTGAGTTCATAATTTTTTACCACAGCGGATATAGTAATTGCTCAAAATGTTATCATTTATCATAATACATATTATTTTCATTTTTTTCGTACAATTTGCCATAGGTCCACACACGTGACCCACTAAAATGTCACACACGTGACCCGGACATCACGCATATAAAATAATAGATAAAAAAAGAAATTTCAGAGATATCTCCTATCCAGTTGGTATTTTTGGTTAACAGGTCCATAATGCATATCTCACAGCAATAAGAACATTTCATCATTTTTAAAACTCACAGGATTTCAAAATGAAAATTAAACTTTCAAAATCATCCGTTTCTGTGAAGTCACACACGTGACCCACTTCTTTTGACCTCTGAACCCTTGAACATACATATTGATAATATACCAAGACAATATTTACAATGATAGCCAACAAATATATTAGCATGATATAAACATTAAATCTGTATATTTTAAAAAATTGTTAGAGATATAGCCAATTTAAAGTCAAGATTTTTGCATAATTTCGGTCACACACCGTGACCAAGAATGGTCCCATATGCCGTTTAAGTGCCTAGAATCTACTGTCTCATGTCCCTTTTTTCGCAATTGGAACTGCACATCTTTATTATTAGTCTATATCCATTTGTACCAATCTTACTTTGAGTATTTCCTCAATATCCATTGGGGAGGGTCATATGAGATAGAGTCGGGTTACCGCTGATATAAAAACAATCTGTATAACCATAATCAAGCCATATCAAGAAAATTATAACTAGATTGTTATATTCACATGTGAATCATATTTCTGTGATTCATCTTGTGTTCCTGTTACCCAGGTTTTTAACTTTTACCTTAAGTTTGTCAATTTAACTGATTTTTTTTTTATCATTTTGATGAATATGTGCATTGATCAGTGTTTTAAGTTTAGATTAATGAGTATGTCATGTTAGTGATTTTTTGATTGTGTTTAGTATGTCACCCCTTGTAGAGATAACATCATTTTGCAAAGAAACATTCCAGATATCTAGTTTCATTTTGTTTTGCACTGTTTCATTACATTGTAGCTCTTCACTTGATGTAAGTTGAATATGTTTGCTGCTATTAACTTAAGTCTTTCAAACATACCACCATTATTATGTCTTATTTTTTTATACAAATGTGTTCCGCTTTATTTCTTTCATTCAATCTTTGGTGCTATGTGGTGGCACCTCAGGTTCCCTACATTTAGCCTTTGTTTGTTGAGTTGTAAATTTTATTTTGCATATAACTAAAAAAAAATTTTAATGGCTAGGCTGAAATTGGTGTAACATTAAAGTCACATTAAAATAACCATTGGAACTGTCATCATTCATGTCCTGTAATTTTTCAAAATAACAACAGTGCCCGTAGACATGTTTACTATTGCTAAATTGATTAAATCTTGTATGTATAAAATTTAAAAAATAAAAAATAGTCATTATTCCTTGATCTTTGGAACCGAACGATTGTGAAAATATATGCAGAAAAGAGGGCAAGTGCAAAACTCTTATTGGTTTTAATTTAGTCTTTATACGATCTATTTGACCAAATAGGTTTATTCATTTCGATTGAGATGTCTCATGTGCAACTGCCTAATGGACTTGTCCAAGTTTCAATTTTTTACCTATCTCTGGTTTGTGATCACGCACAGACGTGTAGTTAGCGAAATAAATCTTTTACTAAGATATTTTAAATGCAGTAATGTTATTTTTCAGGCACTTAGGCCCTACATGTAATAAATAAAGAATCATATTTAAATTAAAATTTAATTTATAGGTTATAGCCCTCTGCCAGTAGCGTATCTAGAGGGGGGGGGCAAGGGGTGGGGGGCACGTGCCCCGGGCCTGAGCTTCAGGGGGGCGCAAAAACGGAATTGGGAAAAAAGAAAACAAGAAGAAAAAGAAAGGAACGCAACAAAGCAAGGAGAGGAGAAAAAGGAGATTCGGTGATCCACAGTGATATTAATTAATTTTGCCGCCCCTACATAGCACCACTAAGTTTAACTTTTTTGGCGGCCCCAAAGTTTCTAGTAATTTTGTTTACGGTTTTAGTTCGCTTCTATCTTAGTTCTCGGAGTCAATTTTGCGCGCCCTGTATAGGCCTATATTGAAGATCAAATCGCGCCCTTACTTTCAATTTAGCGTCCCTTTATAAATGTTAAAATTCAATTGACTGTGCCCCGGTGTGTGACCTCCTAATCCTAATTTAAGCTCATTTTGACATCCCTGAGTTTCAATTTCATTTAGAGCCTCTTAAATTAGTTTAAGATCAATATAGCGCCTCAAATTTCAAGATCAAATTTGCCCCCCCTCCGCGCTTCAGATAAACATGAAGGTCCCTATAAGTAAAGGATTTTTTTTTTTCTGTCCATGCTTTTTCTCGCTGCCCTAATTACTCTCCTTTTTTGTTCTTCATTGTCAATTGTCTTTGTTTCCGTATTTTTGACCATTCGGTTTCAAGACCTTGTTCCTTGCAAAGTTTATTTAAATTTAGAGCTCTAGAATTTTTCGCCGCGCTTCACGCTCGAATTAATATGTTTTCAAAATCATTTGAGGAGGACCAACAAAAAAGGTTTAAATTTATTATTTTCCTTACTAAAAAAAAACGAATCCGGAAGCATAGGCCTTCAATTCCCAAACATTTGTGCATAGGCCTTTTGACACCCTGAAGGTAAGGCATTTTTATTTTTTTATTGTACCTTCGTTTATAAGAGAATTTGTATTCATGATTCTTCAAATGCAAGATTTCGATTTAATGCAAGAACTCAAAATTTTCCGATCTTCGCTTCGCGCTCGCATTAAAATTAAAAATATTTGAGAGGGAAAAAAAAGAAAAGATAAACTACGTGTATGTACGGAACAGCAAATCATCCCAGGTTCTGGGACATGTATATATATGCCACTGGTACAATTAAACTAAAACAAATCTCATTCCAGCAAAACTGGAGTAGACCGGGGGGGGGGGGCGCAAAGTCAACAATTCCCGGGCGCCTTGGACCCTAATACGCCACTGCCCTGAGCCACCCGTTGTGCGAATCTTCGGGACGCAATACATCCAGTCATTATTACAGAAAAGTATTTGATGAATAAAAATCGAATTGAATCTTTGTATTACAAAAATCATAAATTCAATAATTCAACAATATAAGCATTAATGTATCCTTCTTCTCAATAAAGGATTTACAAAGTTAAGGTCTCTTATTGCACTATATCTTCTTAGCACTATTACTTATTAGCTAAGTTTATCTAAATACCAACTTCTACAGACTTGAACTTTGACCTCCACATGTTATGATGTTAAATTGCTTGTTACTTGTTTATGTTTTATGTTAATTCATGTATTTTATGTTTTTGTAATATTTATATGTTTTCACAGGGGCCCCCGAAAAACAATGTTATACCACTGACGGGGCTACCCTGTATGAATAAAACAGAATAAATAAATAAATGAAAATTAGGCAAATGAAACACTATTGCACAATATTTGAACCTAGGATTACAGGGCTATTTATTTCCTAGCGTAATTTGGTACTCTTTCTTTAATGCTATTATATTGAAAGACAAACATATAGTTTTTCATTATCTATGCTCCCCTTTGCAAAAAGAAATTTCACATATGGCTTTTAATTGGTCTAAATCGTTTTATTTTTTAGTATGAAAGTTTTTCCTTTTCCACCTACGAATATGGGGGACTTCTAGAATGCTTGAAAATATGGAAGCACATTTCCCACTTGATCCCTGTGCTGCCGCCCCTCCATGTTAGATTGATGCTAAAGAGTGATGATTATGATGATGATTTTACCGACGATATTGACGAAGGAGAGCTGGAACAAATATTTTACACTGCCTATTCTGATCATTTTAACTAGATTTATCATTAGACAAATCTGCACCATATTGAATATACAGATCAATGGGAACTTTTAAGCCCCGTCTTTAAAAACAGACCCCTTTTTAGTGTTAACCAATAAAGTTATAATTATGAATAGAAAATCTTAATAATACAAACCAAGACAACAAAATATTCCAACCTTACCTCAGATTACTTGCAAAACTTTATTATCAATAATTATTTTTTATACGATGTAATTTGTATAAAATTAATCAATAGTTATATAATTTCCAGGAGGGGGGGGGTTCTTTGTAATTCTCAACTAGTTTGTAAAATTATATAATAATACTTTTTATGGTATTCAATAACTATAATGATTACAATTTTCTATACTTGTACTTTCTTTGAGGCAAAATGAAAAGACAAAAGTTGCTTCTAATGGAGAGGTTACTATTTATTTCCAAAATTGTCTCAATTTCCTATTTCATAAAATATCTTAAGTTCGAAATAGGTTGATGTTATTTACACAGTTTTTATATATATAAATATAATATATAATATATATATATATATATATATAATTATCATAATAGATTTGCAGATATATAGAACTTAATTTAAAACAGTTTTTAATAATTTGAATTGCTTTTTAGCAAAAATCAGGGAATAATGCAGTCAAGATCATTGTAAATTTGTTTTTCTTATGAGGGGTATTAACGTTACTTGCCATGAATATATTTCTGTACATAAAATTTCTGTTTTACACTTAAAGAACACCTGCGGGCTGGAGTTTACATTATTACAAAAATAAAGTAAAATCTAAAAAGCACAACGCTGATAATTTCATCAAAATCGGATGATAAATAGCAAAGTTATGAATTTTCTTAGGTTTTGAATTTTTAAATGAAACAGTTCTCAAATTGGCAACCTGATGATGTCACAGTCCCCCTATTTTCTTTATTTTTTATTGTATAAAATACCAATTACCAAGATTTTCAGCCCCAAGGACATAAAAACATGGATTAATCCTTATGGAATGTTCAAGGTCACAAGTGTGATTTTACATATTTCAGTATGATTGATATATTTTCTGTATACGCAATGAATGAAAAATGAGAAGAGTAGGATTTCATATAATAAATATACAGAAAGTACGCGGGACTATGACATCATCAGTTTGCTCATTTGAATATTCAAATATTCACGAGACCTGTTCATAAGACCTGCCAAGAACTGTTTTCACAAAAAAGTGATTTCTCTGTATCCTGTTAAACACTGTTCGTCATAAAGGTGGAAATTGTTTTCTGGCTCAAGCGACGTTATGTTGCACCGTTATTAATCTTGAATGTGTTTGTCACCTCTTTCATTTTTCTGGGATCCTGGGTATATCTTGGACGTCCCCTCAACCCTTCCCGGGGATTTTTCTTCAAAAAAGTTTGTCACGCCCAGAAGATGGCCATTTTCGTCATTTTTTCTTATTTTGGGGCCCATTTTTGTTCACGCGACCAAACCAAGGCCCCAAGGAAAACACGTCTGAGGTGGAGATTGTTATTGTTCTTTAAATTAACTAGTTCAATGGTTACAGGCTCGACTCTTTTGTCTAGGGGAGGGGTCAAAATTTATTTTGATTGGGGTTTAACATTCAATTTATTCATTTTTACACCATGGAAATTTATATCTTCCCTAAATTGTATTGTAAAATCTCAACCAAACATAAATCAAAATGAAAAATTTTCAATAATGACTATTTACAGCCTTTTCATCAAGGCTAAACAAAATTTAATGGGAAAATGATGATATTTAAGGGTTAAAGGTGGTTTTTCATTTTTTTGGTTTTCAGCATAAAGATGGAATAAATATTCCGAATTTTCACCAATCTCGTTTTCTACTTCAAACCCCTCTCCTACACAAGAGACCTTAGCCTGTCCCCAGAAATATAGATTTAACTTAAAGAACATATAAAACAGTACATTTCAGTCGCTTTTCCTGGAGGTAAGGACTGAGTGGGGCTTGATCGGCCGGGAAAACAACAAATGGCCCCAAAATGAGAAAAAATGACAAAAATGGGCCCCACGGGGGTTGACAAGACTTTTTTGGAAAAAGGTCCACGTGAAGGGTTGGGAAATGTCCAAGATTATAGCCAGGGTTCCAAAAAGTAAAAAGCAGGACAAACATATTCAAGAAATTAAAGTCAGAGCAAAATCATGTCTCTATAGCGGAAAAAAAATATTCCACCTTTATGACGGACAGTGTACAAATTATTACTTGTATTACGTGGTATTTTAATTATTCAACTTATTTGAACTATCAATGTATAACTATGTCAATTTATTCTTTGTAAATGCATCGCAATTCGGCTTTGCCCCAGTGATGTTTTGTTTTTATCAATAAACCATTTATCTATCTTTCTATCTATCCATTAAGACACTGAGGCGTTGTGTGCAGGATAAAAGTGGTGTTTATTTTACACATTCTATAAAAATTCGAATAGTTGTAGGATGTTCAATATTTATAAACCCCAAATTGTTATTGTTTCATTTAGAAGTAGTGCATTGTCTATACTTTATGTATAAGCCGAAACAAAAAATATTGTTAGATAGACAATTAATTTATTCATTTGTCTCCAACAGTATAAACCATGCAAAGTGGTAAAAACACACGCAATTGCTGTGTGGTAAATATTGGAACCAGACAGCCATGAAAAAGATTTTTGGCTGCCGGGCGGGATTCGAACCCACGACCTGTGGATTGCTAGACCACCGTCATAACCGCTAGACCACCAGAGTGCCCAAAAATATTGTTGTTTATTATTTTTCTTGTTCAAAAATACATATTTTGGTTTCCAATTCCTATTTATATGAAATTGGTCAAAAAATCTTTAAAAGTAATTTTCTATTCCCTTTAAACACTGCTTTATTTACCATGTTTGTGATATTTGAAATAATAACTTTTTTATAATGGCGATTGGCGTACATTTTGTGAAAAAACCGTAAATTAGGAGACTTTTCTTCCACCTCCCTGTCTATACTTTTATTATTACTTCATAATGTCTGCATAGTTAAACGGGATCGATCTACCGTTCGTCTTAGACCCTGATTTTACCATGCACTACTATATTATAATAGACGTATCCGTAGTGCTCTTTCAAGATAAGCGATTTCCTAAAACGTTCTCGGTTGATCGCGAGGAAATTCTCAGGAATGTCTGCAGACATGAATAGGTATGTCTGCAGGGTCAATCAGATTGCCTAAATAATTAACTCTTCGGCTTTGCTGACCGGATGCGTGGCTGAGATTACATAAATTTCATCGTCCACCCTTCTTGGCCTTGTCTTTGCTCCAGTGGACGCCCCCATAAAAGTTTTTTAAAAAATTATCCAGAGAAACCTGAAATACGTGCATTTCAAAATATATTATGAGCAGATAAGAGGGGGGGGGGCACAAAAATATTGCAGACCCTCCGAACAATTGTTGAGCCCCAGCTCGAATGACCAATCTCCGCGACTTCTCCCTTACAATTAAGTATAAAATCGTATCAAATGCGTCAAAAATAGTCCCAAATCCGTCTCCAAACCGTCTCATGACACGTGAGATACCACCGTAATATTCAAATTGTATTCTCTTTTGGATGAATAAAGCATTCTTTCCAAACAGGTAAATCCGTCTTGTAAGAAATAAATAAAGAAACTTGATTGTGTTTAAAAAAATAATAACAAAACTATGTTTCAAAATAAGTGTTGTTAATCATGTTGTCTAAATTTTTAGTCCATTTAAATTGAACATGCAGGTATTATCAATAAGTTGACGACACATCAAAGCTAATAATGGTCTCTTACAAGAAAGGCTTTTTAATTTTACAATTTTATTTATTTATTTTTTTTTTTTTCTTTCTTATTTTTAATCTTTAAGTTTTTGAAGGCAAGTCCTCACTTTAGAATACACCAAAATGGTCGACAACATTCTCGTTATGAACTAATATTACAACATAAGACTTTTATAGTAGATTTTATAAATCACGTATTTTAGCAATACTTATTGCGGGCATAAAAGTAGTTACATGACGTCCTTGTACACAACATCGAATAACAAGAAAGTTAGTTTATAAGCCACAGCTGGCAGCGGGATTATCGTTATCAGTGTTATCACAGACCAATCGCTGCGCTGAATCATGGCATGGTTAAATTCTGACTGCCGTAATATGTGTCCCCTCGCTCTCACTCACTAGGGACGTGACCTTGCACGAACCAATCAAAACCGATAATCACAGGCTGTCGGTCTATAAGCAGAAGTTTCATTTTACAAGCAGTAGATAAAACGATGATCATGAGTTTTAACTCTGCGCGTGGTTGATAAACCCATGATCAAGGGTTTTAACTCTGCGTGCTCTTGATAAAACCCATTATCATGGGTTTTTAACTCTGCGTGCTCTTGGAAAAACCCATGATCATGGATTTTAACTCTGCGTGCTCTTGATAAAACCCATGATCATGTGGTTTTAACTCTGCGCGTGGCAGATAAAACCCATGATCATGGTTTTAACTCTGCGTGCTCTTGATAAAACCCATGATCATGGGTTTTAACTCTGCGTGCTCTTGATAAAACCCATGATCATGGGTTTTAACTCTACGTGTACTAGATAAAAACCCATGATCATGGGTTTTAACTCTTGCGTGCTCTTGATAAAACCCATGATCATGGGTTTTAACTCTGAGTGCTCTTGATAAAACCCATGATCATGGGTTTAAAACCCATGATCATGGGTATTTTCAAATATGCAACAGTTCGCATTCCATACAGGCGCTTCTTGGTATTTCGGAATGGAAAGGGGCAAATATTATGTTATGCAGGCCCGCTGGGAAAACAGTTCATTAGAGCTATTTATTAACTCAAATAAATTTTTTGACTATTTTGTTGTAGGTTCGGTTTGGTATGTAAACTCGAAACCAAGACGATCGTCAGAAGATTCCGTGGAACGATCAGCGTACGCGCTGAATGTAGCACATGTAAGTACGGTTGCAGCAGGGGTTCGCTGTTTCGAAACACAAACGAACACAATATTTCCTATACCTATATTAGTCAGGCAGCCAGCTCAAGATTGGTTAGCTGAACGAGGTACCAGTAGTAAAGTATTGGAATATATGGGAAGAATCCCACATTACTAAACCCAACGTCTGGCAGAGCATCTCTGCTGCATTAGGTCCCTACAGCCGGGGGCGTCCAAAATGAGTGCCCATTTTACAAAAAATTCTATTTTGAATAAAAATAGCAGAATTCATTTAATTAAACACACTAACTTTGATGTCAAAATAAACAGTATTACATTGTCTTAAACGCTTGTGTCATTTTGAAATCAGACTGAAATCGAAAACAGTGAAAGTTTTGATGAAGAAATGTTTTTTTCTCACTTTTTTTTACGCAAATATTTTTTGTTCCTTTTTTCAATAATATTTTAATAAATAGTTGTATAAAGCATTGATGTTTGTAACTTTTCTAAAAACTACCTACGTGCATGTGAATGATGCTGTAAAAAGAGGGAGTTAATATCTTATTCCGATAAAGAATTATGATGAGCTAAAGTCAGGAACGCAATATAGACAAAAAATCAACAATTTGCCCCGTGACTGAGAATCACACAATACCCGCACGTGTATTATGAAAAGCTGATTGTATGCGATGGCTGTGAGTAGGCAAACAAAAGTGCCAAAAATGCGGAACATTCGATACTTGTTTTGTCTGCTAAAAGCTATCGCATGTTATCGCCTTTCCTAATACACGTGCGGGTATGGGATTCTTCTTCGATACGGGGCAAATTGTTGATTTTTGTTCTATATTTGCGTTCCTGACTTTAGCTCATCATAATTCTTTATCGGAATAATGGCAATAGCCATTCATTTGGCAACTTTCCTTTTCTGACTTTCATTCGAGTTTGCGAGTACTGTGCATTCAAGCATAACATAACCATTCACAAACGGGGTATCAATGTGACAAGGAATAAATCAACTTTCCAATGATATCACATTTAACCATCATAAACAATCAAATAAAAAGATATGAGGGCCTCAAAGTTGAATTGCAAGACATTTTTTTGAGGGTTATATATATATATATATAATATGTATAGGCCTACAGGTGCGGATCCAGGATTTTTCCAGAGGGGGGGGGCCCAACTTTGAAAAAAAAATCAAGGAATTTAAACAATTTTGATTTTACTCCTATGAAAACAATATAATAATATATAATAGCAAGCAAAAAAAAAAAAAAGAAAATTGGTATATTTTAAACAAAACTTCAGTGGTTTGAATATGTATTCTAAATTGCCACCATGAGATGAAAACTTTGAGGTAAAAGTTTGAGTTAATTGTGCATTATACCCTACTAAATTGGTATCTGTGAGCGCGAAGCGCGAGCCGAAAATTTTGAGCTCAAAATTGGAGTTATTTGTGCATTATGATTTAGTATCCGCGAGCGCGAAGCGCGAGCCGAAAATTTTGGGTTTAAAAAAATATATGGAATAAATAAAGGGGCACTTTCTACTGTTATTTTTTTTTAAAGATAATTGTGTATTATAGACCTTATTTAGAATCCGCGAGCCCGAAGCGCGAACTAAAAATTTTGAGGTAATAATTGGAGTTATTTGTGCATTATGATTTAGTACCAGACATGTCAGCGAGCGCAAAGCGCGAGCCGAAAATTTTGGGTTTTAAAAGATATATGGAATAAGTAAAGGGGCACTTTCTTGTATTAAAAATCGTTAATTGTAATTGTATATTATAGACCCTATTTAGTATCCGCGAGCGCGAAGCGCGAGCTGAAAATTTTGAGTTAATTGTGTATTATATTATACACCCTACTAGATTGGTATGTGCGAGCGCGAAGCGCGAGCCGAAAATTTTGGGTTTTAAAAGAGATATAGAATAAATAAAGGGGCACTTTCTAACAAAGAATTGTAGATGATTGTGTATTATAGACCGTATATAGTATCCGCGAGCGCGAAGCGGAGCCGAAAATTTTGGGTTTTAAAAGATATATAGAATAAATAAAGGGGCACTTTCTAACAAAGAATTATAGATGATTGTGTATTATAGACCGTATATATCTGCGAGCGCGAAGCGCAAACTGAAAATTTTGAGGTAAAACTTTTTGTTAATTGTGTATTATATTTTATACTCTACTAGATTGGTATCTGCGAGCGCGAAGCGCGAGCCGAAAATTTTGGGTTTTAAAAGATATATAGAATAAATAAATGGGCTCTTTCTAGCATAAAGAATTGTAGATAATTGTGTATTATAGACCCTATTTAGCATATGGAATAAAGAAAGGGGTACTTTCTATTATTATTCTTTTCCAGATAATTGTGTATTATAGACCCAATTTAGTATCCGCGAACGCGAAGCGTGAGCTGAAAATTTTGAGTTAATTGTGCATTATATACCCTACTAAATTGGTAGGCCTATGTGCGAGCGCGAAGCGCGAGCCGAAAAATTTGAAGCTCAAAATGGGCATTATGATTTATTATCCGCGAGCGCGTAGCGCGAGCCGAAAAGTTGGGTTTTAAAAGATATATGGAATAAATAAAGGGGCACTTTCTAGTATTCCCACGAGGCCGACTACTAGTATTTTCCATCGAGGCCGAGGGTCCACAAGGCCTCTTTTCTTTGTGAAATTTGGAAACTTTAGTCTTAAATATTTTTTCCTTATTTTTACTTTTCGTCAGTAACGTATTTCTTATTCTTAAATATATTAGAAAAATCGGCCTCGTGGACCCTCCCCCACATTATAGGCCTTAGTTATGGTCGTTTATTTAGAACCCAATTAGGCCAATTTCGCGCTTCTTATTGAATAAAGTTTTGCGAATATTGTACAAACATCGGGCTTCATTCCCTTCTCTTTCTTTCTTTTTCTTCTTTTCTCTCCCTTTTCCCTTCTTTCTCCCAGATTCTCATAGTGTTAGAACCCAATTAGGGCTATTTCGCGCTTCTTATTGAATAAAGTTTTGCGAATATTGTACAAACATCGGGCTTCATTCCCTTCTCTTTCTTTCTTTTTTTCTTTTTTTCTTTTTTTTTTTGGGGGGGTCGGGCCCGTCGGCCCCCCCCCCCCGGATCCGCGCCTGGTATATCCAAGTATATGAAATCAGTTGAGGTTTTGATCAAAAAAGTGTTCTATGCCGTTAAGGCAGAGCATAATAGGCGTACCTTTCTGTTTTCTACTACCACTGGTTTCACGATGGTGCGATCTTCAGGCAGACTGATTCAGATTGGTTTGGGTGTCTGTGTGTTGTGCTGGATCAGTTGCACGGTTGGGTGGTTTTGGGGGTCTTTACCGGACAGAAACCGAACTATATAGGTATTATGGAGCCTAAAAGAGTCAAACATCAAGTATCAACTCACATGGGAAATAGCAAAAAGATCAAACACAAACCTGAGAAAAAGTGGGACCTGCAACCTCTGCCTCGACGAAAATTCTTCATCTTTACTACCAAAGACGCCCTAAACACCAGATCCTAAATAGTCTCTAAACGCAGGCACATAAAAAGACCCCCCCCCCCCCCCCCCAACAACAACACAACACACAGACACCTACAATAAAATGCTAAATCAGTCTGCCTGAAGATTGCACCAGGGTGAAACCAGTGGTAGCAGAAAACAGAAAGGTACGCCTATAATATACATGTTTATATATAAGGTTCATTAGTCAGAAATTGATATAAGGTTCGTGAGTCCTAAAAGCGAAATAGGGTTCGTTAGTCCAATTATAATAGGATTTTTAAGACTCACGATTTCATTTAATTTCGGAAATTCGGAATCACGAACCTTCGGTACAACCAGCAGCAGTCATAAGTACAATGGCATTGCTGTTGCATATATATTTTATGCCATTTGCCTTAAGCTATATCATAGTTTCTTCGTTTTCACTATTTTCGTACTCTGTACTTTTTAAAATCTGCATCTATAATGACAATGAAAATAAAATAGAGATATGTTTAATAAAGATAATTCTGTTGTAGTTTTACCATGTTGACGATAATGATGTTATACACCTTTTTATCGGATTCAAGACGATGCAACGCATCGAGGGCAACCTTGGTCAAAACGGAACAGCTGCGTTGACAGCACACGACACAGATATCTACGACATCCCAGATAATGGATCCGACGACAGTTCAGCAGAATTTTATGATCGTCAGGAGGATGATGATGATGAGTTGCTTAGTGATGGATCCGACTTCAGTGATGGCGTCCGAATCTACGACGACCCACACGACGAAGGGGAACCGGGCAACGTTGACGAGCAAATATATGAAATTGATATTTTCGAAGGTGTTGGAACGGGAGCGCGAGCGTCTAATAATACGACACATGGAGCAATACCAGTATCGTCACAGGGAGCTTGGTCCTCGACACCACCACCGCCACCAAAGACATTTACAGTAATAGAGGTAGATCTCCATTTAATGGTTTTGGCCTTTAGAAAGTATTAGGGCCTACACCTAAGTGGCTTGCCACTTAGATGTAGCTTTTTTCTGTCTTTCTCTATATCCATGTTTGTTCCCTACTTTTCTGTGTCATTTTGTCTCTGACGAAGATTCCGCTAGGATCGAAAGCTCAGGCTCCTTTTGACTTCATTCAGGGCCTATAGTTGTAACTACGAGATTTACAAATAACATGAAAGATTTCATGAATGATTTTGAATGAAACTGAATGATCTTGTTAGGATAAAACAATCTTGGGATTAAGATTAGGTCTTATTCTAATCTTTGATATTCCAATAGCACAAATCAAAGATATGGACTGACGGCATGATCATTGGATGAACGAATCCATGGATTATCATCCACATCACAAATGCCCTCGGGTATGCCGGACAAGTACCCTCTTGGACAACTACACCCTAGGAATAACCCGTCACCATTACACACTACTACTCGCTCGTAGTTTTCGTTAACTTGGACTATTTATCCCGGACAACAATACCCTATCTAAGATGCTGTTTTTTGGTGTTTTTTTTAAAGATGGTCTCACAACCGAGTTCTGACACTCGCCGTTACAATTTTGGCCAATGAGATCCTTAAAACTTCTTGTTAATATAATTCGCCGATTGTTTTTCTCACAGTGTATTCTTTTATGTTGTCTTTAACAAAATATTTTAGAATAAGGCTCCTGGTAGTTACGAAAATGTGGAAGACTTTCCCCCTCCTCCTCCGCCCATGCCAGGTCTTTCACCACAAGTGGCAAGGAAAGACGTAAATCGAATAAAAGGAGAGGCATACAAAGGAAAGGTAGCACTACTACCTCCAAGAAAACAACGCTTGAAGAGAACCGAGAACGATTCTCCTGCAGAGGTAAATTGATTTTGTTTTCGTTCTGCGTTTTGTTTTTGTTGTTTTGGGGGTGTTTTGTTTTGTTTTGTTTGTCCATTGTTTTTCGTGGGGGGCTCGTGTTTTTCAGATTCAGATTAACATTTATTTCGATAAAATGTCGTTTTATATACCCCAAACCATATATGTATGGCGTTTCTTCCAAACTTTTTTTTTTTTCGGATTGGGAGATAAATTTGCAACTATATGGGGTTCCAGCATTATGTGCCTTATCTTCTTGTTAGGCATTTTGTCCCACCCAGGGAAGATCCACACAAAGCCAACAACCCGTCCCTATCCTAAGCTTAGCTTTGCTTTCCCATTTTTCTTCATTTCCCCCTAGAAATCTAGACCGAATCCAAAAGACCCCGGTATTGAGCCATCAAGCAACCTTCAGAGAAGCCCACATAGTACCCCCTCGGATTCCTTGACAAACGAACTTACGTCGAAGATAGCTACAAGATCCAGAGCTCTTAGCTCGCCTATAGGTCAGCGAAAGGAGCCATCTGCACCCACTTTCCGACGTGGATCCGACACGGTGCATATGGAAAGTGATCGGGTATGAGATTATATACTTTGTTTGTTTCTTTTACTGTTGTTGTTTTCGGTGGGATGTATGATAATGGGCCTTACGTCTTTGCCAGATAGCTTTTATGATTTGGTAAATTTTATCATGGAGGTACATTTTGTTTTTAAAATACGTAATGCTAATTACATTTCGATTCACACATTCTTCAAAAAAGGGAAGGGTCAAATTGACCCCATTTAGGTCCATTGGTGCCATACGCCATCATACATCTGATAGAGCGTTCGCCTAATATTTTGTAATAATCGGGAGCTCGTGGGTTCGAACCTCGGTTGCCTCGTACCAAAATACATTAAAAGATGAGAGTTGTTGCTACCATGTTTGGCGTTTAAAAAGAAAGGGGGCTGATCAGTCAGGCTGCAGGGCCCACGATCAATTGGACAAAAGGTATTTACGTTTCGGAAAATAAAATTTGGAGCTTTGAAACTATATTTTGTCCCAATCGGCGCAGCCCGCAACGGCAAACCTGGGATTTACGGCATGTACGGTAACCAAATTTGGCCTTTTAATTTGAAGAGTGTAAAACGCCTTTTTTGTAATTAAAACGTTGAAAACCTTGAAAATGAACTCACAAAAAGTCATATGAAAAATTGATGTTATAATTTTGACATATACCGTCAAAGTCTGAACATTCAGTTGGCACTATACGAGTTGTACAACTCAATACTGGCACTTGTAAATTGTTCCTTATAACTCCATGTTTCCAGACCTCGTCAGGGTAATGATTAAACAATATATTTTTGGAAGAACCTTATACCATACCGTGTCATCCGAATATCAAAATGACTTTTTCATCCGTTTGTATTAATATTGTCATCAGATGAATCCTACACCCAATTCTGTTCCCATCGCTGACGAACTTGCCATGAAGCTTTCGAACCGGATCCGAGCCATGAACATGGGTGATGGAACAGATGTAGATGTGCAGTCAAGCTCCCGTCATCATGGTTCACACAACTCGTCTAGCCCTGACCAAACCAATGCCCAAACAAGGGCCATCAACCTGGGAATAACTGACGAGGTTGGTTATAAGACATTTATGGAAAGTATTCAAATCTTCTTTCAGAGCAAAATCAGGCCTGGCTAGTTTCAAATATATACATGTATGTTTAAACCAAGCGACAAGAAATTAAAAAAATATATGTTGCATTGTCATTCACAATTCGCACATAAAGCAGTCTTGAAGTTACAAAGAAAGTTGCTCATTCCTATGGGAATATACGAGTGTGTGCTTCTTTCTCCCTCTTTTCTTTCTCTCCCTTTCTTTTCTCGCATAGCAGCAACTGAACCTACAAGCGATTTTTTTTTCTTTGATTTTATTCCTATTTAGATTGGTGGCAGAGAGCTTTATTATAATGTTGACATTCAGCATGGTTACCAAAGAGACCAGGAAGAGGAAGGTTGTCCAACCAGTACGTCACATGAAAGGATCGGCCAGAGATTTGATCCATCCAAGTCAGCCCTACAGCCAGCATATGGTCGCAGAAGGCCATCAAATGAAGAGAATAGTGCCTTCAACGTTTCCTTGAGGGACGCACAGGACAATGCGCCGGCGATACCCATAGTCCCACAGAAGAAGGTTGGTAGTTGTAATTTCATTGCAACATTGGTAAACAAATGCCATGAAGGCTCCGCCAAATGCTATGGTTGTTGGTAAAATATCTAAATTACAAAAAATAAAAATAAAAAAAATAAAAACCTAAAGACTAATCACCGGTCTGCTCAAATACGAGATGGTGGTTATATGTATTTTGGTTGTGTCATTTTCAAGTTTAGATGGGGACGCAGAGCATTTTTAAAGTGGATGGGCTGATCAAGCAAAAAAGCTTAATTTGATGGTCATTTTTGCTTTTTTTTTTCTTTTTTTTTTTGTACATATCTTCTCAAAATGAAGGGCTTCAACACACCTTCACTGGTTGCGGCGGCCCCTGCAATGCTAAAATTGTAGAATCACAGTAGTATTATTTTCTCTTTTTACCTCTATACGATAGATGGTGAGACCTCTATTTATTTTGTTCCTTCATCCTGTTTATGTTTGTGTCTTACATAAATATTCTTCTTTTTTTCCCCGTTTGCTTACAGAAAGCTTTGGTTCCTCCTCATCTGCCTAAGGATGCCATTAGCTTTGAACCACGATCACCAGTAATGACTGAATGGAAAATGGCTAAACAAACGAAGAGCCCAGCCCCCAAACCGGCACCAAAACCTCCAGCACTATTCGATGAAACATGTAAGAGTCATTCAAATTTATATGCCCCATGGTATCTGACAAAAATAAAAATGTACAATTTATTTGCGTATTGTCCAGAAAATTCTAAATATCTTCAAACGGAATTTTTAGTTTAGACTAGTGTAATCTACTCCAACATCTGCGGTTACTTACAAGTATGTACCTATAAAAGCCATTCTTCACTTAATCTTGTACGTTTCTACGATGAGAAGGTGAATAAGTGGTGTTTCTTTGGTTACTCTTTAGATGAGAACACTGAAATCGGGCAGGTTGATGTCAGACCAATGTCTAACAGCACTAAACTGGGGTAAATATTTGTAAAGATTTTATTCATGCAGTGTTTGCTACTTTTTTAGACTAAAAAAGTAGCAAACACTGCATGAATAAAATCTTTAAGTGTGATTTTCCTTTTTATGTATGAGTGTGTGTGTGTGTGTGTGTGTGTGTGTGTGTGTGTGCGCGCGCGCTCGCGAGCACGCAATACTTCTCTATATAAGTTTTCAGTGGTTTACCTGATCATGAACTGAAAAAATAAAGAGCTATTTTTAAAGTTTGCAATTTAAAAAAATAAATAAGATATGTTTTTGTATTTCATTTTAAATACCAGCGTTAGTGATTTTTGCATAATTAAGTTATAATGTTATTTAATCGTCATTGTGTTGGTGTTACCAGGTCTTAACAGTCACACTTTCTTTCTGTTTTACTTTGATGTTTTATGTATACAGCAATACCTATGGAGGTTTGAGCAAGACATTCAGATACCGAGAAAATATATGCAAAGTATGACGGGGAGCGTCGTATTCTCTGAAGAAGCAGAAACTGTGATGTGAGCTACAATACAATTATTTCCCATCATAAAGCCATGAATCAACTATTCTACAATGGAAAGAAAAAAGAAGTATAGAGCTTAGAATTTGGTTTACTCGTTTTAGACTGCGCTTCCGTTTAATGAGAAATAATTTTCACCGGAAAGCCATGTAGATGCAACACCAATGAAAAGGGAATAGAATTTGAAATTTGATAACTTTTTTTTTTTTTTTTTTTTTTTTTTTTAATTAAATTCTTTTTTTGAGAATATTGAAATATAGACAACATGTTTATGATGCAGATAAAAATTTAAGAAATTAATTAACGATGGCTAAATACGATTTGCAAACTTTCAACTGCAACAACAAATACAACAAATATTTCTAAATGGCATTTAAGATTAGCCTTTCGCATTGTTTAATTTCATTGTATTTTGTGAAGCCTGGATAGTGTCATGGTTCGATAATTCCGATAATTTAAACATTTTAAGACAATTTTTAAGTTTAAGTTCAATTGTTTTTTTATGTTTTTAATGTCTATTTTGCAGGGTCGAAAGAACGGATTTGCAGAATACCTGCACGTAGGGATCGAGTCTTGCAGATAGCAGGTATCGATGTTCGCAACTCTTGTGCTGCGTTTGTAACTGAATGCTGGAAAAGGACCAGTAAAAACCGGTAAGACTTACTCCCTAGATTATTATATTTAGCGATGATCTAATGTGGATATTAATGCGCTTAATACATGAGTATTTTTTATTTCAAAATCTATAAAAACAAAATGAGTTTTCATTTTCTTGTCTCAAAATTTTGTACAAAAAGCGATTTTTCTGTTATTTAGTTATTAATTCATCACGTTCAGAGCATACAGTGAAAAACAGATGGCGAGAAAACAGTGAAAGTTCGATTAAACCATTTAACACATGATAATTACACGAACTTTCGACATTTTGATCGATCAGACATCAATTTCAAGTCCAATGGTTTTTATTTGTTTTGTTTGTTTGTTTGTTGTTTGTTTGTTTGTTTGTTGTTTTTTTTGGTTTATAAGCAAACTTTAGATTATTTTGTTTTTTTATCTTTAAAAATAGAAGGATTGGATTTTTTTTTTAAACCTCCTCTTTTGGGCTGCACGTCCCCCCACCCTCTCCTTTAAACCGTTCCCTATATAATTGGGATTAGTTACGTGTCTTCTTTATGACCTATTGTATATGAGTATAATAGGAGCTTATAATCAATAAATCTCGACTTTAACTTAAACATTAGAATCTTTATCGGATATTCCTTTAATTTCATATCATAACTAATTAAAAATACTGACACGAGTCTCTCTTTTTATCTCTGTTCAAGGTCCGTATAAAAGTATTACGACGTTAAAAGTGGGACTGGATATGTGCCTAGAGGGGAGTTTTCACACACTGTGCAACTAACGTCAACAAGATGATGTGACATGTTTTTTTTCCCCCTTCTTCTTCTTCTTTTCTCTCTCTCTCTCTCTCTCTCTCTCTCTCTCTCTCTTTCATTCTATATTTCATCAATTATAATGTAATGTGTTTATGTGGTGTTTTTTTCATATTTCGGTTATTGATTTACACAAATTTCATGGTAATAAACGTTTGTCTGTAATACATATTATTGGTTATTATATTATGAACATTATAAGGCAGTTTATATCACAAATAAAATGGCAAGTAAAATCGATTTGTGTTCTAATAATCTTAAATGAATTCAGCATTTATTGTCCATAAATAGACATTTCCCCTCTACACATGCACATAACATCTAAGGAAAGAATAAACATAAATACACGACAATAATGAATGATAGATGTTACAATTATTGTATTTCCTGTTACGCTTTGAGATACATGGTTAAATATTCGTGATGATTATATACGGCATTTTACTAGTCCACAATTTCCAGTATTCAACTCTTGAACAAATTTGAAATATTCCGTGTTTTAAAGATGAATTCGATAGTAGCTCTTCCCAAGTTACAATATTATATTGTTTTATCGTTAAATGTTTTAAAGGAAAATGAACAAACATCATTATAATTTACATGAACTTAGCACCAGTGGCAGTCCACTGCATTATGATACCAATAAAATACTGACGATTTCTGATGAGATCATCCTCCCCCTATTTTATGGATCAAGTCTGAAAGACGCAATGAGAGTACTTTAAGAGAAAATTAATATAAATTAAAAAAAGTCATGTAGCGGTTTATTTTCCATGCGTTGTATTACGTTATTGGTGAATAAAAGCTATTTATCTATTCTAATGGTAATCAAACAGCAATCATGGAATCAATAATAGGCCTAATCTAACTGAATAAAGTCAATTTCTTGCACATTATAACGTTGTAGTACTGTCTTATTTTTTTAAAATCCAGCATACAATTACAAAAATAAAAGAACTATACACTACAGTTTTTATAGTAGGGAAAATAAGTCAATTTTGTAATTGATAAAAGATAAAAGCTTTAATATCTGTTTTCATAAATTTTCCCATAACTTGTGATTTGCAAAAGAAGTTAATCATAAACCAAGCTTTAGCGACATAAACGGAAATGATTTTTTTTTTCTTCCAATTTGAATCAGTCGGCACGGAGCATAAAGTAGATTGCAGCATAGAACATCGAAGTAATTTGGAATGCTTTGTCAATCAATATTATCGTGCTTTTGTAGCCATTCAGATGTTCGAATATGAATTATTATCCACGATTTTCCTTTCCATATCATAACACATTCCTGGTTGAATTTTGTATGTGAAATAATGTTCGGTTTGTCATAATTATTTGTGGAGAAAGGGTGAATGTGAGTGTTTGTTATTGGCAGACATTGAAGAGACAAACGACAGACACTCTGTCTCGAGGGTATACAATGCAATACAACAAAGTAAATAGTCTGCAATTAAAATAACATATAACAGACCTACCATGATTACCCGGAGCTTTGTAAAATATACGTGTATATGCATATGATATTAAATAACGGTTGTACACTGTAAAAAAAAAGGTAACTCGCAAGAAAATGAGTAAACTAATGCTTTACTCCCAACGGAGTAAACTAATGCTTTACTCCCAAAGGAGTAAATTTTGTTTACTCTTAACAGAGTCAAAAGGTAACTCGCAAGAAAATGAGTAAACTAATGGTTAATGGTTTACTCCTTTCGAAGCTAGGATTAGGAATGATACATAGATGACTAAAAGTTACTCTTTTCTGAGTAACATTTAGCTCAACCGCATGAGTAATATTTTTTACTCAGTAACATTTAGCTCAACCGCATGAGTAATATTTTTTACTCAATTTCACGCGAGTTACCTTTATGCTCAATATTGGGTAAGATTTAACTCTTTTTTTTTTTAGAGTGTATACTGTAATAGTGAAATTACGCCCTTTTTCTATACGGGGTCAGGAGTTGATCAGCTCTTTGTATTAACCTACATGCTGACAAGGGTGGACCGTGGTTCGAATCCCCGTCGCGATTTTCGGAAGTTCCCAGCCGCATCTGATTGATACGCGTATGTATGTCAAAATCCACAACAACACAACACACAAACCACCCCAACACACACACCACCACACACACACACACACCGACCCCCCGGCCCCCGCCCCCCCCCCCCCCCCCGGCCCCCTCCTGCACATACCGGTATGCACAACACATATAAGTGATGAAAATGGGTAATATTCGAGAGCGAGGAGGGCGTAGAGAAAACAAATAAATATACAGTACACAATATAATTACAGTTATTACCGAGGAACATTGAAGAAGTGTAAAGATGGTATTTCACCAGAGGAGACGTCTTCGTAACACACGAGATGGTGGAGACGTCTTCGTACCTCACGAGATGGAGGAGACGTCTTCGTACCTCACGAGATGGAGGAGACGTCTTCGTACCTCACGAGATGGAGGAGACGTCTTCGTAACTCACGAGATGGAACAGTCGCATCAGTCACGGCAGTTTGGGAGACGTCGCAGAGACGTCTCAAAGACGTCTACACAACTCCAGAGATTCGGAGTTGTAAACTATTCGAGAACCTGTCCCATGGAAGGTGAGATACGAAATTAACCCTCTTCTCAGTATGAAAAATTAGGATGATGACATGTTTTAAAGAAATGGTTTAATAAATAGATCACCACCATAAACTCATTTTCGGCCCATAAATTGATAGGACTCTTTCCCTTGACAGTGCATTCACATTAACTTTAGGAACGGTGCTTTCCCAATATTATGTTGAATACAAAAGAGACGACTGAAAAATTATCTCCATTTTTCTTTCTTGCATTTACAATTTAATCGGATTTCATCCACGAAAATGTTCTTCCTGTTAGAATTTTGAGCTCCTTGTCATACGGTTCATAAAATGTGTATAATTTCTGAAGCGTATCCTCATCCACGTTGGGGTGTGTCCGACCCTTTCCGCTCCCCATACAGTGTTTGGAAGGAAGGACCAAACAGTAGAATCCTTTGGCCTCGTCGAAATATAGCTTGTCGGCGTCGAAGTACTTGGGTAGCCCCAGGAATTCTTCCATGTCTCGAAGAGGCGACAAAGGGTGTTTAATGAACAGACCACCATCCACTACGTGGATCTGCTCGCGAGGAAAAATCTTGAACCAGTTGCGGAGATGGCGAGAAAACATTCCTGTATAGACGATGGCGTTTTTGCTGTTCACCGTGCCGTCTTCGTTCAGAACACTCTTTTCAAAGGTGTCTTTTATAACGTAAGATATGTTAGCTTGAGGATACAACGGTGTCCTCCCTTCTCTTGTGGCGCCCTCTCTTTGGCTAAGGGCCATTTGGGGGAATGTTTCAAGGACGTGAACGTAATCAGAAATGGCGCGTTTCACCGGGTCCCGCAGGATGAGCAAAAGTTTGATATCGGGTGAAACGTCTCGTGCTATCGCTGCAGGTATGTCGTCTGCTACAAAATATGCCGGCGTTTTTTCCATGGTGATCTGATACTGAGATGTTATAGGCATCAGACGTCGGTATTTATCCATACTCCTCATTGGATGCCAATCCCATTGATGTGGTTCTAAAGGATTTTTTATCTTCATAGCTGGATGGCTACTGAGAAAGAAATTGACCGCTGAAGTTCCACATTTCTTCGCGCCGATACCGATCACATGAGGCAAGCGTCGTCTGCAATCTAGATTTCTATCTACGATCGCCGTTTTGTTCTTACAACTCCATCTGCTTTGGGACAGAGTGGAAATGGCCTCTTGCGGACTGTCTTGAAAGTTCAGCGTTGAAGTAAGAATTTCCCGATCAATCGAATTGGTTTCAATCATATCCATCAATGTATATGTTCTACGTCCGGAGCCAATGGAATCAAAGATGACAGCCACTGATAATAGTATGAAGCAAATTAAAATGACACCTACTAGCCGTCTGACTGATATACAATGAAGCGTCATGGTAGTGAAGAATGAAAGCTGAAAATAAATCATACAGTGAGATTGTTACTTTTTTATTCAAACTTTAATTTCGCTCATAATTATTTTACTATTTGTCAAATCGTTTTAAACTACGTTTTCTCTAAAAATCAAACGTTTAAAATATATTTTTGGAAATCATGATCATCCATAATCAAACGTAAAAATAACTTGCGTATCCTTGTTTGTTGAGCTATGGATCTGATCCTTTTAGAATCAAACTTTTAAAAAAAGGGATGCTTTTCTGTTGAGCTGTGATTAAGGTGCCCTCACACTAGAGCGTGTTGAGGTAACGTGTGTCTAGCGTTCACGATTTTCACTCGAAATTTGACTATGTCTAAAATACGCTCAAGAACGCTCCATTTTCCCTGCCCAAAATGGAATTTTTTAATGAGCTCTAAACGACTGAGAAGCGCATAAATAGCGTCAGGGTAACGATGACTACGCGTGCTTAGCGTCCACCTAACGATTGCCGAGCGTTAGCAACGACTGAACAGCGATGCCCAACTTATGTCTAGCGTGTTTAGACGTGTTAAAGAACGTTAAGAAACGCCAAACATGTGCGTATTGAGTAACGACTGCCCGACGTTCGTGGAATGTTAATTGTACTTTCGCATAAGTTCATGAGCGCGGACTGTCGTTCGAAAATCGCTTGGCAAACGTAGGAAAGCGTTTGCTTTTCGTTGGTATACGCAGAGAAAACGCAAAGGAACGCTGAGGTCAATTTTTGATTTTGAACATGTTCAAATTTTTTGCGTGTAACAGCGTTCTTATAAAGAAAGCGTTGGGCATTCGCCATTGATCGTTTAGCGCGTTGGGTGCACGTTCCTTCAACGTTCGAAGTGCGTCCAGCCAACGCAGAACTTTTGTTTGTATGTTTTTAACTCAATTTCCTCATGTCACCAAATGGGGGCGTATGTTTTTTTACCTCAATTTCCTTATGTCACCAAATGGGGGCGCTTTGTGTTATCGAATAAAATGATTAAAGCTTATTTTGTTTTGTGCTCAGTAGTTTGCCCTCCCTGTTTAAGTGCTATTGTTACATGTAAAGTAACAATTCGGTATAATGAAATATAAACATTTTCTATTTGAAATATACATGTAATTGTTTTCTGTGAATACCAAGGTATAAACGTATCTAAAAACTTTTAAATGTTAACAAAAATTTGGTATTTCTATATTTTATATTATTTTTATCATTTTGGAGCAATTTATTACCTTAAAAGTACCAAGTTCAAAAGAACACCAGCAGAATTTACACTGTTGTTCATTAAGCTTGGATATTATTATTATATTTTATTATTATTATTGGTTATTTATCTATTTTATTATTATTATTATTATTTATTTATTTATTTTTTATTTTTTGCTCTAGCCACATCATTTTGCTCCAGCTTAAATTTCTTGAATTTGTTTGTGACCTCTCAACTCTCCGGGAACCTGGCAGTGGCGGATCCAGAAGGGGCGCAGGAGACCTGCTCCCCTTCTATGATTAAAAAAATAAAATGATTGACTGTACATGTTAAAATTGGAAAAATTTCGCCTTGCACCTTTTTGTTTCCTAAAATTTTCGGGATGCACCACTCGTATTTCAAAATCCTGGATCCACTACTGCTATGGTTATTTCTTAGACGAAAAAAAAAATTGAAGATATAATAACAATTGATTGTTAAAGGTTTTTTTCTCTCTCTGTTTTTACCATAACGGTAGAATATTTTTATTTTTATGATTTATATTTTTTACTAGTCACACTTTTTAATTCAACTCCTCACTTAGACAAGAAACCATTGTATTTAAACCTAGATTTAAGACCAATAGCAACCCTACACCTCAAAAGCGTTTCATGGGATAGCACCGAGGGGCTTTGGTAAGCCAAAAACAGTTGCCAGAATGGTTATTGTGGTGGATGAAGTCCTTTTTTTTTAATTATTCAATACTCGGTCATGGTTTAGGAAAAATCCAATATATATATTTAAAAAGAAAGAAAAAAAAAACATCAAAATTATTTATGTGGCTGGATCAATAAAAAAAATCCAACCTTTTTGACCAACAGTGTAGTTAAAAATTCAATGTTTTCTATCTCAAGGAAACAATACCATCTTATAACACCCTAATATTGTATTGAGTGTAGATGTAGTGTAACAGAGTATAAAGTGAAAGGGTTCAATAGGGGTGCACACCGTCTATTCTGAGCGTGTGCACCCGAGAGGGCGTGCTTTTGCACCCCAAGGGGTGCATGCACTGAGTTAAAGGAGCGCACAGACCTAGGGTGCAAAGTTGCACCCTGAAAGCCTCACGCGATGGCTGCCAGAAAATATGTTTTATATTTATTAATATTATTTACTCATTTATATACAAATTCTACTATGTTATTATTTTGGGAGTCATGTTATAAAATAATGGTATTTGAGCAAAAATTAGCTCCATCATTATCTTTTTTTAATGATGTTAATAGGGAAAACCTTTCAACTGACTTATATACTACTGATGAAAGTGTCGTGATAACTCAGAGGACTAATGCTTCGCCGGGTGTAATTATATAACGTGCGTAATGGATGGCCTGGCTCACTCAGCTCAGGAGGTTGGTGCCATTTATTGGAGTTTAATGATCGTAAAATTGTTAATACTTAATCCAGCCAGTGCTGTCCCTTTATGTCAAGACCTGACAGAAACTCAGCAGCCTTATTCTATTTTACTATTGTTTGCTGCAAGTTCTAAATTGTTATGAGGAACAATAATGGCCCACCAGCAACACGCAGGTGACTAACCCCTCCTGCCAAACCGCCCAGAAAAAGTGAATTGTCCAGTAGCAGTAACCGGTAGTTAATATCGTCATCCTATTTTCTAGATCTGAACTTCTACCTGTTGTGCGACTTCTTCTCGTTAACTTCGTTTGACATAGGTAAAGAGCGGTGAATTTTTGATCCATTATTTGAGTATTCAAACTTTGTTATACTTATATAAATTATGTTCGTATATAATACAGTATATTATATGAAATATAATTGTTACTGTATGTACTCATTAATAAAGATGAGCGTGGAGATAAGAGATAGACATGCGTAGGCTGCAGTAAGTGTTACTCTCTGTCTGTTGCAGTTGCATGGGGAGCAGTAATGAATTCTGTACCCGTCTCTGTTTGATGCCTAGATTGCTACATCACTGGCTTTCAAACTGTTGAGAGACCTTGCTTACCTTTAACCTGTAGTTTATATATAACCTCATGTGATTGAAATCCTGGTGTCTGCATGGTTTGTCGATTAATCTCTGTTGTCTGCGTTAATATATAATTGTTTCCTTTTTTTTTTTTGGCGGGGAGTGTAGACGATAAATGGGCTAATAGAACGAAAACTCCCTGTTTAAAAATCGCTAAAAAAATCTTTGCAATTTCTCAAGTGTGTGAACTGCCATCTCTTCTGGCATAGATGTTAAAATAACCTGGATCAAATACTGACCAAATAATACTTCATTTTACGCTCATTACATACATGCGACATCCACTAATAGGCATGGAATCAAGTCGGGCATAATCTGAACGATCTTTACTGGATTTACACTTCTTGTTGCCAGCATAAGCAACGTATAGAGATAAATGCTATAATGTGTTTCACTCCACACAGACATTATCGGTAGGATGTAACAATAAGCCAACTATGGCGAAAGAAGTTTTATAATTCAAGTAGTCACCCAAGGTTCACCATGATAGCCTCTTGCATGGCCCATGTAGGCTGTCATGGTATTCTTGATTCCGACTTTACCAGAAAATAGGGCAATGATAAGGGAGACTATTAGGAAAGAACTATTAACAGTGGCTCTGAATAGGAAGATTTTGCCAATATATGTACCATAGAAATTGATAATTGTTCTAACTTACATAATTTTTTTAATAATAAGTAATGATTAAAAATGTAGAGTTATTAATTGTATTTTAACATATAATATAGTATAACATGCGACACAAAATACAAAACTTGACGAGGAAATTGCACTGTATTCAACAAGGTCATATATATGTACATCTGCTTCCTTCATATCATTATAAAAACATATAGAGAACATATAGTCAAACTTAGGCTTTAACTAGCCTATTATTTTCTCCTACTTATAGATTTGATTCTTTGATTTTAAGTATAATGCCGTAAATGATATGATGGATTTAACATGAACAGAACGAGATAAGTATATAATCTTAGTATTGAACTTTTCATAATTATCTCTATCGTATATATTATAGGTGTGCTGAATTATCCTTGTTCTTCCTTTATCTTAGAACTGTAAGGAGTGGACAGCATCGCGACTAGTGTACTACATGCATGGCATGTAACTGAAAGGCTAATGCCAAAGTTTCATCAGTAAGTTTGATCACTCACATTTAACAAATATATATCATTTAAATATCACAACTATCATGACGAAAAGGGCGTAATTAAGCCACACACTTATTACTCGCAGACACTGGTTTTTCTGCTAGGAATGTGAGAAACACATGTACCACACAGGGGAGACATAATAATACTTTGATGTTTTAAATCTAATATGCAAAATCGTCTTCTTTGGATTCAGACGCTCTTCTGGGGTTGGTGACAGATGAATACTTTCAACATTTTCAAAGACTCTAAAAGAGACCGGTGCTATTCCATTTTTTCTGATGGGTTTTATTATTGTAAATGTATATGTAAAGTCAGAGTCAAAATATTTTTAATATATACAATCTTTGTACTTATGCGAAGTTTGATGCGGTTTTGTTTTTTTGTTGGAATGTTTTTAATTAATACTGCTTGCATTTAAGAGCATCAATATTGCTATAGAGAATTTACATTTAGAGAATTCATGCGGGTTAGTGCTAGAATAGATCATCAAAATTAAGCTTTCTATTCATATAGATTTTTTCTAAGCTATAGTTATTTGAGGATATTCAGAAATCTGGACTACCTTACCATTTTACATTCACAAATATTGTTATCATTATTAAATTACATGGGTTGACAGTGCTTCATGTTACCGGCGCCGATTCAGCATCATGTGTCCGATTTGGATGTTTGGAGTGAAGGGGTGTCATTCAAAATAAGGTAAGGAAAAGGAAACAGTTTCCCAGTATTATATAGCTTAGTAACCTATGTTATTGTTATTTTTCATGTGACGGAGATAAAACAACAAACATTATGCAAGGTGTTAATGCACAAGTAATTTGTGTTTGTGTTCTTTACGATTATTTCTTTGACGATTTTGAAAAGGTTTTGTAATGCACATCTCAACTAAGTTTATGAAGATGATTAAAGACAGGGGAAGCGATGACAGTAGGTTGCTATTTATCTTCAAAGCTTTATGTTTTGTCTCTTCTTTTTCTTTTTCTATTATGTACACCTTACGCGACTTCTGGCTGATTGCCAACCCATTCCTAAGTATATTCTGAAGGAAATTTATCATCCTAAGATGTCAACATCACATCCTGTAGGTATGTTACTGTCTTGGTTAGATGCCATATCGAGCTTTATTCCGCTTTGCAACTTTTGCTTCCTTCAGCATATCATTGTGTGAAGATACCCACGATATGGTAGGAAAACAATTTTTGTTGTCTGTTTTCAAGTCCTAGGGGCCCATTTGAAGAGGTACTTAGAATATGTTTTTGATGTTTTTTGTTTTTTGAATTTTTTTATTTATTTATTGCATTCTAGTGGCGTTTAAGGAAAACACACACTACTGATCATTGTTACAAGTCGGCGATATAATCTTTTCTTAATACCATTATATTTATTTTAATAAAGGGATCCACATGATCTCTCTTATGTGTAAATAATAATTTATATTAAAAAAAGTATTTATAAAAAAAGACAATTATCTTTCGTCAATTTGCACCTAAAAGTGATCGGTCGGTCCTGCCGAGTAAACCAGCGAATGATCCGTGCAATAAATATGATTGTGGGCTTCAAACTTATCAAAATGAAAAACAAACACATGTTATGCAGCCAAAAGGTATGAGTTTTAATTCATACAGGTTGTTTTATTGTTATATTTGTTGTGAAATGATTTATTTCTAAACCTAGCCAATATATTAATTTTGATATTAATAATACATTTCTTTGTTTTACTTACCTAACCAGATTTATGACGTATATCAAGTTCATACTCATATTAATCTTTTGTATTTAAAAGGTTCTTGCCATGATTTGTGTATAACATGGCCGTTCACGTATGCTATTGTTTGGTTTGAAGGTTTAAGTTTAAAATTATTTATTGTGAAAGACAATACTAGTGACATTTCCCCCTTCCCACCATCAATAGACTGTGTATATTAGTTTCATGGTTGTTCATTAGATTAACTCATTGTGAAAGATAGAGCAAAGAAAATGGTATTTCATAGGACTCGATGTGATCCCATTTTCTTTTGCTCATTTGCTTCTATATCATATGTTTTTGGTCAGTTTCCTTCGTTGATCAAATTTAGATACAATTTTGTCTTACAGTTTTGAGAGGTTCACTCGGGTATATTATGTCATTATATTATTCTTCTGTGAAATTTCTTGTCATTTTACAAACATCAAAGTGCTATTTATTTTTAAACATGCCAAAAAGTTTCTCATACAATGTTTCAGAATATAGAAGACAGTCATTTTTATTGTAAAGATATTCTTTTGGCTTATCACACACCAGCAAACTAATTTTTTAGTTTGATTAAAAAGTCAAGATAATGATTACCTATTTTGTAAAAGTACAAAAAAAAAATAATATTTTAGCCTAGCTGTTAACATCAAATCAGTCATTGTCAGTAGTGGATCTATGTGTGGAAATAGGGGGGGGAGCAGCCCCACTACATAATATTAATATGGGCTGCATAGGCCGAAAGTGTGCCTGTTTTATAATTTACAGTCAACCTTAGTGTGATTCCAAAAAATAGAGGATTGGAGCGCATGAACAAATTTCATTTAAGGATATCGTATTCCTGTGTGTTTTTTATTTTAAAAGTACAATTAGTGTTAATTGTTAGTATTTGTGATATTATAAAATACCATTGCAACAATTTTTTTTGTAATGAGTGTCTAATGGAGTGTCATGTGTTGGTGTTCTAGCCTGCTATTACATATTGTAGTAAATAGTTTTTAGAGAAGAAAGTATACCAACAAATAAACTTTTCTGTTTTTTATGCAAGGATTTGCTTGGCTCTTTAATTAAAGTAGTCATGATAAATAAATAAGATAGATCTTTGATATTATCTTTGAAACATGACTTCATAGAATTCATCTTTGAGCACATTTTGTAACACTTTTATTTTGATTTGTCTATTTTACAATGAGAATTATCTGGAATAATTAGTACATGTACTTCTTTTTGTTCTTACAGGACCAGAATTTTTATGGGTTTTAAGCCCTTTAGGTCTCCGAGCAATTAATGGTTAGTTTAATGGTTTTGATGTTACGCTGGTAATGTGGTCAGCGACGCATCATAATTCACAACCAGTCGCCCATAATTTACGTCTGGGCCCAAAAATTTTTACGTCACAATCCAAAAGCTGTTGTTGTGGATTCGAACCTTGATTATTAATCATGTTAGTGGCCTTCTAGAGGAAAATAACTAAAATAATTGAATTTCGATTACATTATGGGAAAAGAAATTAGGACCGAGATCGAATCCAAGTCACAACGTCTTGCGATGATGATGACCAAAGGTTGGTCCCAGACGGAATAATAATGCATTGATGTGACAATAGGCCCTAAGTTGCTGCTGCGACATTTACCGTTCTGGTCGTAACATGGCATTATACTGTTTAAAGGCATGTCGAACTTGTCCCAGAAATGATTTTTTTTTTTTTTTAAACAACATGCTATTATATAAGAACTTTTCTATGAAAAGTAATACTAAGTAGCTTGCTTTAAGTTCGATTTTGTTCCAGGTTTCCATTGTTATTTTAGACACATTTAAATGTGAATATTAATTTGTAAATTTTAGGGCATAGCTGGACTGTTAAGTGTTGTGAAGAAGTTGTATTATCATTTAGTGTGACTAGTGTGGTTATGTATGTGTTGTGTTCTTTTTGTTTTTGTGTTTTTAGTGTGTGTGTGTGTGTGTGTGTGTGTGTGTGTGTGTGTGTGTGTGTGTATGCGTGTTTATTTGCATTCTAGATCCCAATGGGTTCAATATGGGTGCACACACATACCCATGACTTACTGAATGGAGTGGAGATTTGCAAGAAAGGGTGCAATTTTCAACTCTATTGGTGCAGTTTTCCACCTTTACGGGTGCAATCTTGAACCCTATAGGTGCGTTTTTGCACCCTATGAGGGGCAGGATTGAACCCCTTGGGTGCGGAATTGAACCTTAGGGGTGCAATTTTGAACCCTACGGATGCGTCTTTGCACCCCAAGAGGTGCCGGATTGAACCCCATGGGTGCAAAATTGAACCTTAGAGGTGCAATTTTGAACCCTATGGATGCGTCTTTGCACCCCATGAGGTGCAGGATTGAACCTTTGAGGTGCAATTTTGAACCCTATGGATGCGTCTTTGCACCCCATGAGGTGCAGGATTGAACCCCTTGGGTGCGGAATTGAACCTTAGGGGTGCAATTTTGAACCCCATGAGGTGCAGGATTGAACCTTAGGGGTGCAATTTTGAACCTTAAGGGTGCAATCTTGAACCCCTTAGGTGCGTCTTTGCACCCCATGAGGTGCAGGATTGAACCCCTTGGGTGCGGGATTGAACCTTAGGGGTGCAATTTTGAACCCTAAGGATGCTTCCTTGCACCCCTTGAGGTGCAGGATTGCACCCCTCGGGTCCCGAATTGAACCTTAAGGGTGCAATCTTGAACCCCTTAGGTGCTTCTTTGCACCCAATAGGGTGCAGGATCGCACCCCTTGGGTGCGGAACTTAACCCTCGGGGTGCAAAGTCGCACCCTAAATTCAGAAATTCAAACCAAAAAGGGTGCACAATTGCACCCCTAAAGGTGTAATATTGAGCCCTTGGGGTGCAACTCTGCACCCCACTATGGGGTGCAACCTTTGCACCCCTTCTATGGGGTGCACACTTGCACCCCTAGGGGTATAGGTATAGCGACAAAGCTGTGCACCCTTTAGGGTGCAGAGTTGAACCTCTATTTCTTAGTGTGGGTAGGGGACATTTGGCCCGACCCCTTCGTCTTGATTAGGGTTGAGAAATTAGAAAAAATATATTTTATCTAATATGAAACAAGCCCGTCCATTTATTTAGTTCATCTTGATTTAAAGAAACGCAAGCTGATTTTTTTTATCCATCAATTTATTTGAAATCAATTAAGTGCTCAAAAAAAAATCATAATTGTGAGGGGGTATAAGACCTCAGGAGCATATAGGGAAAAACAGAACAAAAAGGAAAACAAAATGTTTATGCAGTTATCAGAATGCATTGACTGTTCAACACTTTTAACATGCCAATACAATGAATACTATCAATGAATAAACGATTTTGTGCCCATAAATATGAGATAAACAAAGCTTCCCCACAACCTCCCATCCCCCCCCCCCAAAAAAAAAGGAACAAATGTATTGCACAATGTTGTGTTAGCAAACGACTTCGGGTCTATTATAAAACTCGTCTGAGTTTCAGATCTCAATTTCTCAATAATGTTCTTTTTTGTTTCTTTTTCCTATTTTCATCTTCCAGTCTCTCTCACATTATCTTATATTCATTCGTTATCTCTTTCTCCTCTCTTCCCCCTTTCTCTCTCTCTCTTCTGTTTGTTTCTTGTTGTTGTTGTTGTTTTGGGGTTTTTTTTTTCATTCTCTTTTTACCCCTCTTTCCTTTTTGTCTTCCCAGTTCTCATTATCTGTGTTTCTCTTCCGTTTCCCTTATTCTCTCCCGTGGTCCAAGGCTTTTGATTTATACCTATTCCAAGTTACATCATAATCATTTTTTTTTTTCTTAGCCAAAATATTAAGGTTAGTTTCGTAAATTACATAAATACCACTTGATGAAAATCTTTCTAAACATACTTCATGGCATGATAGAGTATTACTAATAATAGTTACATTTATATACGTATCACTTTATACATGAATCCTACTCGGTGTTTATATGGGCTTTTAATGTTAACTAACTATTACCATAGTAATTCTAAAAAGGCTTAGTGAGGCAACTCTGAAAGGCGCTCGCAGCATTCAAGTATTATAGATAATATAGGCCTAACATCATATGATATAGCTAATTCCCAAATGAAATAAAGATTAAGAGACCACAGTTATATCGAAGTACATGTCGATTGATTATCCCATATTATCTCTTCTCCGACATAATAGGAAGATTTTATTTATTTTATTTTTTTTTTAATCGAGGAGGAAAAAAATCGATGCATTCAAAGATATTGATTAAAAAATGAAAAGAATAGTAATAAACCATAAAACTTCCCGAGATAGATTAGACGCGTTTGGACGAACAGAGAACGACGAAGGAACGAACGCTGCTAATGCCCAGCGCATACCGAACCTATTGATAAGTGCGTTGTTACACGCTAGAAAACCCTCAAAACTGTGAACGTGTAATAAATTATGAATCTATGTCAGCGTACATTTGCGTTCAGATAACGATTAATTGCGTATGGTTAACGAGTAGCAACGTTTTAGAACGTACACACCAAATTCCAAGAACGCTGGTCAAACGTTAGCTCAACACGCCGTAGTGTGAGGGCACCTTTACTTTAGAACAAAACGTTCAGAATACAAACGGCATTTGCTCTGAAATCTATTAAACACACTCTCTCCCTATTGAAATCCGCAATTTAAACACACTATATATACCTTCAAGAGAACTATAAAGTCTATATGTTATTGTGTACTTACTGAGCCTCCACCTACTACATTTGCTTATTCATTATCACATGATGAAAACACTTGTGTTACTATCAATGACCTGGCAGAAATCACTATAGATGATCCTATGTAAAAAACCAACCTCTTTCTCTCACCTTTCCTCTCCGCAAGTCATTTTCTTACTTGTTTCTTTTTTAACAAAAGAAAAAAATGTTAAATAGACAATACAAATGAATAAAATTAATTAACGGCGTTAAAAATTCCTTTACGTTTGAAAAAAAATGTTGTTATGTATTGAACTTTTTCAAAAACCAACCTCTTTCTCTCATCTTTCCTCTCCGCAAGTCATTTTCTTAATTGTTACTTTTTTAAGAAAAGAAAAAAAATGTTGTTATGTATTGAACTTTTTCTAAGTTACATTGTAGGTTGCTAGCTCATCAAGTACCATGCTTATGCAGTAGCCTTCCCATGTCTGTCACATTCTATGTTATTCTTTTATTCTGCTACATTTTCATTTTTAAAATGAAATTTGCATGAATTGTAATGTTATGTTCATAACATGTATTCACATAATTATTATGTGAATAATGATCTACAAAATAAATTCAATTCAATTCAATTCAATTCAACATTATTATTTTTTTTTTTTTTTTTTTCTCAAATCACGGTAGGCCTATAGAATGCAGTTTAGCTTCTACTGGAGCCTATAAACGCTTCGTTTATCATATCAACGTCTCTGCTAAATTAAATGAATATGTAGTGCGTTTTTGGAAATTTAAATGACACCTATTTGAGGAATAACTCTGGAAATTCTATTGAGAGCCTGACGGTCATAAATGTATGACCCGATTATCAAATTGAACTTCCAAATAATTGAAGCTGATATGTACTTTTTTATATACAATTTGGTTTTACTTACCAATGATAAGGATTTTGTTGAAAATGTATCCTCGACTCAGCAGCAGGTATATAATAGGGAGATCAAGTGTACGCTTCGATTAAATGGCAAAGTCCTTATGATCGTGATCATGATCATACAAGCATGTGAACATTCCTCCTGCATAGTTAATGAGCAAAGCGACTGGGTTGAAGAGCCTAAAGACATCTAAATCAGACGGGTCCGTGAAATGCATATTTCAAAGCTGAATGTGCCTCTATTTTATGGGATATATCAATCGTCAATAATGATTACATACTTTACAATATGCCTTCTGATAACTGATTTCTAATAACTTGTTGTACCGGGGAAAATAACAGCTCTATACCGAGTATCACATGGAGAGTATTCTGCTTACGTAATAATATCCGAGGTTTCTAAACGAGGCATAGCCCTTGCGGTTAATTCAGGGGTGAAGGTCATTCCAAGTGGCGGAAAGGGATTTCCACCCCCCCCCCCCCTAATTATTTCATCGAAACCACTCGTAAACGTACATGTAAGTATAAAAATATATAGCTGCGCCAAAGATGCCCCTGCTCACCCCTTCCCAAACTAAAGTGCAATCGTAACAGGTGGGGCGGCTTGTTGGGGCTGTATCCCCCAAATTGTCATGACTGAATAATTTTCAGGGTAAAAATGAACGTAAAATAGTATTTTCATATACATGGGGCCAGACAAGCGGATGATCTTTTGGGTATATAGCTTCAAATTGTCATTCATGGATGGGGGGGGGGAGCCGCGGATGTTAAGCTATTTTTTAAGCGGTCGCTCCCCCCCCCCCCCTCCCGAAGAAAAAAAAATTACATCAGGCCCCTTCTTGCTCATTTAACAATTACGTCACAGACCCTCCCCTGCCCCTATTTTGAAATCCTGGATCCGCTGCTCAAACCATCCCTGATGATATGAACAGCCGTTTCAGTATATGACCAGAACTAGCCTACATATAGGTAAAATAGATTGTATGTTGCCTGTCATAAACTTGAGGGAAAGGGGTGTGTGTCCTTCTAAATTATACAAAACCTTCATTGCAACCTGTACTGACCGCCCTTGACCGCAATTAAGACCAACAAATAGCATTCAACGACAATTTATTTAATTCTGGAATTAAAAAAAAAAAATACTAATACCTAAACTAATGTGGCAATTAACGGATGTATTGTAGCCTGTGATTGTAATCGGGATGCAATTAAAGGATTGGCGATTCAACATTTTTGTATTGTATTGTATTGTATTTATTTATTACCAACATTGCAAAAAATATACATAAACAGAATTCAATATAAATATGCATTTGGTAAATGGAGCCAACAAATAGCTAAAGCTAGTCTAGGTTGGCCCCGTCTAGTTTGCTTACTGTGATTATATATACATTTACATAAAGTAAAACATATGTACAAATTATTACATCATATTTAAAACATATGTACAAATTATTACATCGTATTTTACAGTATTTACACTATTTACATACGAAATTAATTAAATATGAATATACTCTGCAAGAAGAATTGCCTTATATGATTGTCTAACAGTTTTCCGTGATTTAATTTTTCTAAATTTTTTTAAATTTTTCTATTTTTTTTTTTATTTTTCATTTCATTTGCTGAAACCTGTATGTGGTTGTATTTCTGTTCAAGTTTTAAATAACGATATGTGGTTGATGCTGATCATTATTTACCTTAATATCTGAGTTATCTGGGTGATTGAGAATATTCACGCTTACGTTCACGAGAGAGTCAATGGGCAAGTCCAAGCTATTTGTTCCCGAGGTGGTGATTTTTCAACTTTTCGACCATTTTTGTGTCAAGTGTGTCAATGAGGTTTTAAAGGTACATATAATGTATCATATTTCACCACAAAGTGTATTAAATAAACTTAATGCAAATGAGGTCAAAAAGTCATTTCAAGGTCATATGACGTCACAAGGCTCATTAATATTCATGAAAAAATGATAAAATGCATGAAAATGCTATTTTCAACCAATATTTCTAAAGGTTTGTTATAGGAATACAACCAAAAAGTACATATTTTCTGTTTTAATATCATCTTGGCTTCCTCTAGTGAAAATTTCACAAACCTATAGCACATAACTTTCCATATTTTCATTCTTAAAGTATTCATGTCTCAGAAGCAGTCTCTTAAAAGTTACTGAGCTGATGTAAAATAACAAAGTTTTATTACTCGCCCTCCCACCTCAAGTAATGAAACAAAATATTTCTTTTTTACAGTTATGTGTTGTATTATGGTTCTTTTGTTTTATGAGAGGGATTTGTTTACACAACATGTTGCTACGCCTTGGCTACACCAAATATTTAATGGAAAATATTTCATGGAATAATTGTCCCGTGTGTTACTGTCCCATGTGTTACAGTGTCATATTTTATAAAACTTGACCTTGCCATAAAACGGGAGGCTATATTGACATTAAAATACGTATTTACAAGTTTATTACATGGTTAAGAGGATGTGACTATGGAAGTTTTTATCTGCTCTTTAAATTCTTAGTATTAGGTGAACAAATTCAAAATTTAAAAAACATCATTTTTTCTGCTCCCATGTGTTACGAACGAATAAATTATCATAAATTAAAATGAATAAAGTTATTTCAATTATTGTTTATGATTTTGTTGAAGGTTCTTAGTACCTTCAAAAATATACCTAAGGATTGGGATTTTAATTTTTTTTTAATTTAAGATTTATCAAAAAAGACTATTTTTGTCTCTGAATGTCCCGTTTGTTACATTGCAAAATAGCGTGGACTTGCCCCAATATAAACAAAATCATAATGACATTTATCCAAAAAGCGGCGACTTTAAAAAGTGGTACGTGAATGCTCTTCTTCTTCTCGAGTCCTTTCTCCTATTCTTCTGTTTGATTTGTAATTATACCTGATTACATTTTAAAGGTCCTAGTATGCATTGTATATTATATTGATTCTTAGGGGAATCCGAATTAGACTCTACCCATTAAGTATTGAACGCAGGCGATCCCATTAGGCGAAAGAGAAGTAAGATCAGCTTGGGAGCACTGAACGTCTTTAAAATGCAATTCAAAGAAAGGTTATTACAAAAACATATCAATTCTACTCTATGTAAAATGTAAAGTTAACGTATACCAATGTGCGGCATTAAATCGTCATTAAACAAGGCGCGTCCATTATATCTAAGAGGCCAGACGCAACAAAGTGACGTTGGAAATACGGCTGAGAAGCGCAGAAATCTATACAGCTGGCTGCAATAATAAATTAGCTCACAAAAACTCGCGTAAGAAGACTTCCCTCCAGTTGAATGGTATTGTCCGTTCGGTTGAGCAATCTACTCGAGGAGATGAAAGAAATTGATGAACTTTTATCATGTTGTTAGTTAATAGATTCTCCAGACCAGATGGAGGAAATACACATTTGGGCAAGCTTATAACATTATTGTGCTGAAGTTGTAATCAGAATATGCAATTATATAAATTGATGCTCAAAACAATGACATAGATTGTGAACTTGTCACAAGTCTTGTGAAGACGCAGTTCACATGTTTCTATGCGATATGCATGTGATAAGCGTAAATATTGACTAGTCGAGGAAAGAACCTCTTATGATTAAGTTCAAAGTGACAGGACTTTTTTTAATCAATTAAAATGAATGTACCATCTACGGAAAGCTGAGAATTCAAGCTTTTAATTGCCCTGTGAACAATAAGCTATAATAGTATAATGCGGCATCGAGGATCAAAACTATGCAGCGCATGAGCTATTTTGAGAGCAAAATATACCATATTGTACAGGAATTTGATCTGACTTGGCTTTCGAATTGACACAAGTGACAGGACTTTTTTTTTCCTTTGCAATAAGTTATTCCTATTTTTGAAAAATTCAGACTCTTAGCGTACTTATTCAAGTTGAACATTTCTTTTAAAAGGTATTGCTCGCCACAATAAAGATAATAAAGTTAAAAACTGTCCAAAAACAAAAAAAGTCAATGGGCACGTTCGCTTTGAGTTAGAGTACCTATATATAGGTACTCTACTTTGAGTAGAATGGTAGCGCCCTCTATCTCTTAAGTTTACAACTAGAATTGATATGGGGCCTTTTTTGTGATGTGGCCTGGTTTGATGAGGGGTCTTTGAGGAGTGCCTGGACACGGATGATTCTTTCATTCATTCTGGGCGCGTCATAGGGACCAGTCATTAAATCTGATTACGTCATAAAAGCGGCCTAACGCATACGAGTCACTATATTGTTTGTTGTCTGTTGTCATGTTTTTTTGTTGTTTTTTTGTGCTTACAATCTGTTAGTGGGTCTTTCTCGGCTTAACCTTCCCTTTTCTCTTCTAAGTGACCCACACCCTCTTTTGTTATTTCGTATTGTAAATGCAATTTAATCGTTAGGGTGCTGTCTCGCTTCGCGGAGGCGTCTCCGCGGCGGAGTGGAGGTTTCGTCTCTGCGACGGATGGGTGGTGTTGGGGGCTTCTGCGGGACGTCTGCGGCGCGTCTCCGCGACAATTTGTGAATCTCCGAGACGTCTCGGAGACGTCTCCTGAATTTCGGAGACGGATGATTTTTTTTTTTTTTTTTCATGAATTGTCGCGGAGACGTCTCGGGGGCGTCTCTTGGGCGTCTCTGATACTGTTTGTCCGTCGCGGAGACGAGGTTTCTGTTCTGTCGCGGGGACGTCTCCGCGAAGTGAGATAGCACCCTTAGCAATTATAATTATTCGGGTCGAATAACAAGATCATTACGATCTTTAATCATGATCCCCACCCATTATGTCCCTTGTTTTTCTTTCTTTTTTTTTGGTTGTTTTTTTTGTTTTTTTTAAATCCTTCTATTTATTTTCAATTGTGTACATTTCATGTATTTATATGAATTCTATATGTATGTATCAGCATTTGTATGACGTCAGCAAAATACTGTTTTCTGATTGGACAATGCAAACGTGCAGTATTACAAGTTAAAAAATTATATTTCACTTTGACAAATTGGCTTATTAAAGGTTTTCTTGACCCAAGGAACACAATCATCGCATATTTGACTTGTTCTGACGTCATCAAAACACTGTTTTCTGATTGGATGAGGCGCATAGTTCATTTTATCTTACATACACTTTAATATGTATTTGGGTTAATAAAGTTAATCTAGATTGGGTTGTATGTGTTTTTAGACCCGTAAAATCCAATGGGTGCAATTTCAAATCCATGTGACGTCAGCAAAATACTGTTTTCTGATTGGACAATGCAAATATGCATTGCTACACGTTGAAAAATTATATATCGCTTTGACAAGTACCTATAAAAGGATTTCTCGACCCAAGGAACACATTCAACGCATATTCGACTTGCTCTGACGTCACAAAAACGTTGTTTTCTGATTGGATAAGGCGCAAATTCATTTTATCTTACAAACATTTTTATATTTTTAGGTTGTAATTATATTCGTGGAGTATTTTAACCTAAGGAACACGTTTATTGTAAATTTAAATTACTCTGACTTCATAATAATTTTTATTTTTATTTATTGTGTTTTTGTTTTTGTTTTTGTTTTTGTTTTTTTGTTGATAAGGTATACATTCATTTAAACCCATATAATTGTTCATTAGTTTGATAATAAAAGTGGGACATTAAGGGTTACAGGACATAAGGAACACAAAAGAACACAATTCAAATTGCTCTGATCTCATTCAAAAAGTGCACCAACATCATCAACATTATGTTATCTGATTGGAATGGACACACGTTCATTGTGTAGACCTTAAGAGCTTTTCTGGGATTTCCTGGGCAGAAGTCAACTCAGTTATAGAAGTGAATCAATCGCTCTCGCGAGGAACTTTAATCTTTTAAAAAAAGAATCCTTATTCAAATATAATGTGAAAAGAATTATATTTGAAATTTGAAAAACGTCAGCAGAAGGAGTTTCACATTAAAGAAATGAAAAACCACCTTTAACCCTTAAATATCATCATTTTCCCCTTAAATTTTGTTTATCCTTGATGACAAGGCTGTTAATAGTCATTATTGATAATATTTTATTTTGATTTATGTTTGGTTGAGATTTTACAATACAATTTAGGGAAGATAGAAATTTCCATGGTGTAAAAATGAATATAATGAATGTTGAACCCCAATCAAAATAAATTTTGACCCCTCCCCTAAACAAAAGAGTCGAGCCTGTAACCATAAATCTAGATTTAATTTAATGAACAATAACAAATCTCCACCTCAGACGTGTTTCTTTGGAGTAGGACTGAGGGGGCCTTGGTGGGTCGCGTGAACAAAAAAAAAGGCCCCAAAAATAAGAAAAAATGACGAAAATGGCCGTCTTCTGGGGTGACAAACTTTTTTGAAGAAAAATCCCCGGGAAGGGTTGAGGGAACGTCCAAGATATACCAAGGATCCCAGAAAGTGAAAGCGGTGACAAACACATTCAAGAAATTAATAAAGGAGCAACATAATGTCGCTTGAGCCAGAAAAAAATATTCCACCTTTATGACGAACAGTGTATAACAAGCTATCGTTTACAGTGTTTATTTTTCATTCTTAATTACGCCATCTACGTTAAGATTTGTGTAGAAACAATATGTGCATGCGTACAAAGTCCAATATTTACCGAAATAATCCGTGTACGTTTTTTTGAAAAACGCCTGGGAAATACTCATTAGCAACTATTAGCAGCAAAAAATTTCATCTTTGGAAAGCTGAGATGTTGGTCAAAACTGTGTAAGTATAGTCGCCCCTGGAATCGCCTGGAATCTAAACTAAAAAGTTACTTTTCCACAAAAAAAAAAAAAAATCAAATTTTCGACGATTTTTGTGAATTTTTGTACTTATATCTCCAAAAATAATACTTTCTTTAAAATTTCAATTATATATCCTAAATGGGTCACTAATAATAAAAAAAGCGTAAAGTATCAGCCTGATTGATGGACGCTTTATATTTCTATAAAGCCTTTTGTGAATTTGCCTCTTTTCTCACATTTTTTAGCAATTTTTGGATTATACCATATTCAAATGGGTAAATAACACCTTAAAAACTCGCAAAATTTAAAAATATTGATGATTCAATAAAATTTAGGATGTTTTCTTCTCAAAACATATGAAAAAATTAAAAAATTTCAGATTTACTTTTTTTAATTTTGGCACAGTTTGGACAGATTCTGGCCCACTGTGAGGCTGTTCAAATTTGAATGCTCTTACATCTCGGCGTAATGAACTCGAAATATATAAGAATTCATAAAAAAAACAACACGGAATCTAATAGTGCTGGTTACAGTTCTATAGATTCATTTGTTCTTTGAAATACCCACTGTGACAGACAATTATGCACGGATTAGGAAAAGAATGACTCTGGCAAATTTTGTGAATTACATCCATTGCTTTCTGTTACGATCCATGATTTATATATATATAAATTTATATATCAAGATAACATCTCCTTCTTTTTTTTTTTCTCTCTCTTTTTTTTTAATGGTTTGGTTTCGGGTTTTACTTCTTTTTCTTCCCCCCCCCCCCCTCGCCGTTTTTGGGGGTGGGGTGAAAATTCACTCTATAACGATGAAATGTATGATGATGTTTCATCTTTAAGAATGAATGTAAAAATAATCCCGAAGTTTCATAAATAGGGAGCATAGTAAATCCGAACATCAGTGGCGGATTATAGCTTTTTTTCCAAAGAGGGAAGGGTTGACCTTTGACCTTCAGCAATGAAGGCCGAGCGCCCCCCCCCCCCCATGGTAGGGTCTATGACTCATATGTACTTGTAAGGAAGTTGCTTGAACTTCTTCTTCTTCTTCCGATACTGTGCATAACTCCTAAGAGTATACTCGCCAACGGTTGGTTTGTTATCAAGCGTAAAAGACATGCATCTTCAGTTGCGTTAAAAAAAATATGATACATATGTACAGAATAAAAAAATAATATCTATTGCATGTGTTGTGTTAGCTGAAGACACGTTCCTGACCCTAGACTTGAAGATGTCGATAGATGGAGAGTCTACAGCGAGCTGAGGCAAGGAGTTCCAAAGACGGATGGTGTCTGGGAAGAAAGCCCCTTTCAGCAAGGCAGTGCGGGTGTCTGGGATGGCGAATCATCTGGTTATGCCCTCTTGTTGTGGTATTGAGAGGAATAAGCTGGTCCTTTGGGATGTCTATATTGATTCGCAATTCTATACATCATCGTGACTTCAGAAATGAATTTAACATAAATCAACGAAGGTTTGATGAAACAATCAGTTCAAAGTCATTCAATAATAAACATAGATTTTTAATCTTCACTTTTCTTCTTCTTCCTTCTTCTTCTTCTTCTTCTTATTCTTCTTCTTTCTTCTTCTTCTTCTTCTTCTTCTTCTTCTTCTTCTTCTTCTTCTTCTTCTTCTTCTTCTTCTTCTTCTTCTTCTTCTTCTTTCTTCTTCTCTTCTTCTTCTCTTCTCTTCTTCTTCTTCTTCTTCCCTCTTCTTTTTTCTTTTTTCTTAATAAATAGGCCTATAGTAATGTACTGAATAGGCACCGTGTGGTACCCACCCCTGGAAGCTTACCCGTCGAGCTGTCTACTGGTAGGCTGTCGAATTGTCCATCAAGTTGGGCGAGATATCGATTGTGGCCAGACCGAATTGTCTGAGTACTATTCTCCCAAGTAAAAAAGAGTGAAAAACGGAGTGTAAAATTTCAACTGTTTACGGTCCAGAAGTTAGATGCAGGTTACAACACAACTTTAAGGAAAGTTTTTACAAGAAACGTCATGCAAGAGGCAGTGGAGATTTAGCAGTGAATTGCGACCCAAAAACGGCGGGAAGTTCGAATCAAGAATGAACTTCTGAAGTGCGAAGAGCTAGGCAGAGGAGACGTGATTGTGCCCACTCATTACTACGAGGTAGATACGTAGTAGGCCTATTGTGCCCGAGACACAGCCCGGAGTTACGGGTGCGGGAGAGGGTGGCTTATCGACTGGTGATGGGCAGTTCTGAGATTTTTTTGGGGATCAATAGTTTACGTTAAATGTACTCCTCACTTTGTGTCCAATTTATAAAATAAATAACACAATTGGATTTTAAGAGTTTAGGTCTACCGCTTAGTTATGTTAAACGTTAGAGTAAAACCCAATAATAGAGTAGAAACACCAAAATAGCCGGGACACTTAAGCATTTTGGATTCTAAAAAAAATTGCAATCGCGAATTATATAACTCATATGTATTTGGTAGTAAAAATGTTCATTAATAATCTTATTTAAAAACAGATATGATAAAAAATATGTAAACATTAATTATTTGCTTCTAACTGAGAGCTTGTTTTTTTGTCTAAATATCGGATGCGCTCGTTAGAAATATCGGATATATTCGGCGATTCGCCGGATCGATTTTGGCAGTCAAAAATCACGCTCTAAACAACATGAAATAATGCTTGATTGTTGAAACAGCAACTTATTTCTGTCGCGCAAATGCCGTTTTTATAAATTACAAAAAAAAAAAAAACATAAAAGAATCGGTAAATAATATAATTATTTCTACAAAAGAACCTCTTCCTTCTAAATATCCGATGTGTTTGATGAGCGCAATGCGCCCTGCGCCCTAAAAAAGCCAGCGGCATCGCGAATGTACAGCACGCATTTCCCATTCACTCCGCACAATGTCCGATATGAACGCACGTGGCTATTTTTTAGAAGGGTGTGGAAAATTCCATTGGTAGACGTGGGCGGTACCGATTTCACTTTTTTTTCGATACAGCGAACATTGACATCTCAGCTGTTTATTTCCAGCAAGGGATCGTATCTCCCGTTCGGCAATTTTTTTTGGTCGTCGATCTTTTGGGAGTCCAAATTAACCTGGTCATAAGGATTTCTGGAAATCACAATTATGGATTTACCCGCTGGATTACCCCTGGAAGATATTTTTTTATTGCAGCAACCTGACTCTACTGTGTTTGCAGTGCAATAAAAAGGTAAGTCCATCTATCATTATGCATGCAAGTTACCACTCCGCGTGCGGGGTCCCATTAGCTGTCTGGGGGGAGTTGAAGACCAATTTGTCCGATATTTAACAACGTCCGATATTTGGTGGTTTTACTCTACCGGACACTTAACGTTAACTGTTAAGCATTTTTGGATTCTAAAAAAAATTGCAATCACCGAATTATATAAAACTCATATGTATTTTGTAGTACAAGTGTTCAATAATAATCTTATTAAAAACAGAATTGATAAAAAATATGGTAAACATGAATTATTTGCTTTCTAATAAAGGCTTGTTTTTTTCTAAATATCGGATGCGCTCGTTAAATATCGGATATATTCGGCGTTTCGCCGTTATTGATTTTGGCAGTTAAAATCACGCTCTAAACAACATGAAATAATTGCTTGATTGATGAAACAGTAACTTATTTCTGTTGCGCAAATGCCGATTTTATCAATTACAAATAAAAAAAACCATAAAAGAATCGGTAAATAATAATTATTTACTTACCAAAAGAACCTCTTCCGTCTCTAAATATCCGATGTGTTTGATGAGCTCAATGCGCCTGCACTCTAAAAAAGCCAGCGCATGCGCGATGTACAGCCCGCATTTCCCATTCACTTGCCACCAATGTCCGATATGAGGCAAGTGGCTATTTTTAGAAGGGTCTGGAAAATTCCATCAGGTAGCTCCCGCCGGTATCAATTGCACTTTTTTTTTGCGATACAGCGAACATGTGACATCTCAGCTGTTTATTTCCAGCAAGGATCGTATCTCCCGTTCAGAATTTTTTTTTGGTCGTCGATCTTTTGGAGTCCAAAATTAACCTGGGTCGTAGAATTTCTGGAAATCACAATTATGGATTTCACCCCTGGATTTTACCCCTGGAATATATTTTTTGAGCTTCTACCTGACTCTACTGTGTTTGCAGTGCAATAGAAGGTAAGTCCATCTATCATATGTATGCAAGTCACCCTCCCGTGCGGGGCTCATTAGCTGTCTGGCGGGAGTTGAAGACCAATTTGTCCGATATTTAACAACGTCCGATATTTGGTGGTTTTACCCTAGACCTAACTAGAGACGTAGATGATTGAATTAGATTTTCTAGACCGAGGCACATACATGTACTAACCACCAACAGTCACTAGACCTCCTATAGAAAAATGGCTGTCTGTCGCCCTCTTGGTTGCTGAGGAAACTTCTCAATAATAATTAGCAAAACCAGCTTTAAACCTACCTCAAAATAAATTAAGATAATCTATAGACTATCTGATTGCAATTTAATTCTTCCATTAGATATTTTCAATTTTGTTTAGTAGAATTTTTAGACCCCTTTTGTATAGACCTCATACACCTTGACTTGGCTTTAGCTGCTCAAGACACTTTTCTGCATTGACTTTCCATTGGAAGAAAACTGCTGCAATATAGGTACTTCCCAGTGCAAAGTCAATTATGAATTGACCATGCATAAGTGTAAGTGAGACCGAGGCTGCTCTGTCTTCATTGTAGCACCCTCTGAAGACAGAGAGCTACCATTGTGCTAGACTGGCCAGTTCTCGTCGCGAAGCAACGGGAACTGACGGGCGAACATACGTGGTGATTGTATAGACCAAAATGAGCCATTAATTTTAATAAATACAGATCGATACTCACATGGTGGTGATTACACGAAAATCTCCAGTGCGGGCCGGGCTGCATTTCAAAATATCGCGGTGTGACCCTGCGCACATACGGCGATATATCTGGCGCAAGAAAAGTAAAGCGAGGCAGCGTACTTGGGGTTGCCCTCGCGGGCGCGGGGTCACAGCGCGATATTTTGAAATGCAGTCTGGAATAGAGATTTCCGTGTAATCATCAAGACGTCTCGGGAATGTCAGCCAATATTCATCATTTTAGGTAAGTCACCAACACGTAGTTACTAAAAAACAATTAAAGATGCCTCTGATAAAAATGAGGTATCTTTAGGCCTAGGCCTAATGCCTAAAATATAACTTTTTTCTAGCTTTGATTTTTTACCACAACGTTTAATTTCCATTTCTTCTACAGCCCCATCGCCTTCGGCAACAGGGTTGTCTATATCTACCATAGTGCGAGCTATTCAAACTGCAGTGCCATGATTCTCTGTTAAATTTCACCACATTTTTGGGGAAAAACTTACAGAAACCCCAAAACCCAAATTCAACAAGACAGTTGGGCATCAAGGACAAGAAACGGAGAATATCTAAAATCTACTTCCAGATGCGGTAAGTGGAATAACTTTCATGTTATAGCAAATCTTAGGTCAATCGAATATAATCACAAAAAAACACACTCGGCTATGTACACTGCAGTTTGAACAGCGCGCGCAATGGTACATGTAGCTCTCCCTCCTCAGAGGGGATTACGATGAGGACAGAGCAGCCTAGGTCTAGACATGGTTATGAAATACGAATGATGAATGATGTTTTCCTAATCATGAAATGATAATTGGATCTAAGACACTGATAAAAAAAATCCTAGATGGAGCTAGTAGACAATCAAGGCACATGTCACTGAGGTTTTGTTGGACTCTCTTTCCTACTCCCTACTTATTCATTATTTCAGCAGGGCTTAAATTAATCAACGGCCACGACGGCCATGGCCTTGGATCCCCCCCCCCC
>CALNVZ010003435.1:10194785-10283914 GCA_940671915.1 Paracentrotus lividus | reverse complement strand
GATTTTGATGAAATTTTCAGTGTTGTGCTTTTTCGATTTTACTTTATTTTTCTTGTAATGCAAACTCCAGCCCGGATGAGTCCTTTAAGAAAAAGTGCCCTATGAACAAATGGCCTTGCCCTAAAACTGACGAAATGTTAGGCCTGGTTCAGTAAACCACTCTCGGCACGGGATTGATTTTAAATTTAAATTAACGTTAGGACTAAGTTAGGCCCATGAATTTCCATCAACATTTTTTTTCATGGCTTTGTTTAGATCTAACTTTAGATTTAGTTTGGAATTTGTAATAGTTTGCGATCAAGATGAATGCTCAATTGATTGAGGTAACAATAAAATCTACGCATATGGTTGAAATAAAATGTGGGTGCTGTGCTTGGAATTCTCTCGAGATAATGAGCTTGCCGGGCTAATAAAAAGATTTTTAGTATCAAAACTTTAGTTTTAATGCTAACTTTAATCCTAAATAACTTGGTGAATCACTTCCTAAGCACTAGAGCACTATTGCCCGTTAGATTAATATTGAGCCGAAGATTGATTTGAGATTTATTTTTAAAGTTGCATATCCAAACATTTTATGCAGGAAGGCCCAGAATAGTACCTATGGAGTGGATCAGCTTCGCAGGGTTATCTCAGATATCCTGTTTAAACTTAACAAATCAAGGCAGTATTATAAGTATTATAATTATTGTTTACTATTTATGTTCACTATTTATGTTCATAAATTTTTCTGACAGATATTAGAATTGATATTGATTTAATAAAAGTGCATATTTTGGTCTGCATGATTTGCCTGAGGGGTATTGAGCGTATTAAACGAAGCACGAAATTTAGATAGGCTGCATGTACAAAAATTGTTGTGCAATTTTGTGCCGTACACACGTATTCACTGCGCAGTTCGTGCTTAATGGGCATGTTGTGCGTGAAGTTGATGGCAAATCATGGGGTATCTTAGTCCACGCACTTTGTTTTCAAGTGCTAAAAACTCAAATAATTCAATATTTTGGTCTGTAGTTTTCTGAAGTTTGATAATAAAAGATTATAATAGTTTTATTTGGCTTTACTTCATACCCATAATGTTCAAATCATGAGGCCCACATTGCACTCGTCTTCGATTTGTGCAGTATTGGCCAATTTGTGGAATATTTCTGGGGAGCATTTCATGAAACAAATATTCACTGATTCTCACTGACAATAACCCACTGAAATGCTTGCATCTGGTTGGCTGAGAGCAAATTTGTCAGATAAAGTGTCTGAAAAATCCTATCATGAACCCCCCCCCCCCCCACCGGTATCCCATTCTATGTTCATACATGAATGTTTCCCCCATTTGTACAGTATCAAAACATTTGAATTTTTCATTTTCTCAAAATCTACCTACAGTGAGCAAACATGAATGGCAGAGGGAATTTCAGGGTTAAATTCTCAGGTGTGTCCAGTCCACCCCAACATCACATCGATAATGATGACCACTCTGGAACAGGAGGACCGGATGAGCTTTGCCTTATGGATGCTGGTGTCCAGAGTATGCAGGACCTACCTCTCACAAGCCATATCCAAAGCATCAATCTTCATTGTAACCAGATAGCGAAGATTGAGAATCTCCAGCATCTGCGACACCTGCGCCATCTTGATTTGTCTTCCAATCACCTGACTAAGATCGAGGGTCTGGATGAGCTTGTTGCTCTGCGAACACTCAATGTCGCCTGTAATCAGCTGTCCATGTTAACTGGCCTTATATCTTTAAAGTAAGTTGTGTCCATGTACAAACCAATACAGTGTTAGTTTGTATTTGAAGATTTTAATTTACAACAGTTTACTTAATGTCGCCTGTAATCAGCTGGACTTAACAGGCCTTAGATTTTTAAAGTAAGATGTGTACATGTAAAAACTAATACAGTGACAGTATGTATTTTAAGATTTTAGTTTGTGTTTGAGTTATTTTGAGTGTGTTCGGTTGTGGTCTTGTATCAAATGAAAATTTCAATTTCAGATGAAGTGAAATTGCGAATGAAAAGTTCAGATAACAAATTATCAACTATACTTGGCATAATTTGTCAGATAGAAGAAAAAAAAACTGATGCCAAAAAATGCAGTGATCAAAGACTTTGTAAGTTCAGTTCAGTTCATTTATTTCACATCCATTAAAAGACATATTAACAATTACAGTATTTGAATAAACAAAGCAACATATAAAATACAATCATGTTTTACTTTAATATATAACATAACAGTTTACAATATATAAAAGATAAAAAGAAAAAAAAGAAAAAACAATGCAGCGGATGGACGGATCAGCAAAAGCCATTGGCTTGTTAAGGCTGATCCCCATTTTACTACATTGTTAAAAAAAAACCTAAATGTCTAAACTAACAAAAACAGAAAAGGGGGGCTTAAAACAAAAATAACAAACAAACACAGAAAAGGCTTTTTTTTACAGGAAGTTACATAAGAGGGTTCAAGTATTTCATTTTAAAATTACGTTTAAAGGAAGATAGAGAAGGGGAATTTTTAAGACTTTCTGATAAATTTTTCCACATAACTGGTCCTTTATATCTAATAATAGTTCTGGAAAAATTATATTTGGTTCTAGGAATATATATTTTTTCGGAGTTTCTAGTAGTATATGTATTTATGGATTTGTTTGAGACAAAATAATTATTAAAACAAGAAGGAAGTGCATTTTTCATATACAAAAACATAAAAGAGGTAACTGATAGTTCATAAATGTGCTCTAATTTTAGAATATGTAATTTTACAAATAATTTATCAGTATGAGCATTATATGATGAGTTTGTAATTATCCTAACAACTTTTTTTTGTAAAACAAATATTTTGTTGAACAAATAGGAAGCACAGCCTCCCCATAAAATGTTACAATAGTTCAAATCTGGCAATATCATGGTGTTATATAAGTTAACAAGAACACGAATAGGTAACAAATGTTTTAGTCTATTAATGACTCCAATAACTCTAGATATTTTACAAGAGATGTAGTTAATATGGTTTTTCCAAGTTAAATCACAGTCAATATAGATTCCTAAAAATTTCACAGAATTACATTTTTTTATTTCTTTACCATCTACAGATATATGTATTGCACTTTCATCGATACGTTTGTTTCTAGTCTTGAAAATGACATAGTTAGTTTTATCAAAGTTAATCAAAAGTTTGTTTGCATTAAACCATTTATATATTTTTTTTAATTCATTGTTAAGTAGATTGTTAATTATTTCAGGGTCTTTTCCAGTCAAAAACAAAGTGGTATCATCAGCAATGATTTGTAGATCTATGTAGGTGAAATTTCCTGTTGTCAACTGAAAGACTTGTAATAATCATGCATTTTCCAGAATAATGTATACATGTATGTTTGGCATGCTAGTAACCTGGATCAGTAGATAAGGTATCATCTTTGGTTGCTCTGTCAAGGGGACGTTACGGTATTCGCTGTTATTTTCGCACAATTAATTTTCGCGCTGAGCGGCCTCAAAAAATGTTCACAGGTTCTTGAATTCGCGCTGCATGTTAGTATGTACCCAATACATGCATAAAAAAGTATGCTAATATATTCACACGTTTTTAAATTCGTGCCTGCCGATCTTTGCACGAAATCCGTGAAAATTAATGTTCCGCGAATATTTCAATGATTACAGTATATATTGGTAAGCAGATAAACGTCAGGTTGCTGCTTTAGTTCCTGTAAGTTATGTCAAAACAAGTCTTTACAATTTATCTTTTGGAAAAGAGTTCAATTAAAAAACTCTTTCATGTATTCCTGATTAATTTCTCTACACAGGTCACTCACCAGACTGAATGCATCGTACAACCAAATCAATGACATCTCAGGTCTAAGAGAACTTCATGGCTCGGACTACAGCCTGACACACCTCCATCTCCATGGCAACCAATTGTCTTCAGCAGAGCACCTGATTGGCTGTTTGGCTGGTTTGCCACGCCTCTGTCATGGGACCTTCCACCATGAGCAGAGTGACAACCCAGTGTGTAGATTACCAGGTTCGTTTCAAGCTCTTTTCCTGTATTTTTCATGACATTAACAAAATTTAGGTTATGATTAGTTATTTGCAGTTAACAAATAGTTCTACTATACTAACTTTTTAAATGAAGAGGTGGTTAGCAACACAAAGAAAAAAGAATAACACTGAGCAAATTAATATGACATAAGTGTTATGTCTTGCATTCATCATAGAAACATAGAAATGTAAGTAACTTAAAATAAGCAATACGCATAAGAATATAATGAGTGTTGATTGGCTGCTGCAAAACATTAATCATTGCCACCACATGCTTGGCAAGACTGCACAGCTGAAGTAAAATTAACATTTATGTTAATACAATTTTCACGCTCTATGTTAATTTAATTTACTTTCATTTGTCCATTTTGGTTTCTTCCTTCTGACTCTGATTATGAGTGTAAGGTGTGCAGCTGTCTGTCATGTCTTTGCTCCATCCTACATTAGATTTCTTTAATTTTGGTTGCATCTTGACACATTTTAGTATACTCATTTACTGCAGTGTTTGACTGTGCTTTTATCCTCAGGTTATAGAACAGCATTGCTCAACTCTCTACCTCAGCTTCTATCATTGGATGGTGTGGATCGAACAGGACTCTCTGTTCAGATTGATGATGGTCTTGCTGACATTCCAGGTAAGAGGGTATGATATTACGGCAAGAAAATGTAGTTCAATGGGATCAGGTGTATTCCAAAAACTACCCCCTGAAACAACTAACCCATGGACATCTTCCTCCACAACCACTACACCAGTAGGACAACTACCCTCTGGGTAATCATCTCCAGTGCATTACCTCACCCCTACCTCGCCTAGGAAACTAACTGTCAGTGTTTAAGTTGGGGCAAAATTTTATAGGGAATAATTGTCCTACGATGTATTTGTACTAACTGGGGGGGGGGGGGTAATTGGGATCAGGAGATAGTTTAGGTGTACATTCTACAATTAGCTCTCTGCATTTACAGTACAGTACTGCTACTGTTGATGGACCCAAGTTCATATCTCAGTCAAATCTTTCAGATGTTGATTTAAAAAGTCTTTCCCAAACATAAATAATTATATCTAATTCATACACATCTATAAAAACCAGCCAACAAACATTTATCTTTCTTCTACAATTCGTACTAATAAAAAAAGGCTTTTGTTTTGGTCATTTGAATTTGATAAACGATGATTCAGATAATGATAAATCCAACAAATGCGCATATTACTATGTAAGATTTGCCTTAACTTCAATTTCATGTATATTTCACAATAAAATATCTTTGTGTTTTGTCCTAGGTCTGGAACAATATTTAGACTACCTTTTATCATCTGACATTGGGAGTAGTGCTGAACAGGTAAACATACATAACAACGAAAAATAAGGTTTTGTTTTCTGTAGAGTTTTTCACTGTTGGGAACCAATGTTTTGATTTTTGTACCATTATTTTGACCGAAAATTTCATGAACAGATTGAAAAATACAGGCATTTAGGTTGTATTTCCCAATATTCTGTGAATTATGTTCAAGTCCATTTGTTTTGATAAGGCCCGTAATACCTTTGTCATGTTTCTCTTCTCCTTTTTGTAGATAAATTAGAATATAATAACGGTTGTACAAAATGTAACCTCTGATGGGGTCTTTTCCTTTTTAAGTTGAATATTAAAAAGATGCAGTAACATTGAATGATTTCAAATGGCAATTTATTCAATTTAGCTCACTTTGCCTGGACATGATTATAAACACATAGGTCAGTCTGGCATCTCTTCAAAGTTGCAGGCCAATTGCTTGCTTTACTGTAGAGAAAACTATGATTTCATACTCAAATTTTCAAAAATGTTATCCCCTGTTTGGCCTTGGATTTTTTAATGCCCTTTTCCAGACATTTGCATCGGTGCTGTACTTAAGGAAAAGTACCCTATGAAAAAAAAGAAAAAAAAATGGCCTTGCCCGAAAACTGATGAAATTTCAACGTAGCACAATGTACATTCATTTCCTGTTGTGAAGTCTCACTTGAGCATTCTTTAGATATTTATTACAAAATTATCCAGAATCGTAGACAGAGTATCTATCATAAAAAATCTGTTACATGTATATCATTTGATAATATGACAACCATTTAATTTTTGCTACTGGAAGTGCAGATCATGTTTTATCATTATTATAGCATTATTTCTTTCATATCCGATGTTGTATAAGTTATGTTTGTCAGTCCTTGAGAGAAATGTTCAATAAAGGTATACTGTCATGTATACATCTGCAGAGATACCAACACTACAGAATAGTTATAACGTTAGAAATTAGAACGTGAATAACGCAAATAGTTAAAACGGCTGAAACAAATGTCTTGATAACAAGAGACAGAAACATTGATTTGAATGCATTCCCAAAATTGAATGACGGATCAAAATGTCATTATCCATGCTTTCTCTTGTGAGAAGTCATTTGTTCTCAGTGTTCTAACTATTTGTGTTATTCGCATTCTAATTTCTAATGTTATAATTATTCTGTAGTGTTGGAATCTCTGCATCTGTATTCAGAAATTGTGTCTTATGTACATGGTATAATTGATTGCTTTGTAATCTACCATTTGCTTATCATTATTTAATACACATATGTTCTTTTTTTATGAAAAGGAAACTCCACTTCAAATCATAACACCCAAAATAGACCAGGTCCTGGAGAAGTTCCGTCAGCGAGCCCTGGCCTCTACGGGTTCCAGCACAACTGAGAGAGAGGATGTAAACAATGTCAGAAAGACAGCCATGAAACAGCCTCAGGTAGAGTAATGTTTGTTATCAGATATGCCACGTTTCAGTAAATTGTTTACTTCTAATATCCATGGCCCATATTGTCAAACGTGTCCTAAAGTTAAGCCTAGCTGAAATCTGTCGTTTAATTATGGCTAGCAAAATGGGACACAATCCCGAAATGTTGATGTTCAATTTGTCAGAATTTTTGGTAGTGACTATCAAAACTGCCTGGGAATGATAAATACTAAAGTTTTCCTCACAATTAAAATAAGATTCTAGAATTTACTTAACGTTTGAGGAACATGCAACATATACAGATTGTGTTCCATTTTTGCGAACCTTAGTTAAACCACTGATTTAAGCAAGGCTTAACTCTAGGCCACCTTTGTGAATACGGGCCCATGTGTTTATCCATGTTCAGCCTGTTTTTTTGCTTCTTTACCCAATAGAGTGGTATGGTCATGTAGTTACTGAAGGTGCATTCATCTGGTGGCAATTACTCCAGCCTCTTTTATTTTGTTGAAATGTAGGGCTAGAGTTTAGAAGGGTTTTATGTTAGGTTCATATAGCATTTAGTCTTTGGCTGAACTAAAGTCCTTCAAGTAGTGTTAGGAAATGACCATGGAGCATTTGTTGCCAAGCAAATGCCATATACCCTTTGAGAAATGTCCCTTGCCTGCTGTAAGAATTGTTATAACATGGGAGGAAATGCGTCATGCAAAACTTCTAGAAAAAATTGAAACTAGCAAGCATATTACTGACAATCTTTTACCTGATTCCAGTATTCACGTAGATGTATTATTGAGGTAATCATGCATGTAAAATACAGAATCCTGTGATCCTGTGAATCAAAAGTGATCGATGATTTGATAATATCAAGAAAAAAATTGGTCTGTATCATACAGGACCTCAAAGCATTTCTTTATCAATTGTTTAAGTATGGCCGAAACCTCTTGTTGAAATATAAACATTTTTTAAAGAGTAGAATTGTCATTTTTCTCACCCTTCTTTCTGTACCATGACAGGGAAGACAGCCCATTTCACGCTCACAGTCCAACGGTCATGAGGAGAGATTAAGACTCCTGGAACAACAACTCATGGAGGTTATGACAAGACGGTCACAGGTAAGGCACTTTTATACAGTGCCTCAAAAAAAAAAAAACTTTCAGAGCCAAACTTATAATGTGGTTGATCTCAATTCTGTTTTAAAAGAGTACCTCATATTCTTTCCAGTGATGCCAAATTCATTTCCGTGTTATCATGGATGACTGAGCATCAGGGCTTTAAAAAAAAAACCTATGTCAAAATTGCATTGTACCAAGTTGTGGTAATCTAATAAACCTTTAGTCCCTAGTGAATGATTCTGGACGGCTTACCTCAAACAATGAATGAATGGTCTGGAAGACACAGGGTGACTTTTTTCAAACTTGGTACAAGTTGATTTTGACATGATTTTTTATATTTTTAGCCCAAATGCTCAGCCCTCTTCCTTTTCTTTTTTTTAGCACAGGTATATAAGGTATGGACAGGATATTAGTTACTATTTAATACGAAAAATGAAGGTCATAGAAATGATACATTTTGAGCTAGAGGAGCTCAAATTTTAATTTACTATACTCTGGAATGCACTGTATGGCACTAGCTAATAGCATTCAATTATCTGAAAGGGTTACAAAAAATAATGTTAACACATATAAGATCCTTTAAAAATTATATAAATTATGACTTTGTTGTGTAGGTTCCTGACGCATCTGAGAGCACAGACAACCCTGAGGATTCTGGTAGACCTGCAGGAAAAAGGACATCTGGCAATCGAATAGCAAGGAAAGGTGAGTCTCACTTATTAGATGTAAACCTCATCAAAATTTTTAACCAGTAATCGATAGATTGCCAGGTAAAATTATTTGGCGATAATTTTATGTACTCATTGTTACATTGTACTTTTACACAAATTATTGTTTTCTGTTTACCTCACAGTTATTTCAAGTGATCCCACAGAGAATAAGTAATTAAGTGATGGTTACCAAAGTAGACATGAATTGTAAAAATATGTCGTACCATGAATAAATATTACAATTAGCGTGCTGAATAAACAGTATTGAATAAATAGGATATTACTTCTAAAATCTCATTATCATCATGGCTATCAGACACAGATCAGACAGATGAGAGCGATGTTCATTCCAAGTCAGAGACGGGAAGAAGAGGAAGGCGACAGGGAGACGAGAAAGGAGGAAGAACGGCAGGAAAGAAGTCTGCACCTGGGAGGCAAAGGACGAAGTCTGGAGAGCTGCCATCAAAGACTAGCAAAATGTAAGAGATAGTATTGAGCTGCACATTATAGCATGGTCACAACTGGTCATGTCATGTCTTGCAGCCAGCATAAGGCAGAGGTAGCTCATGTGATTCCTTTGCATTTTGACACTCTCCCTGGAAGACTAGGAAATTAGGGAGAAGTCAGGAAATGTTAGAATAATGCTTTAAAATCAGGAAAAAGTTAGGGAATTCGATAAGTTGTCAGTTTTTGGTTTGCTTCAAAATGATTATCCTTGAATTTTGAAAATCCATCAGGAAAATGTCACAAAATTTTGTTCTAATATAGTGGGAACCGTGAGAGTATGGTAACTTGCTCATGTGTATAATTAACAAATGTCCACCTCCCTTTGCCTTTGTTAAATTATTTTACTAAATCCAACACAGATCAGACTAGTTGTGACGATGAACTTTTTAATTCAGGTCACCTGTATATTCCGACTCAATTTAAATTGAGCTTTAAGGACTGGGGTATTTTGGAGGCTGGAAAGACTGAGGGGGGGGGGGGCCTAAAGGGCCCCCCCCCTCAAGATCTCGGCCATTGATAGCGCGATCGAGGAAATTTTTGGAAACATTATTTCAGTCATAATTAGCAGCAAATCAAATTATTGTTATCCATGAAAACAAAATTTATCACTCATTTATGAATTTTGGCTGAAAACACAATTTGCATTGACTTTGTATATGAAATCACGTTTTGGAGCAATTTTGGGTCTGACGCACGGGTACAAAATTATGCGCAACTCGCGAACCGGGTACCCGGGCAACACAAATTTGGGCTTAAAATATGCGCGAGACTTCACCGAAAAAAAGTTATGAAATATCGTGGCCTTAGCTTCTCGCGTTAAAAATTTATCGCAAAAAATGTCGAGGAGGGGGCCTTTTAGGCCCCTCTCAGTCCAATTAGGGTAAATAGCTGCAGAATAAAAGAAGAAATGGGGCTGTATAAATACCAAGATCTATCTACCTTTCTATGCTGTCGTTGGTCAAATTTTTTTCTGTATTGAAAAACCTGACAATGTTTTTCTTCTGCTTCCAGACCTACAAGGGCAAAAACAAAGTCTTGTCCTTCACCAGGAAACAGCCAAGAAGCCTCAACATCGCCATCTAGTGGTCCGGAGAGAATAGTCAAGACATCCGCTGCATCAAGACGTGTGGTACCAACTACGCCTGAGCAAGATGCAGATAAATTGGTGAGTTGCATAATAACTTATCCAATATAATGTGTTCCCCTTATGTAGGTGTATATTTTATATTCACAATTTAAAACTTGTATAAAAGCCACTAAATACTATAATTAAAATAGTCTAGATATGAAAGATTTTATCGCTAGGGACCCTTTGAAAAAAAAAAATTAATGTTTAAATGGAAAGAATAAAGGAGCTTCTCAGAGGGATACATGTACTGTGTAGTGGAATATTTTGTGTGATTAATTTTTCAACCTGGGCGGGGTAAAATGAATTTTGCATGTTCTTATTTTTGCGGACGATTGGGAGAAACATGGTGCACAGAGCCAATTTTAAGCCTCCATATGGACAAAAATAGAAAAACAAAAATATTCAAAGTGTTTTTATTTTTGCAATGGTATTGTGGCATACGAAATTCATGAAGATTTCCACCCCGCGAAATATTCCAATTTTACAGCATCTCAGTAGACTGAGCCCCTGTGTTTTCAAAGAGGTACCATGTATTACTTACTTTGCAGATCTTTGTTGTCATGTGCCATTTATCATTGTTTATCATTGAGTATGCACATTATTTACCTGTAGTCACTGCTTCAAGAACTTGACAGAGAGAGGGAGAGAAGATGGAAAGCAGAACAAGCCGCAATTAGACTTGCTGATCATATCAAGGATCTACAAATTAAAGGTAAGTTTACTTAACTGCCATTGACTCTAAAGTACCTGGAGATATTAATTTTGGAATCTGGGAATTTATTAATAATTAAAAATGCCTTTTATGAGACAAGCATTTATAGTCCTTGCAATGCATGAATGCATGGAATCTAGTACAATCAGCTGATTGAATTGTGATCATCTTGTTAGCGATATGAGAAATTTACTATTGTTCAATGTTGATTGTGTAGATCAGTTTAAAACATGGTTTAAAACTTCAATCTAGAAGTTATATCTTTGGATTTGTGTATAAATTGTAGAAGATTAGTGAAAAATAAATGTTTAATTGGCGTTCACAACAGTGGTCGCTGCAATCAGCCGATTGTACTACATGTCCTATCATGCATTGCTATGAAAGAACAATAAATGCATATGATGTATGCCAAGAAGTCAAAGTAGTGTTTGGCTTTTCATAGGTTGCTGTAATAAATGTTAGGAATTGTTTCTCCAAATTGATGGCATCAAAACATAAGAGCCATGTGTTATGCCATAGTGCCAACCAGTCATGTATCAGTCATGCACTTCTCAGCGTCTTGTCTGCAATGGAATTCTCAGAAACTCCTTGCATCGGAAGCAGGAAAGTGCATGTTTTTTCAGGCATACAGGAGAAAAGTGGATTTACTCAGCCTGTAGAAACGAAAGAAATTGCGAGAGTTGGTAGTCACCCGCTATGGAACCTGGTCATTCGTTAGTTACAAAAGACTTTACGAACGACTGGTGATCTGTTCTTGTGCTAAATGTTTGTGAATGTGATTAGTATAGCACCCAGTAACATGTTCTAGTCGTTCATATAAGTCATTTGTAACTTTAAGAATGACCGATGAAACTCGACCAGCGTCTGGGCTGTGTTTCACCAAGTCGTTCGTTAGTTACAAAAGACTGGTGATCAGTTCTTTTGCTATACGATAAAGAAATTGATTAGTATAGCACCCAAGAACATGTTCCAGTTGTTCGTATGTCATTTTTTGTGACCATAGCATATTTTGCAAAATCGAATATTTTGAATAAAAAAATTAACAAGATGTGATTTTGTCTTTAAACTTTTTTTTTAAAGCCAATGAAGAGAGAGAACTACAGGAGGTAACTATTGAAGCAAGCGGCCGGCTCAAGCAGGCTGTTATGAATGAGAAGGAAATCAAAACAAGATTACAAGATGATGTCAGTATACTCAAGGTAATCATTTGACAGTCTCTCAAACAATTATGTACATGGATCTTAATCTTATTTTTGAAAAGTATGTTATTCTATAATCACCCCCACAAAAAAAAAAAAAAAAAAAAATTATACCATAGATTAAAAATTAAAAAATATTCCACTTGTTAATGCATATTATCAAATATATTGAACATGAGCCTGTATGTTAACTTGTATTATCTTGTGTAGAATGCTATGTATTACCCGTGACACATGAGCAGACTGAGTAAAAAAAAAAAATGATTTCATCAAATTTATGTGATTCTAACGTCTGTGATGCATTAATTGATTGCATGGGATTTGAAATTTTCAGGATCGATTAAAAGAAACTCTACAGAAGTTATCCGTGTGCCAGCGAGCAGAGGAAGAACAAAGACAGACCCTGAGAGCTATGGAAGAAACAGCCAAGAGAATGGAGTCTGAGAAAATGAAGCAGCATGCGCATGATGTAAGTGCCCCATATACACTGAATATTTTGCAGGTTGTTTCGTTTTCGCGAATTTCGAGACTTATTAAATGCCAAAATTTTAACTTCCCTATACTTCTGTACGAAGTGAATGAAAATTAATTAAATTCGCAACTATGACTCTTCCAAATTCCCCGTCTTGAAGCAACAAAAATGTATGGCATATTCAGTAAAAATACAATCCAATAACATCATTTATATTGTGTACTTTCATAATTGATTATTGCTTCAAAGTACTGAACAAATGAAAAAGAACAAATTGTAAAAGAATGGAATAATTGAAATAAAGTTAATGTTGATTACTGATCAAATACTGTAAACGTGGAAATATTTGCGGTACATTAATTTTCGTGGATTTCGCGCGAAGATCGGCAGCCACGAATTTAAAAACCCGCGAATATATGAGTTTGCTTTTTTATGCATGTGTTGGGATGGTTCAGTTGCGTGCTTATAAACATGCAGCGCAAATTCAAGAACCTGTGAACATTCTTTGAGGCTGCTCAGCGCGAAAAATTAATTGCGCGAAAATAACAGCGAATACAGAGGAGCTTTCTGTAAGTTCTTTCAAATGAGATGTACAAAGGTACCATGGACGCTTATCCCAGAGTCGAGGGGCACATACCTGGAAAGCCATCAGCTTGGGCTCTGGCAATCATATGGGACTAGTAAACTGACAATGTAAATTTGCTGAAAACTAAAGTCCTTATTAAGCTGTGTTTTGGTTGCAGCAATTAACGAAGCAAAATACAAAAAAAATACAAAAAGAATTGCTGGAACTTACAAACTACTCCCTGGCTAATTGGAATCCTCTATTTTATTCTGTAGGCTAAACGTTTACAGGACTACCAGCTCAGAACAGCTGCCATTGAGCGAGAACTGGAGCTTGTGAGAGCTAAGTCTGGACAGCAGGATGGCAAGATACATCAGTTACAGGAGCTATTGGCTACAAGAGAACAAGAACACAGGTAAAGACTGATAAAATATATTGGTATTGGTGACATATATTTGCTTTACAGCAAAACTATTACACGTAAAGCAAAGGATACTTTTGTTTAATGCTCATGACAACAATGAAGCTTCCCTTGCCGCCAATAAAAATTGCAAAATTCCTGCATGATCAAAAAGTGTTGGTTTGTTCGGCGGTTGCATTGAGCCTTGCTGCTAATTGGAAGTTACGTCATCCCGTCCACATCTAAACAGACCGTTTGCATGTAATGGACTTTATATTGGAAGAGTGGAATGTTTGAAAAAGAATAGGACTCTTATTGTTACTTGGAAATATATTTGTGGTGTGTATGTTGTAAAGAAGAGCTAGAGATATCCATTTGTCTCAAAATGTACTGTAGTCAAAAAGGAAAGTGTTCACTCTCTTCCTCGGAAATTTGTGATAGAGGAATAAGTTGCAATCATTCAAGTGGGCAAATCAGACTGCATGTTCAGAATGTTGAAAGAAAAGAAAACATTCACAATATGGCAGTTCATGTTTGAGGTGGTGCCATAACATGGGTGCTATGTTACTCTGGCTTTGATACATCATGTTATCGTCGGTCCTTTTCATATATTAAAGTCAACAGAAACCTTTGTGTATGGTGTACCTTAAACGATCGCTTATTTGTAACATTGGTATTTAAAAAAAACATTATCAAGATTTCGTTTTGCAAACTTTTAACAGAGTAATTACTCAAAGAGTGAATCAATCATGAATAAACATGATATTTTGCTCCTGCAGTTACAAATTATCCTTGCAAAGTTTAGGGACTTATGTAGAATTTTGTAGTACACATAGTACACAAGTAGCCTACATTATGGTGAGTATAATGACATATATTCTTTGAAGGTTTCACAGTGCGCCAAATATTCTTTCTTGAGGTTATGAGTGGTCCTGAAAAAGGTCCTACCCAATCTCGACGTTCCGGTGAGCATGTTCTCCTTCTCCTGAAGACGGTGAGAACATGCTCACCAAAATGTTGAGATCGGGTAGGTCCTTTTCAGGACCACTAATAAAGGGCCTGTCCCACAGGAGGCGATCGTTGTGGCGACAAGCTATGCCTGTTAGAACCTGCCAGAATTGGTCAGAATCGTAGGTGACCGTAGGTCATATACATACCTAAAACTCTGTCTACGGTAGGCTACGACAAAGGCTTGCTTCCACACAAACAATAGACTAACAATAGCTTGTTTCCGCGAATACAATAGCTTAGACCCTCGCGCATCCGTTTGGTTTGGTGGTACGTACAATGTACGTTGTAGCACGGCAACCTATGACTAACCGCCGTTCCATGCTACTAAACATGAGATCGCGACAAAAGAAGACAGGCTACGGTCATTGACGTCAACCTAAGTGACAGGACATTTTGTTTTTTTTATTTGTTGAAAATCCAGCGGCAACTCAATTTTGCTACGTCTCTTTTGGCGACAGACGTGATAATTCACGATCTTATAGGCGATTGGACCTGCAGATGGTGGCAACAGGTAGTTCGTAGGTTGTCGCCACAACGATCGCCTTCTGTGGGACAGGCCCTTAACCTCAAGAAAGATTACTTGGTGCACCGTGAAACCTTCACCTGCTAATAGTATGATATGTTTAACCATTGTAAATATCTAATTAATCCTTGTATTCTGTATCAGGTTTCAGACTTGATTAGCACTATAGTCATGTTATTTTCTGTTCCCTTTTATCCTTATGTTACATCTCTGTATATCAAATGCCATGTCAAATGTGATTGTATTTTGATGATGTTAATGTTATGGATAAATAAAGTTCAAGTTCATTTTATAATATGCTGCATTTGCATTCCAATTTTTAACACTTTTTTTTGAAATCGCACCCAAAAAAAGCAATCAATGGTTCTTCTCGTTCAATTATTCAACAATTCTTTCCTTGTTGGTGTAATTTTTGTTTTTACAGAAATGAACTGCAGAAGTACTACAAGCCAGGAAGCCGAGAAATTCAGGATATGCTTGATAAAGAAGTGAGCCGAGAGAGAGAGAAACATGAACATGGACAAGTCTTCTACAAAGAAAGGTCAGTAATGATTCCATGTAGATACATTGTACGATAAAGGTGTATAGGACAAATACATGTATATTAGGACAGCATCTACATGTATTCAAGAATTAAGATCAGAATATTTTGAAAGACTTATTTCAGGGTTAATTTTTTTATTGACTTTGTATGTATTCATATTGGTTTGATCAATTTAATCTACATGATTTTTTTTATACTACAAAAATGTATTTTGATAATGTCTGCAAAGCGCTTAGAGACATAGTATTACTATGTATTAGGCGCTATTAAATCCAGAATATTATTATTATTATTATAAATTCCAATGCAAACAACATTTTCTAATATCTTTTTGCCCATTACTCAGCCAGTGGATATTTTATATCAAAATTGTCCATCATAGATTTGAGCATTCAATGTAAATTTTGTTCAGTTCTATGAAAATTTATTTTGAATCTTTACCAGAACTTCATCATCTCTAATATTATTAACAATTTATTTCAGAATTGAGACGTTGACGAAACAATATGCTGACTTAGAGGATGAGTTTAGGCTTGCCCTACAGATAGAGTCCAACAGATTTCAAGAGGTGAGATTTAGATCAGTACAGTCTGCTATGATTACAATGAGAATACATGTATATACAAGTGCACGTTTCGCCACTATGTGGTCAAAATAATGAGATATTTTTTACAAGGTACTTGGCACCCTGTTATAGCGGAAGTGAAATGTACATTAGTACATGTGCCAAATTGATTTTGTCTTGCAGTTTTGCACTAGGCTGATCATGAATAAGAACAATTTGGATTAAAGAAAAATCAGTAAAATCTGATAAGAGCCAATTTAAAGCAGAACAAAAATCATTTCGTTCCTGTAATGTTTCAAACTCTTTTTGCCCTAGATACAAGATGCGTATGAGAGAGCAAGTCAGGAAGCCGCTCACTTCAGACAAGTGTTGAGTGCATCGGTGGAGAAGGAGAAGAGATCGTCAGGCCTGGTAACAGAACTAACTTCAGTAAGTCAAATGCAGTTTAAACAGCAGCAGTTCTGCCATGAAGATCATAGATTATAATGTTTTTACATGTGCCAATGCAAAATTAATTTGAGTATAAAGGAACTATTATAAGTCTCTTTTTAAGGTAGAGAAAATGACTATTCTCTTTGTGTTTGTTTGGTTTTACCGTGTAACTCCCTCGTACCTCTCTTTGAAATCAACAAAAGAACTCACAGCTGATCCATATCAGCAGATGTGTAGATTTTAACAAAAATATGGTGCCATATGAATGCTGTGAATCCTTGTTATTAGTAAGAATTAGGTCTTGGAACCGACTGCCCTTCCACTTTTGATTATGTTTATAAATTTGTTTTGATGTCTGAAATTGTTCATATTACAATATTTATGAAGTGATATTTATGTATCTTATTTGTATTGTATTTTGTATTGTGTTGTATTTATTTATTCACGGTAAAAAACTCACAATCAGTCAAACAGACTGCTTTTCAGCGAGTCCGTGCTGGTACAAATATACAGGTGTAAAATAAACAATATTGTGCCTTTTGAATAATGCTTCCATTTAATTGAAATATCTTGTAATTGATGTTTATTAATTTTTAGATGGTGAAGGAGCAGAAAGGTAGAATCACAGAGCTGTCCAGAGCTAAACAGGAAGCCATTACATCAACAAGGGTAAGATCATACACTTTATGAGGACCGCTTTCAAAGCCATGGGCTAATGCTGCAAAGTAGGGTGAAATTTCCTCAAAAGCCGGTGAATCACATGCAATCCACATGCTACTTAAGAGTATGAAAGAATATTTAAAATAATGTAAAGCTAAATATCAGGTATTCAGCATAGCTCAAACAGTAACACTGATTGTCAGCTCTCTGCTCAGCCTAGAAACTTCTGCAGATCGAACCCAGGTTCAAATCCGAGTCACATCTTTCAGATGGTGATGTTGATGATTTATCAGGTGCCATTATACAGTGGTGGCCAAATTATTAGAACACCCAAAGCTACACAAAGTCTATGGGATTCTGAATGCCCTAGTACATTTGCCGAAGAAAGTTTAGGGATAACTTTTTGATGCCAAAAGCTCTCATGACATTTTTTAGCATAGAGGCTTAAGCATCTTGTGATACCAAGCTTATATAGTTTTGACCATCGGGTTAATGCGCAGTTTCAAAAATTGTCGCGCTATGCGCGGTCAGCTCTCCCATAGACTGTATTGTAAAAGTAGTATCAAACAGAGATATGTGAAATGACAATTACATTTGCCGATAACTCAAAAAGTATATGAGATAAATGTATGAAACTTTGCAGGCTTATTCATTCTAATATGCCCCAAATACATGCCAAGTTTCAGAACGTTTTATTACATTCAAAGGCGCCTGGCTCCCCAAATATGTACATGTATATTATTCACAAAAATTGCTGGAAAAGACGAGTTTTGAGTTCAGATTTGAAGGTTTCCATGTTATTCAGGTTACGGATATGAATGGGTAGAGGGTTCCAAAGACGTGGAGCAACTGCGGAGAATGTTCTATTCCCATAATTTTGAAGACAGGTACTGGGTACCTGAAGTACAAGTCCTGCACAGCATAGTCCTGTGATCAGGAAGTTAAAAGTTTGTCCCAGGCGTAAATAACATTATCTGATTAATATACGTTTGTCAAAACCTAATCAACCAACCAAACCATCAATATTTTATCTTGTTCAGATCAGAATCCAGAGTCTTGAGAACCAGGTTGAAGAGAGCCAGAGAAAGCTGCAAATCTTGGAGGCTCTGAGGCAAGAGAAGTCCAGACTCGCTGCTCAGCTGGTAGCTATGGAGTCGGTTGTAGATGGCCTCAAAGCTGAGAGGAAATTATGGGGACAGGAGCTCGCTCAGCAAGGTAATCATATCATGCTCTTTTTGTGCATGTAACACAAATTTCTCAATGCACTTTCAGGGATCATTCACTTGCAGTTCTTGCAAAAAGTCCCAGTTAATTATTCAAGGAGTTTCTTCCCACCGGTACCTATTTATCTCATCTAAGTTGAGTATAACAAATGTAGATTAATGCCTTGCTGTGCTGGGAAACAAACCCTCTACTTTTTTGTGAACAGTTCAGGGTGGTGTTTCACCAAGTCGTTCTTGAGGTTACAAAAGATTTTACGAACGACTGAAACATGTTCTTGGGTGATATACTAATCACATGCTTTATAATTAAGCGCAAGAATTGATCACCAGTCGTTCGTAACTTATGAACGACTTGGTGAAACACTGCCTACATGTAGGACTCTTCTTTGTTGATTGGCATGTTTTCTTTGATTTCCTATTTTTCACTTCAGGTGTCTCATTAGCACAGGATAGAGGACGATTGGAGGCTAGGATAGAAGCACAGGACGCTGAAATTCTATCTTTAAAGAAACAATTGGAGAGAGAGAATGATACTCTCAAGATCAAGACCAAGATCATTGATGATCAGACAGATACCATCAAGAAACTGAAAGATGTAAGTTGTGAAGATTGTGGTGATTGCGGTGGTGTTCATGGGGATGATGATGGTGAAGATGGTGGTATGATTATGATGATGATAATGACAGTGAAGATGATGGTGATGATAATGATCATGATGATGGTGATGATGGTGATGATGAGGATGTGAAGATGATGATTATGTGTATGATTAAGATGAGGATTGTGAAAAAAATGGTGATGATGATTAAAATAAGGATGGCGAAGATGATGGTGATGATGATGATAATAGGACAACAGAATGATCAGTTGCCTTGTTCTGAAACTTGTTGTATCCATCCATTATAATGGGAGTAAGTTTTATTGTATAACTTATCACATTCTCACTGCTGCAGGCTTTGTTGGAGAAGGATGATGAGGTAAAGTCAGCCAGGGAGGAGACCCTACGCACCCAGCAGAGTCTGGAGGATCAGCTAGCAACAGAGCAGGCAGCAGTCCAGGAGATGACAGGACAGGTGGAGAGATTGACAGAACGTAAGGATGGACTGAAGGAGAGAGTGGTTGATCTGCAGACAGAGTTGGAAGAGAGTCAACGAGCATACAGGTATCTAGGGTGTCCTCCCTGTGTCATGATAAACTTTTGATTTTTTGAGATGTCGTCTAAAGGTCTTTTGCATTCTTTTATTTCAATAGGTTTATTATAGGCTAAAATTTTTGCACAGGTTTATTTTCGCAAAAGTTTTAAATCAATTCTCGCTAGAATATCCACTTTATTATATAAAGCTTAACCCTAATCAGGCCGGGCTTTTTTGGCTCTCCTATGGCCGGGGGGGGTTGAATCAACCCCCCTGAGATCTCGGCCGCCGATCACGCGAGCACGGCAAAATTTTGCACAATGGTAGTGTGCGATATAATCTACAAGTTAGTACAGTCAATTTTCCTGAAATAATGTGATTTTATTTTATATTAACTAATTATGCTAATTTATGCGTAACTCATACTTTTTGCTCTAATTCACTAAATAAAGCTCCTAGAATGCTAAATTTTGGTCTAAATATTCTTTGTAGCATTCCTAACAATTGTACTTAAAAATTGATTGCAGAATCTTTTTGAAGCATAATTATGCTAAAATAAATCAATTTTAGCCATATGTCCTCTTGCAAGGTATTAATCTACATTTCCAATCTTTGCCAAGAAGAAATATGAACCAGTGGAGATTGCAGAATGGCAATGTTTGCCTTGCATGAATGCATGATGTGAACGGCGCTAGCTGTTGCCAGAATACTCCACAAGGAATGGACATGCAGCACACTTCTGTTATTGCTTCAAATCATATGTGATCTGAAAAAACCTGATTCTTCTGCCATCTGATCTGTTGTTATATTTGCAACTTATTGGTAGTTGGTGGTAAGGGGTCACAACATTTTTTTTTATGAAAAAAGACTTTTTCAAATAATGATAATGGCTCTGCAGCTGCATTACTTCATGGCATTCATTATTCCCTATACATAATTATGTGAATTATGAATATCTATTTCATGTTTTCTTGCAGAGCCCTGGATAATAAATGGAAAGAAAAGGGGGATATCATAGGTCAGCTGGAGACTCAAGTCAGACAAGTGAAAGAGAACTTTGACCAGAGAGAGAAGAAACTGAGAGAAGAGAGGGATAAAGCTGTCAATGCAGAAAAGTAAGCATTAGTGACACCAAGTGATCATTTTCTAAAGGATAACAATAAGCATGAGACGATGACTCTAATTAAAAAATCATGTCACATATTAGCTCCAATGAAATTATTAATGAATACTTTATTTATTTCAATAATCACATGACCCTCTCTTACCTTGCTTTTGTTCACGAGAACAATGCATAGACCGAACCAACAATAGACTACCAAAACATTGTATTCCCTACTTCCGTGCCCATCCCTGATACCCTGCCTCGCCTGCTATCAAAGAGGCGGCTAGACCACTAATATTCATTCTGTATTTTCGAGTCATGCTGACCGGACCGTTCCTGAAATCTCGGGTGAGCTCGTTCCTACTGCGATTTTGAAATAATTTATATCAAATATTTGCGCTTCCAAAAGCCTCCTTTTACGCCTAAGCGTTAAATTTGGTGCTATTAGTTATTGCGCCTCCCTTTTGCTTAGAATTACGTCCTTTTCGGGCGTTTTCTTCAGTTTCCAACCCAGTCCCACTCGTTCATTTTAGCGTGGTTTTGTTGTGGTCGGTCGGTTGGGGGGCGTCTGTTTTTCCTTGAAACTCAGTCGCCGCCTTTGCTCTGACTTTTTCATTTGGGTTGTTCTCCCTTAGGAGGTTTTCTTCTTCCTTTATGAACATATTTGACATTTTTAGTAGCGTTTTTGTTATATATTGATGACTTTTCCCGCGGCCACGTGGCCTTTTTGCGGTGTCTGCGGGTCCTTGACTCGCGGTCTTTGTTCTTCGCCATCTTGTTTTGTGGCGTGTGTGTGTGTATTGTGGTCGAGCGCCTCTTTGTTCGTCGCTCTTGCTGTGCATATTCTTTTTGGTCGGTTTTAAAAGGAGGTTCTCCCCCGTTTTTGTCCAAAAAAAAAATAAATAAATAAATAAAAACAAAAAAAAAAAAAATAATAATTTTTCTTTCTTCGTCTAGCTGTTCTTAGACGAGGTTTTTTCATTTTTTTAGAGTTCTCCGTGAGCCGCCTAAGTAGCCGGCTCGCTTGTCTTACCTTAGCTTTCTAAGGAGTTTAGTTTTCGCTTACAAACAAATATAATTTTATCTTCTTTCAGAGGCGTTCTAACCATGGACAGCAGGAGTGACTCTTCTGAGCGACACAGCGCTGGTGGCCTTGGTCTCTTCGAAGCCGGTTTTCGCCGGATCGAGCTTGCCCGGCGGAGGAAGCCGTCTTGACCGCCAGGTCCGTCGCCTCTTCTCCTAAGAATGGGGGGGAGAGTACGCCAGTGACACTTGTGTCCAGCGCGGGCTCCTCCTCTTCGAAGTCCAGCACTCAGAAAAGGTCTTGTAAGCTCGAAGAGCACCAACGGCTAAACGTCCCACGTTTGCCAGGTGCCTAAGACCGTGTCGTCTCGGTTGTCTCTGGCTAAGGAGCGGTGTGCGTCTTCCCAGACGTCGTCTTCCCGGCCCCCCGAGTGTAGCACAGGAAATTGCGTTTCTTTCTCACTTAGGGAAGAGAGTCGTGCGCCCACGCCTCTCGCCCAGGCATGCCCGTCGGGCGTGCGTGAGTACGGTTTGGGAACCCGTGGCGCCGCAGTTTCTACTGCGTCTGGCGAACCACCATCGCCTTGGGTAACCCCAGGATGCGCGCTGCCGTTCCCACGTCGGAGTGCCTCCACCCCCGTTCACGGCTGGTGGTTGCAGGCTATTACGGCTATCCCCCGGGATACGGCCCTAACACCACCCGGGAGTTTTGTTCCATCGGAATGCCCGGTCCTTGTCGACCCCAGATTGTTTCTTACCCAGAACGTCCGGGGATATCTGTTATCCGCCCAGGGAATGCAGCTTGCTTCGCCCTGCTTGGCAGGGCCCGAAGAGACTTGCCGGATATCATCCGATCCTTGGTGGGTGCCCCCGCAACCACCATCGGTCCTACTATATCCCTCGGCTTCGCCCGCCAGATAGGTGATGGGAACCAGCTTACCCCTCCTTGCAGTGGACACCCGGCCCTAGTCCTTACGGGACACATCGGCGCTGGTTACAACCACCCCACGCACGTCGGCCTCGTACGTCGTACGCGCGAGGCCGCCTGGGAGTCCAGCCGCTCGTCCCCGGGATAATCGGGGATGTGATTGACTCCGAAGCTAACTTCGGAGTTTCCTCCCACTTGATCAGCCAGAGTCCCCCCACGGGAGATCCTCCGCGCCTCCACCGTACCTGGTGAGCCTGAATCGGATTGAGTCCAGAGTAAAGATGTTCTGGTGACTACGAGTCGGAAGTACTGGTTCAGCCTTTGAAGACTCGAGGCACGTACCGCAGGTAGGACTACTCCACCTCCTCGGATGTTGCCGGCCGTTAGCAATACGCCTTTTGGATCAAATTATACGAGCGCTGAGGCTAATTTCTAGCGCCTCCGGCTCCGCGTCGTCCTTGATGTCTGGCTCTGCTTTCTCGCGAAGCAACCAAACCCGGCATTACCCTTTCCCCTCAGTTCGGGGAACTCTGTCGCGTCAGAAGTAGGACTTATCGCCTTTAAGACTAAGCGCTCTGTCCGTCCATAAGTATGGGCCAAGGATCTCCTTTGAGAAGTCTTCGATGGACGGTCTTTTCTCTCAGAAGACTCTCTCGAGGTGCGTGTTCGCTGTATGGTGAGAACGATTCATGCCGCATTGCAAAGTGTGGCATGACGACTTTGTCCGAAGCTCGTCACATTGGAGCGAGTGAAAATGCTCAGTCAGAAGCGGAGGCATTCTGCTAAGATAGTGCGCATGAGGCTAGTCGGCTTTTTGGAATATTTTTTGCGCTCTTCTCTCGTTGCGCCGAGCGCAAGCTCTTCAAAGATGCCTCGTCAACAGATATCTTTGCAAGACCTTCAAGGTCCTTTTGCCCTTTCGGGGCTGGTTTTCACCAGCTAGCGGCCACCTCTGTACTGTAACAAGAGGGAATCGTTTCAGAAAAGGACTCTTCGCCAGTCTTAGCTCGAGGGGTCCACTGGACCATCTAGAGCATGGCTGAGTCTATGAGCCCTCCTCCACCGGTTCCTCTTCGCGGGCAGTTATACCTCCCAGGTGTTAAGTAGGAAATTGATTGAGTGAAGCGCTGGATGAGCTGGACTGAAACAGGCTTCTGCGCGGAAGCGCAAGCCGAGGTCCCACCCAGCGTAAATCCAGAGTATCGCCGTCTGCTGCGCCTGTCGCATGAGCCCAGACGGAACCTCGGGAAGGACGTTCAGAGGCAAGATCCCGTTACGGGCTAAAGCCAAGTCTAAGAACGTCGCTTCTCTTCATGGGCCCTAAGTCCCGTCTCTCCCCCCTCAACCAAGGCAGAAAGCCAAAGGGGGTCGGGGTGACGTGCGTGGCGCCAGACCGGTTCTGTGAGAAGGTCGGGGGCGTCTCTTCGAGGTTTCTTCCGCCTGGGAAGTAAAGAGATCCAACCGACGACGCGCATTCGTGCTGTCGATATGCTTTCGGGAGGGTTAACCGTGTCTCCAACTCACGGGTTCCCCTCCCGGCGGCGCTCCGGAGACGCATCCCCAGATTTCCCCTTTGATCAGCGGCATATCTGCGGAGGAGATTTCCTGGCTGCTGAGAAGGGGCTTATAGGAGGAGGTGAGGACCACGCGTGTTTGTCTCTCTTCCGCATATTTCAAATTATTCCGACGAAAGGGTCCGCGGAGCAAGTTTACGCATGAATCGCTGAGATATGAAAAGGATCAATACGCCCTTGCCCAAGGAGACCTATCCAATACGGAAACACCTCGCAGGATTCTCTACTTCGCTCGGCTTCGAGGATTGGGCAATACTCTTCTGACTGAGAGATGCGTACTCCACTTGCGCCATTCCACCCAGGTCGAGGGACCGTTTTGGGGTTTCTGTGCTGGGCAAACTCTAACCGATATTCGAGTACTACTCGATTCGGCTGAAACTGCCCCACGGTGTTTACTCGTAGTCGTTTGTAGCGCCTGGTAGCCATTCCTCAGGAGCAGGGCCTCAGGACTTTAACGTCTTATACCTGACGACTGGCTTATTTGAGCCAATTCCGGGAGCTTGCTTGTATCGGGCACAGGGAGGGGTCCTCTAATACGGTGACCCTAGCGTTGGGCGGTTTTGCCGTGAACTGGGACCAGAGTCAGAGCTTTCACCGACTCGCCATACCAGTTTATCTGGAGCCGAGTTGGATTTTGCTCGGAGCGAGCACGCCGTAGCAGCCGCCCGTATACGAGACATAGTGGCCTGTTTGCTATCGAGCGCTCAGTCCTCCCAGAGCGAGGGCCAAGCTGTGCTTCGCTTCATGGGGTGCTATCCAGCCTTACCGGCCTGGTACCGGCCGAACTGTCCTGCTTATGCCGCCCCTTTCAGTGGCCGTCAACGGTTACTCCAGCAGGGAGTTTCGTCTCGAGGACTTGGGTCCCCTCCCGCCGGAGGTGCCGCGATTGCTATCCCGTGGGAAAGAGCGCGGTGTTTTTCTTTCCAGGGGCATGCCTTTTCGTGTGACTCTACCATGCCGTGTCGATTTCCACGGATGGTCCCTCCAGGGCTGGTGGCGCTATGCTGAAGGTCAGTGGACGGCGGGGGACTGGTCTCATCTGACCTCCCTCCTCACATCAATGTGTTAGAGATGTTAGCGGTTCAGTCCATCCATGGAAGTTTTCAGGATGGACTGTTAGGCCGCTCGGTATTCTGCATTGACGGACAATGTGAGCGTCTGCGGCTTACATTCAATGCGTCAAGGGGCACACACTCCCGGAGTTTGAACGCGCTTGACGGCCTCAACTGTGGAGTTGGTGGCAGGGAGAGAGACATCTCTCCGTCTGCCTCGTAACTACCGGGTGCGGAGAAATGTTATAGCGGACTTTGCTGTCCGCGGCAAATCTCTTCCTCGGAATGTCTGCATGCAGACCTCTTCGAGGCGGCTGATGACGAGTTGGGCCCGTTCGACTATCGATCTGTTCGCTGGAACGAGGTTTCAATCACCGTCTTCCGATCTACTGCTCAGGGCGGGACCTCGAAGCGTAAGCTTCAAGTACGGCGTTCTCGTTCAGTTGGAGCGGGATGAGAATTTATGCATTCCCCCTTTTCCGCTGATCCCCAAGTACTAGCGCCAAGCTAGTGGAGACGGGGCTTGTATGATTCGTTATAAGCGCCCGCAGCTGGCCGGGGCAGACCATGGTTTTCCTCGCCTTCGCGACCTTGTGTGGTCGGTCATTCGTGGCCCCTTCCCTCGGATGGCGGACGTTGTTTGAGTCAGCCGATCTCCGGCGCTCTCTCGAGACCCGTCTGCGGCTTCGCTTGACTGCAATGGCCGTTATCAGGTCGCAGGCTATCGCGTCTGGCTTCTCGAGAGGCCTCGGCTCTCATGGCCGGGAGCCGGAGGGAGTCGACGCTAACGGTGTATAACTCCGTTTAGCTGCTTTTTTTGGATGGTGCAAAAAGAGGTTGCTCCCCAGTGGGCTCTGCCCAGATGTAGCGGATTTTTTAATCCACCTTTTTGACAAGGGCCGTTCTCTTTCGACCTATATGGGCTATATCGTTCTGCCATTGCGGCGATTCACGATGTTTTTCATGATGGGTCTAATGTTTCCAACTCTCCCGCGATTAGCTCGGCTTACTTAAGTCTTTCTTTCTGCGAAGACCTCAGTCTACTCCCTTAGCTCCTTTCCTGGAGTTTTACCTTAGGTTTTGGGGCGTTAGCGAACCCTCCCTTTGAGCCTCTGTCGGAAGCGTCTTTTCAGCACACCTTGACAGTTAAGACTGTCTTTTTAGTGGCGTGGCCTCAGAGCCACAGACGAAGTTCGCGTTCATTGCCCTTAGTATAGCTGAAGGGCCACATAGGTTCGAACCTCGGGGAGTTCGTCTTCGCCTGAACCTCTCTGTTCATTGCTAAGAATCAGACTGCCTCTTCGGACCGGTGGAGATCTTTCTCACAATGCTCTCCTCCTTCTCTCGGTCCCGGGAGGACAAGGTGTGGTGTCGCGGTTAGGGCCTTAAAATGTACCTTTCCAGATCCGAATCTCGTCGGAAGAGTGATAAACTCTTCAATCATCGCTCGAGATCCTTTCTGTGCGCTTCCCCCCAGACTGCATCTCCAGATGGATTGTGGAGGGAATTAAAGCGGGCGGTGCCTGACGCCTTGATGTCAGGAAGGGCGCCGCAAAGCTCATGATGCCAGAGGTATCAGCGTCTTTTGGCGCTCTTTGCAGGCGTTCCACTGAGGATGTGTTGAAGGCAGCGTACTGGCGCTCTAGATATTCCTTCATTTCATTTTACTACTGGTGACTTTGCCATGGGTGAGGAGCGTTTTTGTGTCTCAGGCGTGTCCGCGGCATCCGCGCGAGACTATCAAGTCCTCTATACCCCCCCCCTGCCTCTCTTTTTGTCCACCCTTTGCGTGTCGGTGCTGGTCTGTTTGGACTAAGCAAGGTAAGAGAGGGGTCATGTGATTTATTGATAGTAAATTAGTAAAATAAGTACTATTTTTTATTATTACGAGATAATACATGACCCTCTCTTACGCCCCTCCTCCGGCCCCCACCTTGTCTCTTTGACGAGTGTCGATTTGGTTGGTACAGAATGAATATTAAGTGGTTCTAGCGCCACCTTTTGATAGCAGGCGAGGCAGGGTATTTCAGGATGGGCAGGGAAGTAGGGAAAATGTTTTTGTAGTCTATTGTTGGTTCGGTCTATGCATTGTTTCTCGTGAACAAAAGAAGGTAAGAGAGGGTCATGTGATTTACTCGTAAATAATAAAAATTAGGTACTAATTTACTATTCATAAAAAAGGAGATTGAATCATATTTTATTATAAAATTTGTGTTAATCATGACAACGTTTCAAGATTTTGCATCGCTCGTAATGCTCAGTGAAGTATCATTTTTGTGTATACAAATATCACCAAGCATTATTTCCAGAACTATTTCTTTTTGAACAGCTACTTTTCATAAATCTAGCCTTGAAAATAAATTATTGTCCTAACTGCCAGCACCTAAAATTACGATTTCTTACTATAAATCAACACTTTATTTCATTGTTGGAAAAGTTAAATTTGATTGTAACTTTGTATATTTAACACTTAATTCCTATTTATTATGTGTAGAGGCATCAGTGGAGAAGATTCGTTCCAAGTTGAACAATGCATCGCGAACAGATGGAGGGCTTGCACAGTAGGGGGCTTAAGAAAAAATTGGACAGCTTAATCATTTGATACCAAAGTGTTTGAAATTGCGTCACTGCACATGCCTAAAATGACATTTTAAATTTTTACCCTAATAAACACTTTATTTCATTGCTAAAAGTTAAATTTGATCAAACTGTGTATATTACACTAATTTCTATTTCTTTGAATGAGCATCAATAGAGAAGATCGTTCCATTGATACGCATTCAGGAAACAGATGGAAGCTGCACAGAGGGGGCATGAAGAAAACATGAACAGCTTGCCGAGGAGAAACAGAGAGATATTGATGATGCAATGGCAGAGTAAGTTTATAGGAGAGAACAAAGCAATACGGGGGCTATTATCTTCAGAAATTCACAGCAATACATTTCTGGAATATTAATTTAAATTTAATTGCCTTTTTGTAAGCTCTGCATAATTACATGAAAGTTATATATAGTAATATAGTGGTAGTATTTTTAAGAGTTGTGATTGGTTGAAATGATGTGCACGTGTCATTCACGTTTTTTGTTAAAGTGAACGGTTTTTGTTATATTTGAACAGTTTTTTTTTGTTATATTGAACGGTTTTTACCTGAGTTAAATGAATGGTGGAAATCGATTGCCTTGTTGCGCAAGCGCGTAATAACAGTAAAATGAGTGCGAACAACATAAGATACGCGGAGGCGACAATATACGTCACAATAGCTTAATTAGCCACAAAAGTTTGGCAAACATTTGCAAAAGATAAAACTGGATTAGGCAAGGTCAAAGATCTAGGGGTCTATTTGCTAATAATAAATAGTGCATGCATCTTATTATATTGCAACATTACTGACTATGTGAACTCCAAATACTAAATTATCCCTCGGGCACATCTGTTTCACCTCGGCCTACGGCCTCGGAGAAATAAATGTGCCGTCGGGATAATTTAGTATTTGTCGTGCACATAATCTAGTATGTTGCATGGTAGAGCATGCACTATTTATATAATAGTGAACCCCTCAATAAGACTTGAATTTACAGTATTCTCATACAATATAAACCTGTTATTTTTCTGGTATTGGGATTTTGATAATAATTTGTCCAATTGTCCATATATTGCATGGTGTGTCCCATATATTTCAGTGATCAAATATTTGCTACCGTGAATTTTACTTTGAGTTTTCATTCCATAAAGTCATTGGGTGATGACTTTGGTTGCAGTCTAGGGTTATGCTAAGGTCACAATTATACTTGCATGCTTTAGCAAATGAAAGTTTGGTGATTGCCAACTACAACAATTCTTGTGTTTCAACATGGCTGGAGCCAGAGTATGGCCACTTTCTTTCTCCTTGCCTGTAAAATCATGCACCTCCCTGCCTAAGCCCCAAGGATTTTCTGCCAAATCCAATGCAGTAAAGATACAAAGAGGTACATGTTCCACACATGCCTTATTGTGACCATGGCACAAGGTAGAATTTAGGGTCCAGGGTTAACCCTTTAGCACCTAGAGAACGCACGAAAAGTGTCAGCTTAATCCCTAACAGAAAAGGTTTTGCTGTGTTTGCATTTGGTTGTTTCAATAAGAAATACGTAGATAATAGAATCTGACAGCACAAATCCTATGGGTAATGCTCAACAAGTATGGGCATGTGTGATCACATATTTTTGTTATTGTCATGACTATAGCGTGCATAAAATGGGTTTTTTAGTACGTAAGCTTGGGCGGTTTAGGTGCTAAAGGGTTATTGTAAGATGTGTCAGTTCAGGTTGCATGAATTATTGTTGTATTTGTCTCTATTGCAGGTGTCTGATGTAGAGGATGAGATGAGACAGTTACTAGCAGAGACTGCCAATCAGAAGAGAGTCATGGAAGAGAAGATACGAAGATTGACACAGGCATTCACCGAGATACAGGACCTAGGATGATACATTACAATTATATCATCCCAGTGGATAAGAGTGAGCTCAAAGTCTAGTGACGATTATCATGAACCAGGGGGTTGTGGAAGAGAAGAAACATAGACCGAGATATAGGACCTTGGATGATCGTTAAAGCTGCAGTTACATAGACGAGACCGATGCTGAAAGGCACTGGACCTCAGTTGCATTATCCTGATTGGACATCAAGTTAGTTGTTCTTAGAGTCCTTGTAGCAATGTGACAGAGGCTATTGGGAACTGGAGGGTGGCAGTCACCACGATATCGGATGTAGGATGACCAGCACCAAACCAAAAGCTCACCAAACTAAACTCCAAACACCCCCAAATGGTCAGATCTCTGAGAAGCTGACAGTGTCACCTCAGAAATTAAAAGTGTGGCATTGCAAGAGAGACTTTCAAAAGATAATTTACTCTTTGCCAGCTTTGTTCGACTCACAGCACACTCAGCGGACTGTCAAGTTCGACTCCAGTCACAACCCATTCACAATAGGAACGGGGCACATTTTAATCCGCTGTTCGCACATACAAACAATAGCAATGAATTCATTGTGTAGTGCTCAGTTCCTCACTTTGTATTCATCAACATTGCTTACATTGAAAATTTCGTATAAAATGGGAAATTAAGAGATCATTGACAGAGTAAGCCAGGTTGATTCAATGTGGCAGAGAGGGGGGGGGGGGTCTATGTACATGGTGTAAAAAGATTTGAAAGTTTAGTAAAGACCATTAAGAGTTTGTTGAGAGATCGCTGAAGATTACTGGAAAATAGCTGAAAGACTACTGAAGGACCATTTTAAAGGGGAAGTTCACCCTCGAATTTTATTGATTTTAAAAAATGCAGAAAAATAAAAGCAAAATGTGAATAAAAGTTTGAAGAAAATCGACCAAAAAATAGCGAAGTTATGAATATTTAAAATTTTGCTTCTGTGATGTCACGTGCGAGCAGCTCTCCCATGTGTTGTGTATGTAAATTCCATAAATTTGTCTTTTTTCAAGGTTCTTGATAAAGGAATGGGTTAATTTGATAGTGGCAAGTATATATGTTTGATGGTGTATCGACCACACAAGTGAAGTAATTAATTTTCTTCTGAAAAGATGACACTTTATGGAATTTACACTACATAACACTTAGGAGAACTGTTTGCATGTGACGTCACAAAATCAAAACTTTAAATATTCATTATTTCGTTATTTTTTGGTCAATTTTTTTTTCTCCAAACCTTCACTTATATTTTTCTTTTATTTTTCTGCATTTTTTAAAACCAACATAAACCCAGGGTGAACTTTCCCTTTAAACATTCATGGTTTTGTTTTGTTTTTGTTTATTTTTTTTTTATTTTTTGAGACCATCAAGACCATCAAATTCGCAGAAAGATCCATGAGGAATCGTGGGAGATGTTGAAAGTTATTGCAAGTTCACTGAATAGTTCAGATATCTGTCAAATCTTCCAGTCGTTCAGTGTTGTTTAAGATGTCTTTCCCTCAGTACAATGGTAGTACAAGCAATCTATAGAACAGAGATATGTAATCACGAGTACAAGAGTGCCTTTTGAACGCCTTTTGAATTGCATTTTAAGGTTTGATGGAAAATAAGTGGGTTTGTACTATTCCCCTGCCACTGACAGTTTTTTGCAGAAATCAAAATATCAAAATTCATTCTTACATCCTATTCAAATTGTTTCTTTCTTCCAAATTTCAGTCATTGGGCAATATGCATGAAAGAAAGTCAGTGGTTTTATTAAATTTTGCTCATACATGTTCTTAATATTATGATATTGAGAAAAATTGCACTATTAGAATATGATAAGAATTGTTTATTTTATTATTTGGAATCCGAATAAATGAGTATTGAACTCAATTAAATTCAATTTGAAAGTTAAAATATAAGTAAAAACCTACTTGTATTATGCATACGGCCCAAGGGCATTTACTTTCTCATATCTTTATATATCAGGACTGTTATGGGGGTTTCAGTAAATAACCAAGATGGGTATTGAAGTAAAGAGAATTTGCCCCCCCCCCCACCCCTAAACAACTTTGTAAGGTAAAATAATCATTTTTTGTGATTAAAGATAAATACAGTCCACTCTCATTATTATGAGCACCGCATTATTTTTGTGTTTGAATCAAGGCAATCCTCCATATCTCAATTTTCAAACATGTTTGAAATATGCATTCAATAAACACAGTGTCAATATTAAGATGCATTTGGCTTGGTCATGATCACCTCATTATAGAGGGAGGTGTGTGGAGAAAAAAATAGAAATCATCCATTATTCGATGGCTGATGGATCCTAAATTGAAGGCAAAAATTACCCAGCATTCTAGATCAAGCGTGACTAGACTCTTTCCTTCAAGCAGTTGTGTGAACCACATAAACTTTTTGCATGTAGCATTAATTTCTCACACTTTAAACAGATTTTCTCAATTAATTTGATATTAATATTCTGGATTTGTATAGTGATTGATACGATGCATGGAAAAATCTGGTGTGGTGTGAATGCTGAAATTTGACCCATAAACTTTAAGAGAAAATGAACTGTTATGATTTATACCCATAGTTTTGATAGGGAACTTTAGATTTCACAAAGTAGCTCATAACGCGGAATCTTCTCTACCTATTGCTGCGCTGTCTTCCCGATTCATGGGCAGGAAGGCTGATCATAAGATGCCGTGTCATTGATGAGAAACCTAAAGCTCTCTAATGGGTACAATTGTGACAAACTCAACTATGGGCTGAAAAAGTATGATTTGCCTTCAATTTGAAATAAGTCATTGAAGAATGGACAATTCCAATTTTGTCTTTGCTAGGTGTAAACTAAAAAAAAAAAAAATGATAGAAATCTAACATGTTGTTAGGAAGGAGGTGGCTATCATACTTTTTTTGTTTGGTTTTATTTTTTATTTTTTCTACATCTCCTGAATTAATATTCTTATGAAAATCAGAGGCTTCAACATAAAAGGGTGCTTTAAAAGCACATTTAAACCTTGTATAATTTGTCAAAATATGATTTGAAATTCATGTAAATTTCTTTCTTTTTAGATTTTGTCAATAAATCGTCGTTTTGCAAGTAAATGGGCAATAGGCCAATGACTTTGTCCATAGCATATTGCCCTTTCACTTGCCGAACAACGAAATGTAAATTACGTGTTTGTGTGAACCAAAATGTATCAAAAGAGACATTATTAAATTATTTAATTCAGTAAAAGAAATTTAGAGGCAAGTATTGTGTGATTATTTGGTCAAATTTGTTTTGTTTTTTTTTTGTTTTGTTTGTTTGATTTATTTGTTTTGTTTTGTTTTGTTTTGTTTTTTTTTGTTTTTTTGGGGGGGGGTTTGTTTCTCCGACAGTTTGTTTACTCCCATCCATTCTTGAAGGAATCTGTATGACTGGAGTAAGTGGAAAGTCATCACACGTTCTATCCACCTCCTCTGGCAAATAGGATGTCTTATGTTCATGTAGAGGATTTATCCATAAGCTGAGACCTGGACAAGGGAAGGGAAAACCCTTTTATAACCATCCCATTACCCCACATTTTTCTTGACTCGTCAATGCCTTTCGTAATGTTTGATAGCTCGTTATTTTCCATGTTCAAGAACAATTGCACCAAAAGATGAAAATTTCTGTGTTAATGACATTACATTCAAAACCTTTTAATGACATTTAATGTGCTCTTCCATACAGTTTAACAACAAAATATTGTGCAAATTAACAATTTATCACTAACTCTTTAGACCCAAAATAACTTAATGCGAATTACCAAATTATAATCTTAATTTATGTACACAATATAAATCACATGAGTGAGAGAGAAAGAAAGAAAGAGAGAGAGAATAAAAAAAGAGGGAGAGAGAGATAGAAATAAATAGAATTTGGTAAAGACAAGAACGCATTTTAAATTTTGAACAAAGTAAAGGAGATAAAGTATGTGCACACACCCCCCCCCCCCCCCCCCCCCCCCTTAAAAAAAATAATAAAAAATTGCCTACTGCTGACATTGATATCGAAGATTTCCACCTTGGTATTCACCTTTCACCATCTCATGTTAACCAGGACCGATATTCAGTGCTATGATGACTGACATCTAAATCTGATATGGTCTCTGGGGACGATTTGGGTCAGGAATCTCTACATAAATACCAATTTTCTTACATGAAAATAAACAAAGCGCCATGCATCAACAACTCCCACTTCATGGGAATGCCAAGAATTGAAACCTTGTTCAGTAAACAGACTTTCTTTTTTAGGAGGAGTAAAGATTTGTATATTTAAAGCTGGAGATGAGAAGATACTTGTTTCTGTAATAACATGTGGAAAAAGCTAGATTCTGTTAAACAAGCATGGTTTTGTATATGTCTGTTGATGTTGCATGGGTGACCAAAAAGGAGAAATAGATTTTTTTTTCATTATCTGATTTTGCTGCTACTTTACCATAGTTGCATTATACTCTGTATAATAAAAATAAAAATAAAGTGAAACGAGTTTCATTAATTCTCTCTTTACTTTCTCCCAAGTCTGTCCGACCCCGTCATGAAAATAAGTAAAAAAATAAAAAAAAATTTAAATTAAATAATGGAACCTTGTTCACAACCATCTGTACAGGCTTGATCATCTACTTGATAAACAATCAGAATAAACATTAGTCTATTGAATCATTATTATTCAATAACATTAACTACCTCACATGACTGCGAAATGACACCCCCTTCATCCTGAAATAACTGCTCTCCCTCATGGACTTACATGTAAGTTTAACCCATACTTTTTTGGGGTGACATATGGAGTAAGGATCCCCATGTTGTAGTTGAGCAGCCCAATTTTTTGAGGCTTTCAGGATTTCTATAGCCCATATTTTTTTTTAATATACAGGAAAATTATGATCTTTATAATTCTCCATTTAATTATGTAGGCCTACCATTTTAACAAATAAATGTATTTTGATTTTGAAACTATTTAGATGAGTTTTTTCAAGATTTTGAGGATATTTCGGTCTAAATTTTATCAATTAAAAAAAAGTCATATTTTCCAAAAAACTTATGAATTATTAATATTTTCAATATTAAAGAATTATAAGTTATCTCAATTCAAAAGTTGATTTTGTAGAATGACATTTAATATATATTTACATCATACGACATGAATTCCAAAATGCTGAGAAAGCACCAAGATTTCTTGTTTCCATGTGAGAAGATCCACCTCTGTCATAATCAGGTGGAGGTATAATGAAGACACAAGGCCTAGAATCACAGTGTTAGTTTTCTGTTGTTGTGAAAGGTACACCGCAGCATTGGTTAATTCAATATGGGTAACAAAAATAGCCTGGTGTTCTTTTCAGACGGTAGCAAATTAACCACTGGAATGAACATTCTGTCAACATATGCATCTGCATTTGAAAAAAAATATCCAATATTAAATGCTATACTAGAGTGAGCATCAAGAATAGAACGTACAACTGCCATTACTCACATTGTTCTCAGAAACATATATTTGGAGTGGCAAACTAAGTGAAGAACCCCACCCCAAATGGGTCATTACTTTAATCATTTTAAAAAGTAATAGGTAATGATTTATCACTGCACTGTATACCTAGTAATTATACATTAACTGAAAAGTACAGACATTTACTTACCCTAAACGTACCTATAAAAAGTACAGTAAAGAAATTTTCAACGTATTGATAAAGCTCTCTGGAAAGGTTAAATAATGGAGGCTACACAAAACGATTTGAGCCTGTAGAATTATAAATTATGCATTACGTATGAGTTTGGTGGAAATGAAGTGCAAGGACAGGATAAGAAAGGTGATGGAAACTAGAGCCAAGAAGTTTTGAATATGATTATTGTAGCTAGTAAGATGAGCTCGCTTTTTCTTCTCCCCCCCCCCTCCTTTTTTTTTTTTTTTTTTTTTTTCTACTTCTAAACTCTCTGCAAGGATCAAATAGCTGCTATACAGTGTGTTCCTAAAAAAGGAACCGAAGTTCCAAAGTTAGTCATTTAATCAAATTACAATGCGTTTTAATTCTTATGATTTGTTTACTAAAATACTAAGCAACTCATCAGCTTTAATTTGAGACATTGCTTACGTCCAAACTGTCATGGGTCAAAGAGTTAGGGCTTTATCGTTTTGGGGGTTTTTTTCACACAAAGTTTCAATGAAATTCAATCTCATTTGTCAAAGGACCTATCTCACTGGCAATGAGATGGGTTTTTTATTATGAGTCTCTGGAGTCTCGGAGAGGTCGCTGCAACATCTCCTGAGTCTGCAGGAAGTCGCGAGAAATAACAAACAAATGTTAAACGTGTTCACTCTTTTAGTAGACTTCTTTAAGACCCGAGAAAGTCTCTGTGACGTCTTTGCGGGGTTGCCGCGACGTCCCTTAAGTATCCGCGACGTCCCTTAAGTATCCACGACGTCGCAGAGACGTTGTCAGAACTTGCTAACGATTAAAATAAATCAAATGGGTTAACCATTTTTTACTTGCTCGCGTCTTAAAGAAGTCTACTAAAAGATTGAACATGTTTGACTTTTGTTCGATTTTCCCACGACGCCCTGAAGTCTCAGGAGACATCTCCACGAATTAAAAAAACTCATCATTGCCAGTGACATATGTCCTTTGGCAAATGAGACTGCATTTCAATAAAACTTAGTGCGAAAAAAAACAACCCAAAACGATGAAACCAAAAACTTATAAAAAGTTGGTTTCGTACCCTACTAACGAAAAACTTGGAAAATATGGGATTTGTACCTTTAACCTTCACATGACCCTAACTCTGTGACCCTTGACAATTTGGACGTTAGCAATGTCTCAAATTAAAGCTGAGTTACTTAGTATTTTAGTAAGCAAATTACAAGAATAAACCATATACTTTTGAAATGACTGACCTTTGAACTTCGGTTACCTTTTTTTTAGGAACACACTGTATAATATGTACCAAGTCAAAACCTCAAAAGAACCAAAATATAATAAGTACGTGTATGCTGTAGCTGAAGTGCAAGGACGCTCAAAGAGATTAAGAAGGTGATGTAGAATTCAAGGAGATAATCATGAAAGATAAATGAAAGACATGCTGGAGTAAAGACTCTTAAAGAGGCAATAACCGCTTACAGGAAATTACAGCTCAGGATTTATGAACTAAAGAGGGTGAGACTTCTTCAGCAAGGTCTGAGACAGATCTTTTGCAAAAAATTTAATTCATATTAATGAATATTTCAAAATAATTTGAAATTGGAGTATGTAGTCTAGTAATGATAGACAAATAATAATAGCCTAATATAGAGAGAGATGAGAGACTGGAGAGAGAGATGTAGAGATTCACAAGCGCGGCGATTTCATGTCACGACTGGGGGGGGGGGGGGGGGGGGGGGGGGGGAGGAAACGCCCGAAAGTGAAAAATAATACACTCAAAATTCGCATTCGTTCAGTGTGTTTGCATAGTCAACTCTGTGGAGATGTGTTTATATGCTTGAATTAAACAGTGTGAAGACGATTTTACACTGTGGCATGGATTTACAGAGTTTATTAGCTCTTCCTCGGAATGTAAAAACTGATTCACATTCTTAAAGTGCTCAAATTGAACGATTTCACATTGTTTTGCACAGGAAAACTAGAGAACTATTCTTTCTAGCAGGAAAGATACAGACACAGAGAGACAAACAGACAGACAGGCCCGAATTCACAAACGTGGTTTATTTAGTCCATGGTCTAAATCAATTGTTTAAACCACGGATTTAGACCATGGTCTAAATTTTGGTATTCACAAACCACCTGATTTAGACCATGGACTAACTAAACCACGTTTGTGAATTCGGGCCTTGGTGAGAGCGAGAGAGACAGACAGATAGAGAAAGCAAAACAGAATAGATATGAGTATACAGAAGAGAGGATTATACTTATAGAGACAGATAGAAAAAGTAGGACCATGTTTTCTCTATAAAAAAACACCCGTTGATGTCTACTGATATATTTCTGATCATCTTGAAGAAGTGAATATAAAATTGTGTCTGTTTTTTCACTTTGCAAAAGATTCATAGTGATAAAAATATCAAATGTCACCTTCAATATATCCAGTAATGTTTTAAGCCTTCAGTATACATTCCATATTTGAAATGAAAACAACATCACGGCAAGGCTAAAAAAAAAAGATAAATGTCAAGAAGATAACCTCTGTTTCTCGTATCTGTCAAAACAGCATATTACAAACATTCCCTTTCTGTTCAACAGTGCTTATCTCGTTTAGAGCATAAAACTCACACATCAAACATTCCTGCACCTCCGCATACATCAGGATTGTTTCATGATTTGCAGAGGGGGGAGGGGGTTGTTGAGGCAACTTGAGAAGGGCCCCCTGTAAAATTACTCCAGGAAAAGTACTCATTATTAGTATAAGGGTTACACATGTATAAGGATAGTTTTCTGGGATAAAGTTGTCATTGAACTTTTTATGTTACATCTCCTCTGATCCACCCCCCCCCAAAAAAAAATGGGGGTCACTCGCGCCTCTAGAAACTACCCCTGAATCCACCACTGACATGCTTCCACTGTAGTTCGTTCTTCTGCCCATATAACCCTACACCCCATCTCATTGATAACTGTCACGTTCTTGATGCCCCTTTGATAATCCCATTCGGGCGGGCAATGCATGGATCCATGATAATCTTAAACCGTAAGTAGAGGTGTTCGATTACATTCTTTGACAGTACATCTGATAACATTCTGACCCAATGGGGTTCATTACATAGATCTCTACATAATTCAGTCAAAGACCTCTACATAATTCAGCCTTATACACTCATTTTGTTGTTAAAGGTATGAAGCATTTTATTGAAATACAGAATTGTGAACTTCAACAAAGCAAAAATTCCATTTTTACAAGTAGAAGTTCAGAAGTGCATGTTATAATGTATATATTTGCTAAGCTAAATTTTATAACCACGATTACTATCATACCAATATTAATCCCCCACTCCCCACACCCCCCCCCCCCCCAAAGACAGAACAATGACTGGAATCATGAAATCATATAAAAAGTTGATATTCTGTGGTGCATTACAAGAAACCCGTCAAAATTACACATTCAGTGTCCTTCCATTCCCAAAATTCACTTTAATGCCAATGCCATTTATATGAATTAATGTTTGATAATAAAGTTTATCAACATCTGATTAAAACATTACAAATTAGAAATTAGAATTAGTTTCAATGGGACGTTGCAACACTTGTTCTTATGACTGGTTTCTTGCTCATTGCCGTGCATATTATTATACAAAATTCAAAAACCATCAAGATTTTGCTGTATGTTGTTACTATAGTGCAGTCTAGAAATCAAGTTAAGTGATTAGTTGGGTCAGGTTGCTCAACCCGATCCCTACCTCTCAAGAAGGCACATGTGGGACTATGTATCAAACTGGCCACATCAACCCAATTTCTCCAGTGAAACTCCTTGCTAAGCCATTTACACATCTTCTATAATCTTTTGCATCATGTATATATTATTTAATTTGAACACTTACTGAAAACCTTTACACTTGTAGAATCTGATCTTTAACATAATTCTTTGCTTGCCGTGAATTGATACCTTGGAAATAAAAGGCTTGCAGCCAATTTCGGGAGTACAATATGTTGAAAGTTTCCTGTTTAGCTGGTGACCCGACATTTGCTCCTGCGACAATTGCTCCGGGCTTTATTTCGTCTAAGATATAGGGTTAGGGTTAGGGTTGTAATAGGGATTTATATTAGGTTTAGGGTAGGGTATAGTGTAAAGTCCCTGGTTGAAGTTAGTCATTCGATTAGTGTATGGAATTTATAGCGGAGCAATTGTCGCGGGAGCAAATGTCATGGATTCTGTTTAGCTATATGTTCTAAATTTTGTCCACAGTAGCTATAGACTTGGTTATTGGACAACATAGAGCCATGTACAACCATTATTCAACTATACCAACCTACTTTGGGTGAAGAAAAATGAACAAAAAGAATTACTGACAAATTTCTTTTTTTTTTTTGCATTTTCAAAATGGATCACCTCATTCATGAAAAATTTCAAGAAAATATTCTCTAAAATCTCTAAATTTGACATAGAATTGAATTGAATTGAATTGAATATATTTATTGTCCATTTGGAAATTCTTTGTACATCGGTTTTACATATAATAGAGATACATTATATTTACATTTACAATAGATAATACATTACATTTACAAGAAAATACACAAATTATTTCATTAATCGATGACATTGGGGGAAAGAACTAAGTTTCTGCATTAATTGTTTTTATCATTGTAACTTCATTTATACAACATTTACCGAATTATGTTTAAATTTCAACGAGAAAGAAGAAGAAGAAGAAGAAGAAAAAGAAGAAGAAAATGAGTGAGGTAGAGACAAAGAAAGGACTTAAAAAGTTGACAGAAAGAAAAGAAAGAAAGAACATGGCAATGCCAATTGTAATAAAGCCGTGATAGGCCTACTTAGGAAAAACATTTTGCAGTGTAAAATTATTTGAAAGCGAATTAAATCTTTCGTCTGATATTGAAATTATTAAAGGCCAGGATCGAGTGAGTTATTTGGTAGCATAATTTATCGAGTAACTTTGCTGTTGAATATTGGATAGAACATGGGCTTCGGAACCGCGGGGGGCTTGGGGGGGCGCAGCCCCCCAAAAAAAATATTGGGGGGCTCAGATATCGTTGAGCCCCCCAATATTTTTGATGCTGTACAGTTTCGGCGATCGCCCTTATATATTAATATAACCCAAGATTTGTATCATTATTGTTTTGTTTGTCTTTTTTTTTGTGGTGGAGGGGACTCAGACATCGTCAAGCCCTTCCTAAATCTTACTAAGGATATCATTGGGCTCCCCACCAAATTTTTAAAATGAAAAGTTCATTATTCAGTCTCTATTGACAATTTTTAGCTCGCGCTGCGCGCTCGCACATCATAGTTTTAGTTGTTTTTTCTTTAATAGGAACATAGGAACTACTATCTAGGTTGGAGCTCAGCCATTGAGCCCCCCCCCCCGGTGTTTGAGAGGGGCTTTGATATGTTTGAGTCCCCCTTCTGTTCATAATTTGTTTTGAAATGTTCATATTTCAAATTTTTTCTTGTCAAAACTTTAAGCTCATCTGCTCGCTCGCCGGATCGCGATCGCATGTTCTTTCTGTTTAACCTTTTTTTTTTTCAGAATGACAAGGGGTCCCTAATATATTGGTTGGGGCTCAAACAATAATCCCCCTCCCTTCCCGAGTGGTTTTGGGTGGGTCGATATCATTGAGCCCCTCTGCTCCCAATTTTTTTTGAAACGCTCATGTATCAGTTCTCTTTTTACAAATGTTAACTGGGATGCCTTTAAGTTATTTTTAACAAAAGCGCTTAGAATGCACACTTTTCAGGTTGATATATCAAAAATTTTCAGCTCGCCGCTTCGCGCTCGCATTGTTGAATGAGATAAATATCTTTTTTTTGTAAACATAGCAAAAAAAAAGATCAAAATTCAATGTTTTCAGATTGCTATATCAAAAAATTTTGAGCTCGCGCTTCGCTTGCATTGTTGAATGACATAAATATCTTGATTGTAAACATAGCGGAAACGCTCAAAAGCACTGTTGTGAGGTTGATATATCAAAACTTTGAGCTCGCGCTTCGCGCTCGCATTGTTTAATGAGATAAATATCTTCTTTGTAAACATAGCGCAAAAAGCGCTTAAAATGCACACTTTTCAGGTTGCTATATCAAAAATTTTGAGCTCGCGCTTCGCGCTCGCATTGTTGAATGACATAAATATCTTTATTGTAAACATAGCGAAAACGCTCAAAATGCACACTTTTCAGGTTCCTTTATCAAAAATTTTGAGCTCGCGCTTCGCGCTCGCATTGTTTAATGAAATAAATATCTTCTCGTAAACATAGCAAAACCGCTCAAATTGCACGTTTTTCTTCGCGCTCACATGTTTTAATGAGATAAATACTTCTTTGTAAACATAGCGCAAAAAGCGCTTAAAATGCACACTTTTCAGGTTGCTATATCAAAAATGTTGAGCTCGCGCTTGCGTCGCATTGTTGAATGACATAAATATCTTTATTGTAAACATAGCGAAAACGCTCAAAATGCACACTTTTCAGGTTGCTTTATCAAAAATTTTGAGCTCGCGCTTCGCGCTCGCATGTTTAATGAAATAAATATTCTCTTTGTAACATAGCAAAACCGCTCAAATTGCACTGTTTTCAGATTGATATATCAAAAATTTTGAGCTCGCGCTTCGCGCTCGCATTGTTGAATGACATAAATATCTTTATTGTAAACATAGCGAAAACGCTCAAAATGCACTGTTGTGAGGTTGATATATCAAAAATTTTCAGCTCGCGCTTCGCGCTCGCATTGTTTAATGAGAATAAATATCTTCTTTATAAGCATAGCACAAAAAGCGCTTAAAAATGCACACTTTTCAGGTTACTATATCAAAACTTTGAGCTCGCGCTTCGCGCTCGCATTGTTTAATGAGATAAATATCTTTATTGTAAACATAGCGAAAACGCTCAAAATGCACTGTTGTGAGGTTGATATATCAAAAATTTCAGCTCGCGCTTCGCGCTCGCATTGTTAATGAGATAAATATTTCTTCTTATAACCATAGCACAAAAAGCGCTTAAAATGCACACTTTTCAGGTTGCTATATCAAAAACTTTGAGCTCGCGCTTCGCGCTCGCATTGTTGAATGAGATAAATATCTTCTTTGTAAACATAGCGGAAAAAACGCTTAAAATGCACTGTTTTCAGGTTGATATTTAAAAAAAAATCAGCTCGCGCTTCGCGCTCGCATCGTTTGATGAGATAAATATCTTCTTTATGTTCTAGCACACAAAAATCGCACTGTTTTTAGTTTGATATATCAAAAGTTTTCAACAGATCTAAGAAGATTTTTTTAGAATTAAAATAATAATCATCTTAGTTTGATAAGTAGGAATACTATTTTGTTTATTTTTTATTTAAAAAAGAAGAAAAAAAAAAAAACAATTAAAGAAGACTTCGGCATTTTCAAAAACTCGTATGTGGAGGGGGGGGGGGGTAATTAAAAAAAAATCCCCAAAATAGTTGGTGAAAAATTGAGCCCCCCCAATCCTGAAAATCTTCCGAAGCCTATGTAGAATTTGGGACAAAAGATTGCCTAAACCGGACTCTATTGGTGCGGGGGACGCAGAGGCGAATTCCAGACCTGTTGTAATTATAGAATTGGTACAAAGGATGAGATGGGTCACTCATTATAACCTGTACTTTTGCACGCATTCTGTCTGTGAACAAGTTCTCAATGGAAGGTAGATCTTGACCGATGATTTTCTGGGCGATTTTTCGTGGACGTTCAAGCTTACTTTTATTTGACTTTGTGAGATTTCCGTAGAAACAAATGAAATTGAACATAATTACTGATTGAATAATGGCCTTATAGAAAAGTGTCAAGAGTGTTCTATCAAGGCGCAGTTTTTTGAGTTGGCGCACAAAGAAGAGCCTCTGATTCGTCTTCTTTTGTATTGAGACAGTGTTTTCTGTCCAGTCCAAAGTATTCGTTATGCTGGTTCCCAAGTACTTATAAGTACTGACCTGATCAATAGACTTGCCATGAATTTCAAGTGGCATGTGTTCCATCGAAACATTTCTCCTAAAGTCGATAATCATATTTTCATAGTGAAGAGGCATTAAAAACAATCTTTATTTTCATGTAGTTATGAGCAATATTCCAATTCTAATAAATGTTCAACTCATTTCATTTAGTCAAATGACAGTAGGAGAGAGTAGAATAAAATCATGCCAATATTAGGACTGAAGATTATACAATTCATTCATATCATAGACTTTGAGACAGAGGCGCAAAATTCTGTGCCTCCATGGATTAACGATTCAACAAAATGTAACCAAGCATCCACCTTCATTTTCCAGCTTTTCACGCTTATACCTACATAAGTTAGTGCCTAGAGGAGGCCGACTTCTACAATTCCAAGAAAATGAAACATAAGCTACGAGTGCGTGTCTTGTAGCATATGTGCACCATATTGTAACGTGAGACCTCTAAACAAATAGTAATGCTCCACCACATACAATAAGGAGTAATGAACCAGACAGACGATCCGAAATCAGAAGTATCTAATTACTACTGGAAGCGAGCCTATACCTGGGCACACCAAGATTCTGGATTAAGACTACCACTTTGTTTACATCTAGTATACACGCCAGCTCGTACTTTATGATTTGTGACAACAACTTCTGTCTCGCTAAATGTCAAACAACAACTCATCTCATTCACAACCTGCAAAACTATCCTGAATATACGGTAAGTGTAGTGATTATTAGCTTTCAAATAAAGATAGGTTTAACTTACTCTTGTCACACTGACAATCAATCAAAACCACTGACTCTCAATGTCCGTGTACTCTCCCTTCATCTGCATGCTACATGTACCACACTCGCATTCATAGTCAAACAGTGCTGCCACAATCATTCACCGCTGACATACCTCGCATCACTTACACTGCTACCTCATATGCAAGCCAACATGATACACATGTAACATCACTCGCCCTCAGTTACATACAACATTATGTTAAGACGCTTATGCGCAACGTTATGCAAGACCTTATGCACGACCTCATTCATTCTCAATGCCTCACTGTCACAGCATCACTTTCACTACCATCCATCAGAATCTCTAATTAATATAGGGCCCAGAGTATAACTACACATTTCCAACACAATCAATCAATCAATCTCACGTAGTAGCATGGTAAGAATATTCTATTAGTCGAGCATGTTGATTGGCAGGGACGTTTTGTTCGAAATATACGAACGCTCTTTTTGTATTAAATCTAGACTTTGCCATACCAGATTATTTAATCGACTATAAATTATTTTCTCCAAGTCTCATAGGTATTATATTAGTAAGTAACATTTAATTTAAATCACAACTTCATCACCAATACGCTGTTCAAAACTTACAGTCATACATACTTAGCTTAAGCTAACCAGGCATAATTAACTAATCGTTGAAACTAAAATTCGAGGTAATGCTCGATTTTAAATCTTTTATTTAATAATTCTGATAACATTTGCAACTTTGTAACTCTCAACGATTAAACGATTAAAAAAAATGGTTTCAAGAAAATATGTGAACTTCATATGAATATATGTCTTAAGAATCTATCAAATAATGGTAGCATTTAAATAAGAATACTTGCAGTAATGCAAGGCATGTAAAGACATATAAGGCATGTAGAAGCCATAAAGGCATGTGTACAAACACACTACTGGAACTTTGCTTAAAAATTAAGGGGGGGGCACTTTTCATATAAGATAGATTTGAGGGAAAAGTTACAGCCTAATGTTCAAGTTAAATTGAGCTACAATTATTACTAGCACCAGAATTCTGAATATTTAGCATGTATCGACCATTAAGAGTGTCTTTGTTCTTTTATAACTTCTGTTACTGATCTATGCCTGCATAGCATCTTAAACTCTCAATCGCTATAAAAACTCTATTCATGACCACTGCCTGCTCTAACTTCACCAATTCAATGTTCCGGTCTATCCACCCCGGCTATTTACTTTGCCACAACCAGCACTATAACTTTAGCTCCGAGACTTAAAATTCTCCTAAAGCTATAAACACAAATTCTCAGAATAAAGTATCGTGCTAAATTCAAATTCTTTGGTACTTATTGAGTAATTTGTAATTACTCTATTATAAAAGATCGTTAATAAGGGACTATTCTCATTATTCATAAAGAGTTGTGCAACTGTACAAGGAAGGAAAGGGGGGGGGGGTTAAGAGCATCAAAGGTGTCGTCACACGCAGTGCATAGAAAGCTCATCTTACAGCTGCGATGTAGAAGGGATAGATTGGTGCAGCCGTTGGTGACGTTCCCTATTCGAGATTGTCAACGAAGCGTCATCAGTTCAGAGTCTTTATCTTCCATGTGCGTTCCTTATTCAGGATTGCCATGTGATGAGCATCAAGAGTTGGAAGGAGGGGGGGGGGGCCTTGTACCGCATACCCAACTTTTAATCACAATGATAAGTATTGATTATTCTATGCCTTTGGTCACATGGTTCATTACATCCTATCAAAGCTACATTGTAAGACTACAGTCGACTTCCTAAAAGGACATTTTGTAGTCTATTGCTTATTAACTACATTGTGCTTATGTACATGAACTTATATAATTACATGGTATGTTGCATGGGATATTTGACTACATTGTATTACAAAGGTATAGAATACATTGTATATGAATTAAGACTACAGAGGCACCCTTAATAAGCACCGTATTCCAACTTCCTTAATTCTACGCTCATTTTATTAGCTTTTTGTTTATTTGATAGAAGATGTGAAGAATTCTGCAATAAATAAACAGAAGATAATACAAGATTTAATAATTTGCTTGTTCCCTTACTTTGTGTATGCATTAATCATAAATTCATAGTTCATTAATTTTGTCTTTCAAATCAAGGATTTGTCATAAATTCATATATTTTTGTGTTTATTATTTCTTAACTACTTGTCATAGAAATTAGATTGGAATTGGCTAGACATTCTTCTAAAGTGTACTCTGCAAGGAATCAGTTTGTCAGACTGTCCAATGACCTGAAGTGCACTTATTTCTGTGCAGCTAACAATGCATTAGCTGCGGAGGGTAAAACCCTTGGCCAAAATAATGAAGACTCAAACTTATAAAATTCACCAATTCCAAACTCCTTTCTTTACAATGACAACAATTATTAAATATTTCATCTTAATAAATATCAGCACACACTTGGTAATAAATTCAGATCATCAACAAAGAATCATCACATCAAAATATCTCAAAATAAATATTATATTTTACCTCGAACAATTGGAATAAAATGCAGCTCTGAGAAACGCAGGCTCTCCCAATGAAGGTTTGGGAGACGAATGATTGTCTGCCCCAAATTTCTAATTTCTTTAATAAAAAAAATGACGCGTATTACGCGCACAAACTTTCCTCCCCTTTGATTGGCCAAACCCCTCTGACGCAATCACGCGCTTAACCCAAAAAGGCGGACTGATCCATTTTTCATCAGGTATTATTACTTTTATAAAATCCACCCAGATCATTCCAAATACATCATTTTACAAAAGATGAAAATATAACCTCAAGTTCACATCTAATTAAGACATTCATGACATTAGTTATACAATTCAAGAATTAGATCTACAATCAACCTCATTTCATACGATATCTCACCAACCCAGTCCCAAATGCAGTGTTCTGTGTTTTGATCACCCGATCTAAAATAGCTAAAATCTGCTGCCGTTACTATGCCCATTCATCGCCGTTGTAAACACCAAACAGCTGACTTTACTACGTCGCACATCACAAAGTAAACACTACGAAACCCAGCAGTAAAGCTTTGTTATTTCAAGTAAGTTGTTGAATTATTGCAGAGTATTGCAAAATGAAAATGGCAAATTAAAATTAAAAAAACAAGGGAGAAATACAGGGGGTATTTCTTCAACACAGCTCCCTCTCTTTTAAGTCGCTGTCCAGCGATAAACCTTTTTAATTTGCTTAACGTTGAATCGAAAACATTTAAAAATTCATCCAATATGTCTTACTACTGAAATTGCATCTTAAGACACTTTGATACTAAACTTCAATTTAGACTTCTTTCCATTTCAATCCACTCTAATATCACTATCTTTTAATCAGAATTTTAGATTTCTTTCATTTCAGCCAAAATAAAGATATAAAACTCATGTATACTCCTTTATTGAGTCTATTCTCATCTTCTCGTCAACAATGTGTGTTGCTGTCATTATCGTAACACCTTGAATCATTATCAAAATTACAAGTATAAATATAACATGAAAATAAAATGTCATAAGTAATATAGTCTCTGTCCATTGCAGTGATTCAATCTATGTCTCATCATCCAGATCTCATGAGCACATAGTAGTCTTTGTCTATGAGTTCATATATTTGTCTCTTTAATTTTATTCAGATATCAGTTAGTCTCTGCACTGCAAACAGGCGACGAGATAATCATCTATGGCATCAAATGATTGCTGTCTCTCAAGCCTCACTCGAGCACGTTGCACCACTCCAGGTATGCAGACCAGTACAGTCCACGCCTGATTTTCTCGAGACAACCTCACAAAGTGCAAAATACAGTCCACGACCGATTTTCTCCAGACAATCTTCACAAGCTGCAATCACATCGTCGTCGACGAAGAGGACAATAATCTAGTAGCAGATTCAGTAATGTCAATGGAAATTTTTCGTTTCGACTCAACGAATAAAATTCTCTGCGGATGAATTATGTGCATCATCACCAGAGTTGCACCACTTGGTACTTTTTGCTGTCATAACTGCTAGGACACATCCATCTACTTCTCATGCCAGCCAATAAGCGTGTCCCCAATTATGTAACGTAAACAATTTTCAAAGCGTACAGCCAGCATGCACCACACCAGGTCAACGTTCACCAACCAAGCGAGACAGTCGTCGATGACGGCAGCCATTCAGGCACCTTCTATGCTGGCTCAATAAGCTAGTTCACACATGTCGTTACGTTATACACCTTCCAGCGTATGCATTAATCACACACAGGCACGTCATCATTCCCAACTATGCCAGAGAGTCGTCAATGAGAAGCCATTTTAGCGCCTTCCATTCTGATAGAATGAGCGTATCTCCACATGTGTCTTCGATCGTCTACATCGTTCCAAGCGTATGCGTGCACTGCATACAGGTAGACGTTGTTTCGCCACCACCACCAGAGGTAGAATGCGGTCCATAGATTAGTCAGGATATGCATGCCTTCTTCCCAACCAGAGCCTGCCATTGGATGTCCCAGCATCATAGTCTCAGTGGATTGTGGTCATCATTGCCGGAGATCCAGAGTTGATCAGTCCCCAGATCTCGACCTCGAAAGGACATATCCCTCAGAACGTCTTAACTCAGCAGCGGAAGTTTCTCTGATTGTCTGCTACTAAAGCCTAATTTGTTTGAGCATTTTTATTTTATTTTTTAATTTTTTTTTTTTTTAATATTAAGGGTTACCTCTTACAATGTAAAATAGTAATTCTCTCTTCTCTAGTAATGATAAGTTGTATAATCCATGAAAGTGAACTGATAGTTACGTTATGAATGTCCTATGTTAACACTAACACTATTACGCCTGGTTCATAATACAAACATGTTATGAGTTAGAACCTTTAAAAGTAGCCTACATATTACTGTACGAATTCTATCAACTCTAAAATTATTATGCCTGGTTGCTTAACTTCACACTATAAATCGCTTAATTTGAAGACTAATCTCGACCAATTTCATAGCAGCTACAGTACACCATATTCGTGTACTACTTGAATTTTTTTTTTTAAACTAAACTTCTAGAACAAACTTCTATCTGTCTACCAGAAGAAGTTCTAACCGTTGTCGATTTAGCTCTTACAAACATCAGACTCACTTAGGATACCGGTCACTTGTCTATTTTTATTTCAGTCATATAACCGACAACATGACGCACCTACTCTCCATCAATCAAAATCATCAACAGTCTTCATTCAAATAATTTCTCTTAGGATAGTATAAAATTTAAAGTCTACATAATAATATGAGCAAGACAAGAGTATACAAAACAGAGTATCCCACCGCCTGGCCACCAAAAATGTTAACGTGAGACCCTCTAAACAAATAGTAATGCTGCCACCACATACAATAAGGGAGTATGAACCCAGACAGACGATCGAAAATCAGAACTATACATCTAATTTTACTACTGGAAGCGAGCCTCATACCTGGGCACACCAAGATTCTGATTAAGGACTACCACTTTGTTTACATCTAGTATACACGCCAGCTCGTACTTATGCATTTGTGCACACAACAACTTTCTGCTTCGGCTAAATGTCAACAACAACTCATCTCATTCACAACTGCAAACTATCCTGAATACTATGGTAAGTGTAGTGATATTAGCTTCAAATAAAATAGGTTTAATTACTCTTGTCACATCTGACAATCAATCAAAACACACCGACTCTCCAATGTCCGCTGTACTCTCCCTTTCTGCATGCTAACATTGTACACACTCGCATTCATAGTCAAACAGTGCTGCCACAATTCATTCACCGCTGCATACTCGCATCATTACACTGTACCTCATAGCAAGCCAACATGATACACATGCTACACATGCACTCGCCTCAGTTACATAACAACATATGTAAGACGTTGATGCGCAACGTGTATGCAAGACCTTATGCACGACCTCATTTCATTTCACATGCCTTTCACTGCACACATCACTTTCACTCACCATCCATCAGAATCTCTAATTATATAGGTGCCCAGAGTATAACTACACATCCAACACAATTCAATCAATCAATCTCACGAAGTTAGCATGGTAAGAATTCTATAGTCGGAAGCAGTTGGATGGCAGGGACGTTTTTGTTCGAAATTATTCGAACGCTCTTTTGTATTAAATCTAGACTTTTGCCATAACCAGATTATTTAATCGACTAATAAATTATTTCTCCAAGTCTCATAGGTATTTATATAAGTAAGTACATTAATTTAAGTACACAACTTCAATCACCAATCGCTGTCAAACTACAGTCATACATTAACTTAGACGATAGCAATCCAGGCATTATTAAACTTATCGTTTCGAAACAAAATTCGAGGTATGCTCGATTTTAAATTCTTTTTATTTAATAATTCATGTAACATTTGCAACTTTGTGAACTCTTCAACGATTAAACGAATAAAAAAAATGGGTTCAAGAATAATAGTAACTTCATAGAATATTATGTTCTTAGAATTATCATAATAAGGTTAGGCATTTTAAAATAAGAATTACTTGAGTAATGTCAAGGCATGAAGACATAAAGGCATGTAGAAGCCCATTATAAGGCATGGTGTAACAAATCACATACTGGAACTTGCTAAAGAAATTAAGGTGGGGGGGCACTTTTTCATATTAAGATAGACTATGGGGAGGAAATCCTGTCTACGCTAAGTTCAAGTTAAATTGAGCTACCCAATTATTTAACTAGCACCAGAATTCTGCAATATTAGCATGTTCGATCCTATTAAGAGGTGTTCTTTGTTCTTTCAATACTTCTGGTTACTGATCTATGCCTGCATAGCATCTTATAAACTCTCTTCGCTATAAAAACTTCTATTCCATGACCAGGCTGCCTGCTCTAACTTCTACCAATTCAATGTTCGGTCTACCACCCCGGCATTACTTTGCCCATCACCCCTTATACACTTTAGCCTCGAGACTTAAAAATTCTCCTAAAGCATCAATCAACACAATATCTTCAGAATAAAGTATCGTAGCTAAATTCATAAATTCTTATATCTGAAATTGTAATTACTTCTATTATAAATATGATCGTTTAATAGGACTATCTCATTATTCATAAAGAGTTGGTGCAAACTGTACAAGGGAGACGAAAGGGGGGGGGGTTAAGGACATCAAGGGTGTCGTCCACACAGTGCATAGAAAGGTCTCACTTACAGGCATGCGACTTAGGAAGGATAGATTGGTGCACGTCGGTGCACGAATTCCCCTACATTCGAGATGTCACACAGCTGATCATCAGTCATATGACCTTTATCTTCCATGGCGTTCCCTTATCTCAGGATTGCCAGTGTTGATGAGCATCAAGAGTGAAAGGAGTGGGGGGGGGCCTTGTACCGCATACCCAACTTTTAATCACATGATTAAGTATTGATTATCTAATGCCTTGGTCACATTGGTTACATACATCCTTTCAAACTACCATTGTACAGGGATACCGTCGACTTGCTAAAAGGACATTGTAGCTATTGTTATAACTACATTGAGCTTATGTACAGAACTTATATAGATTACATGGTATTTGCATGTATTTTGACACAATGTATTTACAAGGTATTAAACTTATATGCAACTTAAACTACAGAGGCACCTTAATTAAGCTACTTATTCACTGTCCTTATTCTACGTCCATATTAGGTCATTGTTATGATTTAGAAGATGTGAAGAATTTACTCCAATAAATAACAGAGATAAACAAGATTAAATAATTTGTTGTTTCTACTTGTGATTGCGATTAATTTCATAAATTCATAGTTTCATTTAATTTTGTTATTCGAATATCAAGGGATTTGTCATAGAATTCATATTATTTTTTGTGTTATATTTCTTAAATACTTGTCATAGGAATTAGAGTTGGAGATTGGCTAGACATTCTTTCTTAACCGTGTACCTCTGCAGGGAATCAGTTTTCAGACTTCAATACCTGAAGTGCACCATTTCTGTGCACGCAAACCCAATTGCATTAGCTGGGCAAGGTAAAAAACCTTGGCCAAAATAATGAAGACTCAAAAACTTATAAAACACCAATTCCAAACTCCTTTTCTTTACAATGACAACAATTATTAAATATTTCATCTTAATAAATATCAGACAACTTGGTAATAAATTCAGATCATCAACAAAGAATCATCACATCAATATCTCAAAATAAATTTTATATTTTACCTCGAACAATTTGGAATAAAATTGCAAGCTCTGAAGAAACGCAGCCTCTCCAATGAAGGTTGGGAGACGAAATGATTTGTCTGCCCCAATTTCTAATTTTCTTAAAAATAAAAAAATGAACGCGTATTTACGCGCACAACTTTCCTCCCCTTTGATTGGCCAAACCCCTCTGACGCAATCACGCGCTTACCCAAAAAGGCGGACTGATCCATTTTTCATCAGGGTATTATTACTTTTATAAATCCACCCAGATCATTCCAAAATACATCATTTTACAAAAGATGAAAATATAACCTCAAGTTCACATCTAATTAAGACATTCATGACATTAGTTATACAATTCAAGAATTAGATCTACAATCCCTCATTTCATACGATATCTCACCAACCCAGTCCCAAATGCAGTGTTCTGTGTTTTGATCACCCGATCTAAAAATAGCTAAAATCTGCTGCCGTTACTATGCCCATTCATCGCCGTTGTAAACACCAAACAGCTGACTTTACTACGTCGCACATCACAAAGTAAACACTACGAAACCCAGCAGTAAAGCTTTGTTATTTCAAGTAAGTTTTTGAATTATTGCAGAGTATTGCAAAATGAAAATGGCAAATTAAAAATTAAAAAAACAAGGGAGAAATACAGGGGGTATTTCTTCACAATATGAGTAAATCAATTTCTGTCTTCCACTTTCCACAAGACTGCTCAAATACCACACACCAGTGGCTTTGGGGTCTTCTAATGGACATCGAAGGACAGGATTTATGCTTCGGTCTCAACCGGTCGTGTGTTGGCTTTGCGTCTCTCTGAGACCGGACTCGCACGTAGGGAGATGCATTTTTCCTTCAGGCTTGGAGGAGCGAGGTGGCTGTAATCTTACTATACAGCTATGTCGAATGGTTTGTATCCACTTGGTCTAACAACGGTTGATTTAACTCTCTGTCTAATACCACATGGGCTATAAACCCATCCGGTCTACTTACAGTCTAATTTTCCTTTGGTCTAACACATATTCTCACTTGGTCTAATGATCATTTGGTTTACTTGCCGGTTCATCTAATAGCCAAATCGTCTCATTGCATTTTTTTCTAATTCCCAAATGAAGATTCGGTCTATTACCAGTCTGTTACAGTAATTGACTAAGAGGTGTTAGCAAAACCAACTGAACATTAGACCAAATGGAAATTAAACAAAATGGTAAATAGGTGAAGTGGCAATTACAACAAAAGGTTATAAGACAAACTGGTTGTAAACAGAATGGAGATAGACCATGTAGAATAAGGCCAAATGGGCATTAGTCAAAGTGGGTTTAGACCATAGTATTTACATACCTCATGCGTATTTAACTCTGTGGTTTAGACCAAGTGGCAATTTACCTGTTGAAACACGAGGAATTGCAGGATTTAGCAGCCACTGGATACGAGCTATGGGACACACACTTGCAAAAACACGTACGAACGGTTGAGACCATGGCATTTCGAAAGGTGATCCTTTCTCCAGTTTTCATCATTTTGTGTCTCATGTCTTTTCATGTTGTTTTGATATTCGTTGATGTGATGGCTGGTTTTTGCCTCCTTGCCCTTGAATAGTCATAACTTCTCGCACAGGACAACAAAAACTTAAAATGCAAACAACATATTTTATTAATACCAACCTTCATCTTTGATACTCTTTGAATTTTAGAAGGATAGACGTATGATGTTAAAAATATTTACCTCATTAAAAAAGACAAAGAACATTTAGTACTACCAATTCACAATGGAAGACTTCAAAATTATTTTACATAATTATTTACATGTATACTCCATGAAGGTTTTATGATATATCTCTCATAAAAATCATTACCATACAAAAGAGTATCATAAAGAGAGTTTATGAGCCATAAACCCAATTCTTTTCAACAAAGCTAAGCAAATGTAATAGATAAGGTACTGCTCAATTAATGTCAAATGAATGCATAATAGAGTCCCAATACGCAAACAAATTAAATCTGACACTTTCTAGTTGTGTTTCCATGGCAACCATGTCCAGAAGTCAGGGATGATTTCTGGTATAAGATGTCATAAAGAAGCCATCTGCATAACAGCTGCATCTATGTCCACTTTCTCTCTTGAAACATCTTTCTTATCGCCTTTCTTGCTAACCTGGGTGGAGAGAAAGATGAGAAGAGAAGAGGAGGAGAGAGAGATGGATAGGGAGAGGGACAGATGAAGGAGAGTGAGGGAGGGTATGAGAGAAGAAGGGAAAGGGAGCGAAGAGAGATATAGAAGGAGGTGAGAAGGGGGAAGTATGAGTTCCAGGGAGGGAAGGAAAGAGAGACAGACAGCAGGGGAGGGAAGGAGAGCAGAGGAGAGATATGAAGAGATGAGAGAGGGAGAGAGTTAAAAAAAAAAGAGAGAGGTGGGTAGAAGGGGGAAAGGGAAACAGCAGGGAGACATACATAATTGGTGAAGGGAGAGAGGGGAGGGGAAGGATTTAGGGATGGGTAGAAGTAAAAGAGATAGTAGTAGACATATAAAGAGATGGAGAGGGGATAAGAGACAGAAAGAGGGACAGAGATATAGAGACAAATACAAAGAAAATATTAAAATGATTAAATAAGCAAAATCAATGAATAATAATAATGCAAAACATATCATTTTGGAAGTACATGCCCTATTATCTAGCTGGCATTGGACTTGAATTGGACTAAAAAAAATATTCCAAGAAAATGACAAACCTTGACAAAATCATAATCGAGTAATTGATGGAAATTTCATGAATTTCTTTGTAACTCCAAGGAAAGGTGCTCCACCCAAGAGAATAACAAATTTCCAATCAATTTCAACCCATTTCCTTACCTCTCCAATTAAAAATCTCACATTTTCATTCCTTTTTTATTCTGATCACGTCAACTAGCGTGGCAGACCCAACAAACTTCAAATTTCATTCCCAAATGTCAAGCATTCTACACAATAATAGAAAAGTCCTTTTCCTTCCCCTTGAAAATCCAACAAAAAGTTGTTCGTACTTAACAAACAAAAAAAATATATGGTTATGAAAAAAAATGGTAGGCCGATAACTGTGGACAGTAAGTTAGGAAAAATAGTAGCACGTGAAAAAAATCAGAGTCTATCAGGGCCTTGTTGTGAACTAGAACTCAAAGTATCAGTCCAGTTTTTGCATTCACGAATGTATCGTTGAACAAGAATAGTAAATTTGGGTAGGGTTGAATACAGCATACAGTAATGACCAGTCAGCACCAGCTCGTCAGCCAGCATAAACCATTTGCCTCACCAAAATGATTTCTTATGTTTGCTTTTTTTTTATAGTTTCAGAATAAATGTGTTTTTTATTGAGACACCCTGTTCATTTAATAAAATATAATGATGATTCTCTATACAGCATTATATGTAGAATTTCAGGATAAAAATTCTGTGTGTGAACAGACTTGCAGCAATAGATGGGTCCCTTTCCTCCTTCTTCCTCTTGAGATTCAAACCAAAATAGTCTCAGAAGCACTTAGGAGAGGAGAAATCTGAATTCCAATAATAAATACCCCTTTCTGCCATTGCTCATGACCCTCTGAAAATAAAGTAAAATGGCCTCATGAGAAGGTTGTTATTTGATGAATATAATAAAATCATTTCAAAGTTTTCTCCAATTTAGAAGGCGAGAAATCTGGATTCTAATAATAAATACTTGTTCCTGTCACTGCTCTAATACTTGGCATAAATGATAGTAATCATCTGCTGAGAGTCGAAAAGATGATAACTCTGTGTGAACGTATATTACATTAATATCCTTTTGTTTCTCAACAGAGGATATAATGTTCATTCTAAAGGAGAGCTTGCCACTCTATAAATACCATCAAAACATTCCAATGTTCCCCTAGCTTAATTTCTTGGATTACTTCTGAAACGAAGCAGATTCTGTTTATAGATTTCTAGGGTCAAACATTAATTATACATTACACAAAAATGTCAAGCACTATAGAGCAAATTTAGAGCCTTTTGAAAGTTTGGTTGGTTTATTCAATAACAAATAAAATTTTTCCTGTGTTTGATATTAACCAAGCTTCTTCTTTTAAAGTAAGAAGATCTCTAGTTGATAAAAAGGGGTCTCAATTTTGTCAGGAGGTATGTGGGGCAGCATCCGCAGTAGCATCCTGTTTATATGCAAGGTCTGTTGATTTCTCTTTACACCGTTTTTTTTTTTTTTAAATCTCATTTGTTTGCTTTTTAATTAATACATAATAAAATAAACTAGTTTTGTTCCAGATTTGCCCTTAAAAAGATGTAGGCCTACATTTAATTTATCATATCATGTAATGCTTTACCTTGGAAACTTCCACTGCTAATCGTTCTACCACCCTTGAAACATTCAAAGAATAATTAATACGCTTGCCCAATTTTTGTTAACTGTAGCTACCCCCCCCCCTCTTAAAAAACAAAACAAAACAAAACAAAACAAAACAAAAATCAAACAAAAACAAACTGTAGCTACTTTTAAATCCCTTAACTCAACCTCAATCTAACATTGGCTGAGTAGACGAAATAAAATACGTGAATATAATCATATGGGGCCCAAACATACTATTTCTTTAAGAAAAAAAATTCTTGAGATGATCTTGAATTTGACATGTTATGACAAACATGGAATGTCAAAGAAAATACATTAAAAACAAGTTATTTGTATTACAAGGCCCACTGTCAACACATTAAAAAGGGAATGTTGTCCTCTTTCAATAACCTTCAATTATTCAATTTCTCTTTCATTTGCTATCTTTTGTGGAACGAAGGTTGGCTTTCTGTCAAGAATGCATTATGAAAATTATGTTGTCCTATAGCAATACTCTATATTATTTTCTGTAAATTTATATCTCTTATATTTATTGGATAAAGGATAAACAACATTTGTTAAGTTGTCAAAATTCCTGACTTTTTATAGAATCTATAATTTCACCTAAACTCACAATCAATTGTTATAATTGATTTAGAGCAACCCACAATCCAATCTGTGATTGATTTGGGGGGTTAGACAATAGATGAAGCTTTTAGTTGGCATGTTTATGAAAAAGTAGTTCAAGGTTATTTATTTTTGTGATTTTGTCCTCGCAACAAAATGCAATTTCTGTCAGCAAACTGGGTGCAGACTGATATCAGTTCCAATTTAAATGTGGGTGTTGATCTGATTGAGACGCTGAGTAAAAACATGATATTCTGATCTAAAACAATCTCCAACTAACTTTCTACATCCACATGTAGGGGAGAGCGGGGTTATATGGAACATTTTTCACAAAAATGGCCGTAAAACAAAAGCGGATTTATTTCATGAAACAATAAACAATCAGCTTGGGTGTATATCTGTATGCTACAAATGTACCCCATAAAATTCTTTAACTTAGTGATGGTTCCGGAAAAAATCCATCTTCAACAAGACCATGTCAAGTGTTCCAACTAACCCCGCACACGGGGTTAGTTGGAACAAGGTATGGGGTAAGTTGAAACATTGTGCATGATATCTTTAGAATTATATTTAAACTATGTTCAACTTTATTGCATGGGTTCAGCTAACTTCCTTTATTGATTCCAATTAAAATATTAAAGGTTGGTGTTCAAATTCTTTTTTTACTTCATGTTTTATTACACTTGATAGCATCCAGTCACATACAGATATTCTGAAGTCCTGTGAAGTAGCATTCTGCAATATATTTTGTTTAAACCAAAATAAAATTGTCCAATGTGAACTGATATACATGTATAGGAATATTTCGGAACACTTCAGGGCAGTTCCAAGCAAAACAGGACATGGAGCTGAAATCTTAATGTGCCGCTGTGCCTTTGAAAATGCAAATTAGGATCTGAAATTACCACAAAGGCTTCTTTACAATACAACCAATCATTTAAGTTAAAAATATTTGCGATTCAGTATTCTTGCGCTGAATAATTGATCAAACCCAAATTTGCACGTATGGGACTATGGGGCTTTAAATGCCTCTAATTCTTAGATCTCGTCACTTTTTGCCAATTTTTTTGGCTTAATGTAATTGTCATGGTCTACTGCAACAAACTTTGGTATTAATATTTCTTTATAATGCATTTCTCCTCACGAAAAAGACCGAGAAACCAGATGTCACTCCGTAACCGTCACTCCGTAACCGGACAAGGGTTCAAGTTTTAAGTCATAATTAACAAAATATTCAACCAATTTTTTTATGCAAGGTGGCATATTATACCTAGAATAACGTAGAATCCAATCAATAACTCAAAATTGTGATAGCCATTTAAAGTTCACAGATTTAAAGCAAAATGTTTTCTGCTCAAATATGCATGTCCATTTTGCGTCACTCCGTAACCATGATTATGAATATTCATATCTCATTAATTAAGAAGATCACTATAAAAAAAATTATCATTTTGAAAAGAGGGTACCATCAGCTTTTGTCATGAACCATTTCTTTGTACATAAAGATTAAAGTATGGATGATAAACTTGTTTGAATGCTGAAATGTTGCTTCTGAATGTCACTCCGTTACCTTGGAACTGCCCTTCATTGAATTATATGATTTTTATTTTTTTATTAACTGAAACCTATTTACTTAGTACATGTTCCAACTAACCCCATTCAAAATGTTCCAACTAATCCCAGAGGCCCATTTGACATTTGTAAGCTTACAGCACAAAAAAGGGACAACAACATGCCATATATTTAACTTTGTTTTGTAGCTTGATATAACTGTTTGTTATACTCAAAAACTGGCCAACGTAATTTATGATCTTGTAAAAATGACAAAATTTACTCAGAGGGTGAAAAAACAAACATTGCTTTCTAACTTCACGAGGCTTGAAGCATTTGTGCAGACTAAAATGTGGTGGATGGCAGTTGCTAATAGCAACAACTTGAGGGGGTAGATTTGCATAAATACATTTGTTGCCGTTAAAGAAAATTGCAATGTTTCAACTAACCCCGTGTTCCAACTAACCCCACTCTCCCCTACTTATTTTCAGTAATAAGCTGATTATGGAAAAAGCAAGAAACTTCTTTGACGTTGCATAATGATTCTTCACTGCTCCATGCATTTGACTCAGAATTCTCAGATTAAAAATAAATTCATAAGAAAATATTGAAGCCATTTTTTGTTGTTGAGATGCACCCATGTATGTTTTGATGTCCTGCAGAAATTTTAGGCTTATTATTCAACATATTAGTGAATGTGAAGTAATTATTTCTTTTAATTAAGAAAAAGTGGGACAATCGAACCGTAACGTTTGACAGTACTTACAAAAACAACTTCTAATTGGTGATCTTATTGTTGTCATGGAAACAACATCATTCTCCCACTCTTTAAAATGAAAAACAGAAGAAGCATCAGCACTGCTTCCATACGACTCAATTCCATAAATTCTTCCATGATGTGATAATCCAAATGCAAGTAGAAATGGCCGGAAAAGAGGAAATTCTCATCACAGTATATTCCAAAGATGGGGAATGACCAACCAGGAGCTATTTTAGGTCTTCAGACTGTCATCTTCGACTGTTTAATCCCTAAGTGAAGGATGAAGCAACTCACAAATTATTTTGAGCTATTCCAAAGTTCTAAGGGATAAAGAGAAATCCAGCAATTGTATTTGCAAAATGCAATTGCAAAGGAAGTCTTTTTATAAAGGCAGGGACAATGTGAGCTAGAGAATACCTAAATTTAACAAAAAGTGTAATTTTTTTTAAAAATTATTCAAGCTAGTCAGTAGAGATATATTTGAAAATACTATCAAAAATGTCAAATTTATTAGGGCCTGATGATTTTGAACAGTCCCATCTTCCTGTTATGAACATGACACCTGCTTTTCAAAGGTACCATTTACTTCACCTGGGTAGGGTGAGGCAGCTTCAGATGAAATGCCCTATTTCCAAATAATACAAGCACGAATATGAGCTTTACACATTATATACTAAGCAACAGTGACAATTAAGGCATAACTTTCTTCTTTTTTTTGGGGGGGGGGGTGTCTTCAAACATTGAAAATTTATAAATTTGACCATATTGCTTAAGACTTTGATTTTAAAAATATATTTGACATTGAGTAGAGTAGACAACAGGCAATAAAAAAATAATAAGATCAATGAGTAGCTTTTCAGAAATTTTGTTGGAAACTATATTTGGCAAGTTTAGGTTGCACACCCCCCCCCCCCCACCCACATGCCCATGTATAAAAGTATTCAAGCAACACAACTGAACTGAGTCCATGCTTCAAACTTATCTTTCAGTGGCTTATTACCAAGGGAAAGGGAATGACAAATGACTTCATCATATATAAATCGAACCATCACATCATCAAACATAACCAATAATTTGTCCCCCAGCTTAATTGAAGAAAAACTGAAAAAGGCACGACATTTGATCCCACTGCGATTGATCGTTAATCCTGACCTGTTATCCCATAGTTCATTAGAAAGGCGGTATGGGAGATTTGGGAGCAATAGAGGATCAGTACTGGAGACCTTTCAATCATTAGTTTCCATGGCACATTACTTGTCATGTTCAAGTTGTTAGGCACCAACTTGAGCCAGAACAGCTGCAGATTATAATAAAAATGAAAGATATAAAAAAGGAAAACAAATTGAATGTCTTCACAAATTTGCAGCCAAGAATTCAAGAATTCAATAGTACCATTATGGATTCATAGCATGTTTTAAGTGGGAAAAAAAGGGGGAAAAAATAAAGAAATGAAGTTTTAAAATTATAATGTGTAGAAATGGGAGTTTGTCAGTCAGAACTATTATTTAAATTGTGTTTGCCACAAGACATTTGTCAGAATTCTGTTATACCAGTACCCTGTAACATAAAGAGTTATGAAACAATTTCAAATTTGAAACAACCATTCTGATTGGTTCGCAGTGAGACTTTCATACAAAAAGTTTATGCAACAAGGATACTGATTGGCTACTTTTGATTTTCAATTGAAAATAATTCTTTACTTACTTGCCAATGCAGATCAATAAAAGATTGTAGCCTTGGAATTCTAACCTTGTTTATTGAACATCATTGATGTCATGTAAACTAGTTTAGAGGATTATTATCATCTTCCATTCCACGCTGGGGTGCCAAGAGATTCCTCCACAGACAATGTGAACATCAAAATATTTGCCCATTGCAATGATAGCTTTATTGCACGGTTTGTAATTCACAAGCATTTACTAACAAGACACCCTCCAAATAGATGTTAATCCATGTACTATGAAAAGGTTTCATTCCCCTTTTTGGCTGTCACTCTAGAGGGGAAAATGCACACCAAACTATTTCCCACCTACATTACAATGATATCATCTTTGCATGACTCTTGATTCACAATCAACTTTTGACAACCAGAAAGTTGTCATCTCTCTTCAAAAGTGTATCTCTCTTAATTACTTCCCACCCATCTCACCTATTGAAATAGTTTCTTTCTTTACATGGCTCATGATGCACAATTGTATATTGACAGCCTGAAGGTGGAGACTCACTTTAAAGAGAAGTTAAACCCCTGGTGGCTCGTAACAATTAATGTACAATTATTGGTTTGAAAGTTCAATAGCTAGCTTCTTCACAAGACTCTTGATTTTCAATTATCGAGAGAGCCAAAATTATGTGAGATCAAGTACTTTGGAAGAGCAGTTAATGCTCTGTGACGTTCACATAGATAATTTATATTCCCACCCATCACACCCCTAAACACTGACTTCACACATGCTCATGAATCACAATTATGTGTTAAGAGTATAAAATGAATTATACAACGTGTGTTTTTTAGAGGCTCAAACCCCTCCAAAAAGTATGTTATCGATCCATTTGCCACCCCTCAAATATATTGCAATGATACCTTCTTTGAACGTCTCATTATTCACATCTTCTATTGATAACTAGAAAGTTGTTAACTCATGCCTTTTCTCCCTCTCAAGAAACGCCTTCTTCTTCAAGATGGATTCATAGCACCACTCCAAATTCCACCCAGCCATGCAAAGTCAGAAGATACTCCCATTGTGAAAGTTAAATAAAGAAATAAATGCTGTTTTACCACAATTCAAAGGTATTTCGTTATTGCTATTGATACCCTATAATCTTCTTCCAAGCTATAATTGCAGCAATAAACGTTTCTTTAGTGACTAGGAAGGAATGCCAAAAGATAAAAGAAGGTACATACAGCATAAAGAATGGGCGAAAGGAAGGGGTAAAGATATCATGACATAACACTGTAAGTGGACCTTCGCTGTAGGACCCTAGTCTGCAAGCACAGACTCAATTTGACACTTAAACAAATTTCAGTCTAGAGTGGAGACTAGTCTCCATACTGACTGTCTGTGGAGAAGCTATCGTACACGAGTGTATCTAGTTCTTAACTTCAGACCCTAGTAAGCGAACAACATGGGTTTGTGCCTGCAAACTAGTAGGACCCCAGGACGAGTCCAAAAGTCCTTTCAAAAAAAGATGTCAACCCTCCAACTATTCTCTTGCTATAAGCAGGATGTGATGGACATGGGTATAGAATCCAAGTATGCTGACCGAGGCTAAAGGAATGAGGGTGAATCTGTCCCAGTTAAGAAATAGGGGTCATTGAAAAAAAAAAGGCTGGTTGAAAGAAATGTGACAGGAATCCTAAATTTTCTAAAATGAAGGAACATTTGGCCATCTACATAAAGAAAGAAAAATCACATTCTGAAAAGAAACCAAAAAAGATCACATCCAAATTGAATACTTTCACACATCTTTTAATTTGAACTGCATCCATGGCAGCTGGTAATCATGAAAAGAAAATGATGTGAGAGAAACTCTTCACAAGATCAACATCCCCACTTCATTTTTGGATCCCCTTATAAAATAGAGCATGTATTCAGAGGTTTCTTCAGGGCTTCACATTGATTTGATTCTGCCCATCCCTTCTTAAGAAAGAAAAATAAATGTCTTGATAGAGTGATTGGTTAAAGATAAGTCTGATAAGTAATGATCAGAGCTATCATGAATTGGTTCTCTGTTTTTTCTGCTGTTTTCTCTACTTTGCGTCCATTTTCCGTCTTACATCGGTATAGCTATCGTGAATTGGTTCTCGGTTTTCTGCTGCTTTCCATGCTTCGTGTACATATTCTCTCTTATACCGGTACTACTCTATCTCTTTCTTTTTTCCTATGCCCCTTTCTCTCTCTCATTCTCCCCGTCTCCAAAATTCTAAATTCTAAAACATAAAGGCTACAAGGGATTTAACATCGGATATAATGGCACATTTCCAGTAAACCAAATGTGAATCCTGAGGAAACGGTTCACCTCCTTGCAGAATAACAACACAAGATCAGGAAATTCAAAGACCGATGTCAATATCTGCAATGAAATCAATCATATAATGAGTTTCATGATGACAGGTTTCAGGAGAAAAGGAATGAAACCTCAGCAATGCCTTGGAGCTAAACCGATACCTCAGACAATTGGCTAATGACCGGTGGTGATTTGTCCCAAGCTGAATAGGGGTACTAATTAGGGAGAGATCGAGCTTGATATTTGTATCAAGGTTTCGGTCTAATGTGGCATGAGGAATGCGAATTGATCTCTCCTCCATGGGTGCGATTGTGCTCAAATCACCAATTTGTGATCAATAGATTGCAGGGATTTCCGAGGAAATCTACATGAGAGACGTTTTATTATAAATATAGATAAAAAATAGTGGTACGTGCAGATGCTTTGTAAGAGCAAAGCAATGTTTAGAGGCCTGCATCATGAAAACCTTTGTTTCCGCTCAAATCACAAAATGTCCCTCTTCCCAAGTACTTCGAATTTCTAGTAATAACCATGTAGCTTCAAACGATAAATAAATTGCAATAATTGCAATACATTTTTGAATAACATAAAATGAATGCTTCTTTACTTTGTCACTAAAGTCTGTCACTATTACAAGTATATATTAAATGTTGACAAAATTCAAAAAATAAACAAACTATCACAATTTGAATTATGCAATACATTAGTTTCATAAATTAGCTTTCATTTTGTCACGTTTATGACAGATGTCTGTTATTTAAACATATTTTCCACAATCCTGATAAGACAATTAAAGAGTGCAATGTCATTACCACATATTTGGAAACTGAAAGCAAAGAGCCTGGCAGAATGGAATTTTTTTTTTTTTTTTTAAACAAAGAAGGATACAAAAGTATCAATATTGATGTCTAAACATGTAATATATCTTCTCTCAAAGATAGTTTCAGTAATAATTGGGTGCATACAGAGGTCTAGGTAAAAAGTTATAGTTATTTATTTATATATGCAATAAAATGATAACTTCAAAATTTTGTTTTTTGTGCTATTTACACATTTAAAACTTGTAACTTTGTTACCCTAAGGCCTTTAATACCCTCTGTCTCTCAACAGACAAAGTGCCTCATTATCAACCAAGGGTGACTTTAACGCCTTTCTTCCATTATTCATTCTGTCATATTTGAGTTTCACTTTCGACTAAGGTCATAGATATGATGCATTCCTCATGACATATCCATTTATATCAAGTTAACAAGTAAAGGCTCAAATAGAAATGTTCAAGTTACTGCAATATTAAAGAAACTATGATGGAAGTAAACCCTTCTGACTCTAAGGAAATTTGCTATAACTTAAGGCTCATAATGGCATTACCTGATTACATACAGATGAGAGAAATATTAAACCTGGTGTATAGTTTTGGTAGCAAAAAAGGAATTGGCACAAAACCGATCAAATGTAGTTACATGTTGTCCGCATTGCACTAAAAGATATGTGTGAGAGATCTTGCGACATTCCTTTCATTATTTCTGATGAATTTCATTGAATTTGTTTAAACGAAGCGTGATTAACTGCCGTTTTAGACCTCTGCTGACAGATTCGCACGCCGAAGGTTACGGCGTGAATTAGTGCGAACGATCTGTGTGTAACACCCACACAAGAGAATCCCCATTGGTTTTCCACGTGAGCGCTAACCTGCGACGGGTCCCCGACTTATCTTTTTTATCCTTATATTATGAAATAAAGACACTAAAACGAGATTTCAAGTACTATAATTTGCTTTATTATAGTTCTTGGATCCAATCTTTCATAATTTATCTTAGTGTGAATCAAAATTAATTTTTCCTTCTCCCGAAACTATACACCAGCTTTAAGGTGGTGAGAGGAGCAAGTGAATTTGCGCATTATCAGGTATCTAATTCAGACAGAACATGTCAAATACACACATCCCAAAAGGTATCTTACAATCAGGATTGCTGCATCTCTTTAAAACGCTTCTAGAGCAATTACCCCCCCCCCCGACAAAAACTCTACACCTAACCCTCACCCTATTTCTTTCTTTTTTTATCTTTAATTGTCCAAGGGGTAGTTGTCCTATATGCTTTGTAACACTTATATTTTGATCTTCCTTTATGTCTCTCTGGCTCTCACAAGAATTTGTGTGTGTTTTTTTTTTTACATTGCTATTCTAAAAATAAATGATAGAGCTAATGCCTTTCTTGACAAAGTTATCTACAAATATGATTTAGAAGAGACACAAGGTTCAATGATGAAGTGTTATTGAGGTTAAAGTTGAACTCTGAGCAAAGGTTGCTAAACATTCTAGAGGAACTGTGCATGAAAGAATGTGTTTTCGCAGCTTCATGTACACACTATTATACAAAACTTTGTTTTCAGAAACCCAGTCTTTGAAATAATTTTAAGGTAACAAGCTATTTACATTTTCTCTTTAAGTCCCTGATAACCAGATCCTAATAAAGTTCTTTCAAAATCTATTTGTACAAACATGTATCTTGCTTTAATTCATAATTAGTCTAAACTTACCACAGAATTGACTTTATTTGGGGGGTGGGACAATGTCTAGTAAAATTGATTTGACAGCAAAAGGTACGAAGGTGTCATGAGATTACTTTTTACTCATCAAAAGTATTTCAAGTTCACAGAAATTACAAATACTTTCACAAAAGTCTCTAAACTGAGGTATGCATTCAATATTACTCAAATTATATATTTTTTAAAGTTCTTTCATACCAATATGAAACTGGGTAAGGTCTACTAACTTTAAACTGTCTTTTCACAACTTGATGTCACTGACAGATCTATACAGACTGAAACCCTGAGTTTACAACAAAAAACTTGAAAAATCAGATTTTCTTCCTCCATTTCTTTCATCAAACGATTTGACTGTAAGCTATAATTAGCAGTCTGGCTCCCACTGATTAACCCCAACTCTCATGAGATTCTACATTTGGAGTAAGAGGGCAGAAAGGTCCTCAAAACACCCCTAAAAAGTCTCATTATATCAACCGCAAATTACACCTCTAGGGAAGAGCAATATTAACATATATTTCAAGCTCTGACTGCACTCTGCCGCTGGAATTATACTGGATGAACTTGAATTGGGAGGCGATTATTGTTGATGAAATGGATTGAAATATCAAAAATCTTAGAGTGATCCCTGAGGTCACTCCAAAATAAGTGAAAATGTAGTGAATTTGTAGAGTAACGTACTTCTGGCGCTGCTCAGCGGCTGCTGGGCCCACAAGAAAAGGGGCAAAATAAATATTCGTTTTGCACAATGAAATTTGGAGCATTGGAGCATCTGCTCAAAATTCAATTGAATTTCATTCTAAATTCACTCTATTCTGATATTCACTTTTTCAAGAGTGAAAATTTTCACTCTCTTTTTCCCTTCTAAAGTGGTACATTACTGAGTTATATTTTTAGCAAACTACAAGTGTTGGATATTATTGGAAAGCTTGATATCTCTAATACAAATAATCTCAACTTATTATTGGTTTGAGCAGTCTGGTAACAGATATTCTCTCCTTGGAACAATAAGGGCATTACACCAATCAATAAACACAAAGTTATACTTGACCGCAGTATATAATCAACTTTAAAACCTGTTGATGTAAAAGAATAAATCTGTTTGTCAGTATTTTTTCTGAGGGATCCAACTTTCTTGTTTTTACTCTCTTTATATAATAAGCCATATCTCTTACCCCTATAGGCTAAAAAGCTCAAGTTCTCTGTCATTAAAGAACCAAAAGCGTGACTTTCTCAACAAAATGCTGAGCCTAATTTGGAGGCAACCAAGATATCAGTACTTTCAGATAACCTGAAGATAGCTAACAATTGTGCCATATTGCCGGAGTTCATTTATATGTATCGACTTGGATTGAAATAACATCCTATGCATTTTTTATAACTAGGGTCTTACAAAACAGGTAGTAACTAATATAGAGTTTACAAAATAGCATATTTAGGTTTTAACAAACTGATAATAATTTCCTTAATTTTTCATTTTGTTTATACTAATGTCAAACGGCTCTTAAAATAGGATGAATTTAAAAAAGCATATATGTATTCAAAGCCTATAAAAAAATAAAGTTTTTAAATAATGAAAATAAATTTTTGAAGGATATAATTATTTACTAGTTGCAGTAAACATATTGATATATTTATCTCTCTCTTTCTCTCTAGTAATCTTTAAAATAAGTTTCATATTATTCCCTTCTCGCTCTCAGCATATTGACAAGTTACAAGAAAACAGTTGTCGAACAAACAAATACACTAGAGTGAAAAAACAAAAGAGCACCGTTAAAGCTGATCCATCAATTCCACCAAACTTTGACAGAGAGCAAGGTATGATTCATAATTTCATCAATCAAACCACGGTCAACTGGGAAAAGTCTCCGCTCTGGCCATGAAATCCCTTTAGAATCGGGTCAAACCCAGACATTTGTTTCACTCGATCCAACAGCTTAAAGCCCAAGTATAGTTGTAGTAGAGAAAATTCATTTTTTTTTAAACTTGCTCAACTTGTCCTCATAGTGTTCTAATGACATATCAATATATAGACAAAGGATATAATCAGGTCCCATGCCTGTCTTTCCATGATATGTAATAGTTTGCATGAGCACGGGGAGATGTTCATAAAAAATGAGGCCATACTTCCTTCACTCTCACCCCAGAACTCTGGGCATGCCAACCAGCAGCTGATTGGTATATAGCGTGAGTGAATTCTGTGTGCACAGTCTGTGTATGGAAGAGCATATACTTTGCACACAAACCGCTGTATGTTGCCATTGTGCCTGTGATATCCTATCGATTGTGGCACTCTCAATAGATATATTTACACAGTTTTGTTGCTAAATTCAGGTGTTAGAGTGGATTTAATAACAAATCCTTTTGTACACAGTGGTTAATTGAGGTATTCATTCATATTATTCTGCTTTGGAAGCAAAACAAAAAATATATTCTCCCAATACTATACATGAGCTTTAATCTGACTTCAGAAGTTCAGAAATTGTAAGGACTGATCCTTGAGCTAAGGAGACTGGCAAGTTTAATCCAGTCATGTACTGCAAGGAGAAAGATGAACTTTGAAAGAAAAGTGAGGCAAGGAGAATATCAAAGGGTAAATCCAAGATGTAATTCCATCTCTAGATGATTTAAGCATAGATTATACAATGTTTTAAAAAAATAACACCCCCCCCCCCCCCCAATTCAAACAGATTTTCTGATAGAAAATTCTAGATTTTTATTAAGTGAATCCTTTTTCAGCTAAATTAGGCAAATCTAGTAAATAAACCCCCTCCCAAAACATTAGAAGGTTCCAGATTTGTGATTAAACTTATGTTGAAAACCAGATGTAGGCCTATTCAAAAGTTAGATGACAAATTTCCATTGTCAAATTTTGTGGGCAACTCAAATTACTTTGTGGTTTTCAAATGATTGTTACCACTTATCAAAGGTTGTATCTTTTATTGTGTGGAGATTCAATCAATCATATATACACCATGACAATGTTGCAATATCTGCTAAGAAAAGGCAGTTCCAAAAGAAATAAAAGTAGTTTTATTTATTTACACCAAAGTCTTCTTTGCCGATGACAACGCATTAAAAAAATAAATAAGGATAATTTAAAATACTACAAAGATGCAGCTGTCAGCTCCAAAAACTCCTCAACTCCTTTTTAAAAATAGACTTTTTGAGTTATCTGGGGGAAAAAATTATACCATTTTCAAAGAATAGTATTGTCCCAGGTCTTGAAAAGGGAACAAACACAATGCTGTGAAACAATTTTACCAAATGAAATTAAAGGGCTCTGAAACCAGCGAACTCTGTTTATGGCCATCTACGTCTTCTCCCATTTTAACATAAACACAATTCGATCTCACACGTGGTGCGTCTGGACTCACGCACAGTGTGGATACAAGAGTTGTGTACGGGTGAATGGGAGCAGACATAGATGGCGTTAAACAGAGTTCGCCGATTTTAGGACCCTTTAAGAAAATATCATCTTACTTGATTCTGAGTCTGTTTTGATGAAGTAGATGTCATAGACTGCTGTACACTGGAGAATGTGGCATTATTCTTACTGACTTGCTCCTTAGATGATTTGCTTTTCATCTGTTACACAAAAACAATATAATAATGGGTTAACAGTCAAACCTTTTTCCCATGAAGTTGTGTCAGCCTGACTGACTATTATTTTTAAAGCAATACAGGCAGAGAATTTGGGCTACAGTGTGTGGTCAAAACTGCCTAAAGTCGAAGTTGCATAAATCAAATAATCAAATAATTCAAAAGTTTGTTTAAGTCATCTTCTTTTTATATTCTTTGGTTTCAACCAAATATCTAAGTCAAAGTTACAGCTGTTTCTTCAGTCCTATAACAGATTCACCTTAGGTGAGGTTGATTCTATAAGAATCCTCTTTCAGAACATAATCTGTGTCACTTGATGAGCTGCCAAATAGTGTAACAAGCATGAGTGTCGCTTTAAAAGTTCTTTAACTTTTATTCATAAAAGTGCATCATGAAATTTTTAGCCACAGAAAAGTAAGAGGAAATGGGAAGGGAATTATATGATGAAAATGTTCTCACATAACCTAATGGGATAACAAATATGAAACATTCTGTATTCATTTATTCATTGAATTTACAAAACAATCCTAACCATTAGCATTTTTGGTGATTTCTTCATGTTAATGATCATCTGATACTCGACGGGTAAAATCTCCAATTAAAATGGAAATGTTCACTTAACCCGGCATCATATCAAGTCAGATGAGCGTCAACATTAACAGCCACCAACACTACCTGTAAACTGGACACTGTTTCACGAAATTGTCATAAGTACTTGATCAATATAATCATGTCGAAACGGATCAACTTAACCTGCATTTCAATAAGATGTTAGTGAAATTGTACTCAGAAGGGTTTTGTGAAACACGTCACTGGGCCAAGATAAACTGAACACCATTTTAAGAAATTGGCACAAGTACTAGATAGCTGTAATCATATCGAAACAGATCAAATTAACATGCGTATCAATAAGATGTCAGTGAACTTGTAGTCAGGAGGGTTTTGTGAAATAGTCACTGGGCTTAAGATAGCATGGTCTGGTGGGGGTGTGGGAGGGGGGGGGGGGGGGGGGGGGGGGGGGCGGTTAACAAACCTCCAAATCTCTGTAAGTCACATTTGAACCGGTAAGAGGATACATCTACTTGGCCACGCTCTACCTGCTATACCGGTACCATGTTCTTACGCTTCCTACCGAATCCTCTCCATCACCCGCTAGCCAATCTCTGTAAGCCTTGGGCAAGCCGCAACCTTTCAACCGATGAAAGAATGGCTTAGGGTATGGATACTCTGTCTAGTTTGCTTGGAGAAAAGGGCTTTGAGGGAGCGAGCTAAAGGTGTTTGCTTTGATTTGCATTCTTGCGATTTCTTTTCTCCCTCTCTCAGACAATAATTGATATCTAAACTGAGCTTGAGCAATTAATGGTGCGTTTATGTGTAGTGTTTACACTGCCTTTAATTTCATATTAGTTCGTCACGTGTCATTTCACAACTGAATTATTACACATATTTTCCAAGAAGTGAAAACGAAAAGCCAAAAGCCTCCTATATATCATAATTTTTCAGCCAGAAAACTGTTAGGTGGGGTACACTCCCACACGTATTGATGACAATTCCTGGGGGCAAGTTGGATGTGAGTCAAGTTCCCCTCTCAACAACTGAACAATACCTGGATATATTTGTGGGCCATTTTCCTCTTGCTTTCTCTATTTATAGAACCCTAGATCTCCCTCCTCTCAAATATTTATCCTCTCCTTTTTATAAAATTCCTCATTTATAATCTCCTATTACCCCTATAAATGTTTCCCTTCAAAAACCTTTCACTCCAAATGTCACCTACTTTCCAAAATTTATTTGCCAAATAAACTTGGAATGACACCAACATGTCTAGACACTTGAGTAACATTACTCACATGGATTTTTTCAATTTATACAGCACACTGATAAAAAAATTAACCATTCTGACCAAATCCACATTAAAAAAAAATCCCAAACGAAATTTTGTAGATTTAATATTTATGAACATTTTGTATAGATCTATTGCCTGATAGACAAATTGAAATCAGGCCACACTTCTGAGTAAATAAATATTTTGTTTGAATGCAATTTAAGATGGAGAATTTTAAATATCTGAACTGATGCAGAAACAGACAATCCTAATGGTGGTGTCACTCTTTGCGGAAAATACTTTTAGGCGGATTTGGGACTACTTTTAGACGCTTTTGAAACGGCTTGGAGACGGTTTTGTAACTTGTCGCGGAGACATCTCCGAGACGTGAGATTAGTGGAAAGATAGTTTGGTCTAATACCGGACAGGCCTAACTCGCTCCAAATCGCTCTGCATTTTATAATGTGAACAGGGTAATAATTTTCAAGGTGTCAGTAATTACTCACTGTACTTGAGAGACCTTGCTATTCATATTTAAGAATTATCACAAATAAGGTGATTCAAGAACTTCACCTTGGACGTGATTCAAGCGTTGAGGAAAAATCTCCAAATTAAGTATTCATACACCTGTCTAGCTTACAATCATAAAGTCATAGTCTGCTTTTCAGGCACACTTCTATTTTCTCTAGTCCCAGAGCAAACAACATCCCTATGTGCTTTTAGAGGCCTGCTACATGCATGTCAGCTCTGGCAACATTTTATAAGTATTTTTGTTGTCCCAAATTGACCAATCAAGTCAGTTCGCTTGTATGCTCAGATGATGTAATGAGCATTACAAGGAATGATTCTATCAGATAAATGGGTACACCTGGGTTAAGTGTATCAAATTAGATAAATGTCTTGCCAAAAGATATTAGTGAAACACAAAGGACTTGAACCACATACCTTAATGATCCATATTTCAATGACCTAACCACCAGACCACAAAAATGTAAGAGTAGTGTTAGTAGGGCCACCAATCGTCAGAATATGGGCTTCGTTTGAAAGTCATGTTAATGTTTGGCAACATATATAAATATGTTCTACTTGATCACACGAATCAGAAAATATATGTCGCCAATTTTTTAATTGACCTTTCGTGACCCAAAATGGAGGTCAAAGGTCAGGCTACATTAAAATAAACATAATTTTCTTCAAATTGTGTCAAATTTGGTATCAAAATGTAGGTAATGTTATAACTAGCAATTAAGTCTAATGACATTTTTTCACCCAACCAGCCAGTTTTGAGCAATATGCAAATTAATTTATTTATGCATAATTCAATGTATAACAGGCAGCTATAAATAGTCAGAGGGTTGTTAAGTTAATTAATTAATTAGGTTGACAATGTTAAGTTATATAATTCATCAAAAAGTTAATGCTCTTCTGGCACTCAAAAGAAAAAATAATAACTCTACATCTACTGCTGATGAAAATTCCTTATGAAAAAATATATCTGACAGCCTTGAATGGAGGTTACACAAGGGTTTATCGCACTTTATCCTTTGATACTTTCAGCTATACAGGTGTAAAGGCTCTTCTCGTAAAGCACTAAATCCCAAATGATGTCATTAGCTTCTTAATTGATTATATAAGGGTTTGCGGTGCTAAGTTATCATGGACTTTAAGAAGGTTTTCTGTTGTTGTGGAAGGAGTCTAGTTTCCAGATGAAAAATCAGAATAAACATAAAGCTAATTTAATTATGATAGGCATACTAATGAAATCACTAGTGTTCTTCTCATGATTTCCCTGATAATAGGCAAGTTTATTTCAAAGACAATTCAAATGTATGTATAATGTATCTATCTGATAACCACTTTCCAGTGCTTGGAACGTGTGATGTGTAGAAATTCCTAAAGAAAGAGGCGCACAGAAGGAGGAGAAAAAGAAAACTATTTAAAACAGATGTGAAAGAGAAAAATTAAATCGGCTAAAGAGTTACATATCTGAAATAACAGGCAATAAACACTGCATTACTAATTATATTCCAGAAACCCTTACGCTATGGATGACTAGAAATCTTGTACAATTAATTATATCCCTGAAGATATGAGACATCCAGAAGTGCAAGCAGCTGGGCTGAGGCCTGAACTTTAATCAAAAGGTGCTGCTGCACTACCTCAAGCTAAAAAATAGCACTCTAATTGGTGGATCGGGAAAAAAAAAAGAAAGAAGAAACCGGTCCTGCACTAGCTCAAGCTATTTTAAAATTTCGCATTAACAACTTGACCTTGAACAAACAAGCCCGATGTGTATTGCGCAACTGGTAACTAGTCTCAGCCGCTAGCGTATACACGCACAGGTGCATGATTTCCGATTTAGCTCGAGCTGGTGCAGCTATTTCATGCCAAAACCGCAAACCAGCTCGAGTTTTTTTTTTTTTTTTAAACCTAAGATGACTTGGGTTTGGATTTTCTCCAAATTAGCGCGCTATTTTTCCACAAAGTTGGATCTGCTCTGATCGAGCTAATTCTTCAGATCACAAACAGCGCGCTATTTGAAATAGCTCGAGCTAGTGCAGCACCGCCTAGAGCGCCAAACTAATACAAAAGAAGAGTGTTGGCCCAGCATGCCCACGGCCCTGTTGCATAAACAGTTACTATTATAGTAACTTTGCCATCAATGGTAACTACCATGGTAACATTGCTCAACAGCCAATCAGAATGTTGTATTTCATGAAAGTTACCTTTGATGGCAAAGTTACTAATTGAAACTTTTTATGCAATGGAGCCCTAGTCATGTGATATTTCAATCATTTTATATACAGTTTCCTCATGAAATGACTAAGACCAAGTGAAATACTTTTACAATCTGAAATGCATAATCCATGTGCATCATACGACTCAATTTATTTTCATAAAAGTTTAGATTTTAACTCTGTGGAAAACAGTGGGAATTGACTGGATTCGGACGCTTAATTACTTTTCAAAGAAAAACAAAACAGGCAAATTAACACTTCAATGATTTCCAAATTCAATAATCCCTAATAGTAATATATCATAAAAGGAATGGCAATGTACTCTTAATAAGAATAAATAAATGATGTCTTAAAATCTCAGGAAAGTCAACAATTTCAAAGCTAAGATAATCTTTATTTCAATTCTTTAAAGTCAATGCAAATTCACAGCTTTGTAAGTCCTCAACTATTTTAATTTGGCCCATTCCTAACCAATAATTTAAACATTCTGAGCAGTGTAGGCCCACTTGGATGATAACATACTGTACTAATTCACTACTCAATACATTCATTACACAATAAAACAAGTACCCCTAAAAAGATTTAGTTTGCATAAACAAATAAAATTATAGGCTAATTTATTAACTTTATTTTTAATATTTATCTCAAAAGGTATATTTTAATACTAGCTATTTATAACACACAGTCAATGAGAGTATTGGTCAGTTTGCCCTTGCTTTAAGATCACGATTATGCCATCAAACTACCCTTAAGGGTCACACTAAACCTTGAGTCATATTATATTGTTTGGCAACAGGTGAATGGTTTAGCTAGATGAAGTCATCTGCTTTGAACAATAATCATTTGTCATTTCAAGCTCAGCAGGTGGAAAGAACATGAGGTGCAACAACTTTGTCATGAAATGAACAATCAATCTTTTTCATTCAGAGTCCCTGAACTTTCCAAAAATTTAACATAGGTGCATAGAACATAATAAGTGTGATCTTTTTGTATGTTAAATACTTAATACATGAAACAAGAAATGCAGGCATCTCAATTATTATATTGCAAAACTATCTACAGATGCCAATGTCATTATACCATAACTATAAGGGTATATTATACATCAATGAAGTCATCTGCTTTGAACAATAATCATTTGTCATTTCAGCCCAGCAGGTGGAAAGAACATGAGGTGCAACAACTTTGTCATGAAATGAATGATCAATCTTTTTAATTCAGAGTCCCTGAACTTTCCAAAAATTTAACATAGGTACATAGAACATAATAAGTGTGATCTTTTTGTATGTTAAATACTTAATACATGAAATAAGAAATGCCGGCATCTCAATTATTATATTGCAAAACTATCTACAGATGCCAATGTCATTATACCATAACTATAAGGGTATATTATACATCAATGCTATAACTGTCAGAAGTATTTTAGATGCTGTTTGTTGCTGTTGTTTTATATACTTTTGTCTATACATTAATGTACTTTTTTTTTGCTAAAAATGCATGATTTTATCTGATTTCATAAATGAGGAAAAATGTTTAAAAGTTATTTTCTATTTTGGGGTATATCTTTCTATACACACCTCTACTCAAACTGTCTGCTATGAATAATTATCTTAAGGATCTTAATTCTGTTTTCATATCATGTTTTGATCACTGTTATATTGTTCCTTCCATTCTTCCTTCCTTTTTATTTATAAGTCTATTTCAAGACTCTCTCTACAAATATCTTGATCATATGACTGTGCATGTACAGAATTGTGCACTTTGGGTATTCACTAGTATACTATCTCCCCTTCAGAGAACAATCTGATCACACTCAGATGGGTATTCTATTTAATCATTTTAAATCCATCATGTCAAAAAGAGACAAAAGTTGCTGATGGCCCGGTCACAGCTACACGACGCACGGCCAGCGCACAAAAAAGGAGCAGTTTTTGGGCAATGCGTTGTCTTGCGCTGGCTTGTAGCTGACACTCGTCGCTCACTCGTCGAGCGCGATAGATGAATGCTTTTTGATTCGTCATTGTGCGCAGTTGTGCGTCTGAAAATATCTGCGTCGAGGGCGCAGCACCAGCGCCAGCGCCAGGCACACGCAGACCACGCGTTAAGCATTCGTGACATGTGCGTAGGTCCAAGCGTTGCGAATGCATTGCAAACAATCGAACCATCAATGTGAGGGGTAACCACTTTTTTTTGCAGGTTGTGCACTGTGCCTGCGCGGGTCATTCGTGTAGACAGCCAGAGCAAGCTGTGTATTAGTTGGATGCTTTAATATGTGCGCAGTGTATGCGCTGTGGGAGCGCTGTGGGAGCGCCTTACACACGCATTACCTTCTCCAAAATCATCAGAAAGTTCGACGCACAACGACGCACAGAGCTTATTTTCTATCTTTTTTGTGCGCTTGCCGTGCGTCGTGTAGCTTTGACCGGGCCATGAGGAAAGACTCAAGAAAATCTGCAAAATAATCAATTTTAAATAATTTCCCTTCATTGTCTACACTCATTTTTTTACAGAGCAAACATTAAACATTGAAGATTTTTTTTTTTTTTAATAACTCCCAAATTTGACAGTTTTTATTAGTTTGCCGATTTCCTCAACTCAAAGTGATCATTGCTCAATGACTTATAATGTCTCATTTTGATATGATGAGTCACAATTTTCATTTCATTTCATAAATTTTAAGACCTAATGGCTTCATTACATACTTTACAATAGGTAAAGAAGTGCAAGAGACTGGAAATACCAGATTATTTTTCATCCATAGAATGAAGTGCTATTTTTAGTGTCTATTGGTATGCTTTTGAAATAGTGCCCCTATTCATTCATAAATCTGAGGTGGTTCGTGTCTGACCTACAGGGTTGCAATTATGATTACAGCATTGATGGGAGAGTGATTTAATTTTAAGATCCTGAATGAAGTTAGACAATCACTTTAAACCCAACCATTGACATTAGTGGTGCATCCAGGAGGGGAGGGGTGGGTGGGGGAAGGGGGCAGGGATTAATGTCAACCCTCAATTCATCTCAGGAGGACCTCATGCAATTACATATCACCTTCTTCTGTCACACACCCTTTCCGCCTTGCCCAAGTTCATCACTGGCGCATCCGGAGGGGGAGGGGATGGGTGGGTGGGGGAGAAGGGATTAACGTCAACCCTCAATTTATCTCAGGAGGACCTCAAGCAATTACATATCACCTTCATAGGTCACACACCCTTTCCTAAGAAACTCTCCTATCACTTAAACCCCCCAAGTTCAAATGGCGCGTCCAAAGGGGGTGGTGGTTGCTCAAGTCAATCACATTAAAAGCTGCCATGAATTGGTTAGGACAACTCCTAATAAAGTTAATAATATGGATACCCCTTCTACCTTTTAAAATCCTGAGTCTGCCACTTTTCATCTCCTGTCAAGGGGTGTGTCCCGGGGATTAATGTTCCCCTCTCTCCAAGGGGGATGAATACTTTACCCCTCCCAAATTATGGCCTTAGATAGGGGCAATTGAATTTCCATTAGGCTGAATTGGGTTAATGCTATCATAGTTCCTGCTTGAAGTTGAAGTGAACTTGGAGTGACAAGTTAGGTAGTTCACTTCTAAACAGCACCTTAACGCTCTTTCTTTTATCGAAAGTAAATGCCTGAAACAAATATGTGAAAAGAACCTAATATGTAAAATTAAATAGGTTAATAGGATTTGTAAATTATATAATTGAAGGCTAATTTGATTTTGGACCCTAAACTGGATTATTCAATGCTAAAAAAAAATTCCAAAAATTTCCAAATTCATACAAATTCATAATATTCCATTAAGACGAAATACATATGCCTTATAAATAGATGTATATATTTTTAAACACAAAGATTTTCCATCTCTCAGAAGAAATTGCTTTGTGATAGATACAGGAATTAAAAACCAAGAGTTCCCTCCAGACACACACTGCAATTTGGAAAATTGGAGTGCAGCAACTTTATGAAACTGAACCCCAAACAATTAACCTTCATTAATCTTCAATAGGGAGTAGGAATTGAACAGAAAAAAAGATGACTCTCGCCTTATTTAAATCATTTTAAAGTAGCATACAAGATGACTGAGCGCTAAAATTACTAAGTCACCTCTCGAATAGTCTAATGGTGATTTTTGTATTTTCATCCTGGTAATGCAATTAGAATCATCATAAATTTTATTTATTTATTAATGAATACTTTTAGTTAACTTTCCTCACCATTAAAAGGACAAATGACACATCTCTAACAATTTTTACTTTGGTTGGTGTTTAATTTGTAAACTGGCCCCTCCACAGCTCCCTCATTCCACAGTCACCCCTCCGGATTGTCCATAACGATAATTGTAAGTTCAACTTCGGCCCTTGGCTCAACCCTATTTTTATTGCACTTAATATGAACTTAACAAAAAACCTCAATTCAACAGAAACCCAAACCATACATCTGAGACGAAATGAAGCCCAGTGTATGGCCCAAACTTACTGTTATTACTCCTACTTCTAAAACGATAGCCAATTCCTCTTCAAGTCTATAAGCTCCTTCCAATAAAATTTCTCTTGAAAGTAAAAGAAATATGTTTTGTGCTGACTTGAGAAAATTGACCCCTTGGTGTTATTCCTTATCTTTGACCATCTCTTTATACTGACCAGTAGTGACCTCATAGTTGACCATCAAGATAATCATTTACTAATAAACCTTAAAGCCCATCTGTTACTTCAAGTTCATATTCTATATTGGCAATAGCTCTGTCATCCATTTTGGAAGTTTACAAATAGAGAAAGAGGATGTGGAGGACAAAATAAAGATTTTTTTTTTTCAGAATGGACATAGTCCAGAGAGAAGCTGTTCTAATGACCTGAAATTAACTACCTACACAACTTTCTTTTTAACCATTACCTTTTATTTTCTCCATTCTCTCTTTTTATCTTTCCTTTCCTTACCCCTACCTCTCTCTGTCTCTCTTTGTCTCTGTCGTCTATTCCATTAACATTTATTCACAATTTTCACCTGGTAGTTTTGATTTTTGTTCCTCTGTTCCTGTTCAGCAGACAAAATGGAAATATACATGGTTTCTATATAAAACAAGCCTGTACTATAAATTGATATATTATTTACTAGAATTTTTTTAGGATTGAAGGGAAAGGACTCCAAATATGTCTTGTCATTTGTCACCTAATCAAGAAATCTCTCATTAGAGATTCAGTAGCATAGGATCAGATGATATTTACTGAAGCTAATTCTAGAGTTCATCCCAAATAAAACTGCTAGATAACACTAACGCAAGCAATGCGTGTTGCCTAGCAGCCCATCATCATCTCCATTAGGAAGCGGCTCTGTATCTCTAAGGTTTTATTCATGGAAGCGCCCAAAAATAGAAGTGTGACCTAAATCAGATCTGTCAGTGGATGATAAGACATGAATTTAATGCCTTTTTTGAGAATAACTTTATTTCATCTTTTTAATTTTATAGAGAGTGCAACCATGCCCTTCTAAAAAAATCCAGGATATTCCATCTTTCAATGGTTATCTTAGGGAATGTTCCCACTGTACACTTTCTGGGAGCATGCAAGTTCTGTTATGGAGAGTTCTGCACAACTTCTGTACCATTGGGCACACTGCATAGCTATCACAGAAATGTCCTTTTCATTTAAAAAAAAATTATAGATTATTGACAACAGAAATGTCCTTTTCATTATCAAACTCAAGCTTGCAATTTATTCGTTCTCAAAATACTTTTAAGTTGTATATTATGTTGGGTGTGAAAGTGTGAACATCAGTCATAACTGTGTTTGCAGACTTCAGGCACTTTTTTATACTTGGCTATGGAAACAATGTGTAAAATGAAGCCCCTTTTAGCTCTAGATCAGCAAGCTGCTCGCAGCTCTTGATTTAATCTAAATTATTTTTTAAAAGTTTTGATTTTCTTTGGGTTAATAAATTATAGAATAAGAGCACTTAAATTTTTGTACATTTCACTAAAGAGTTGAAAATCAAACCACATTGACAATGTGATTTGTTAATGTCCATTCTTTTCAAATTGTGATGCTCCATTAAAACTTTGACAAAACTTTTGATCCTTTCAATCATTTCTGAAAGATCAGATTTAGGGCTATTTAAGAGTTCAACAAAAATATCCATCAGTCTCTGCTCTAAAATTTATTTCTCAGTATCAGATTTAGTGCCATTTAGGAGTTCATCAAACCAAAATATTTGTCAAGCTTCTACCCCATATCACTCATCATGATTTGGTTACTTATTCAGGTCCAAGTGATGAGGAAATCTTGGATACTTCTTAGGGTGCCTAATGGTCTCATTTCATCAGTCACTCAGAGCATCGGAGGGTGACCATCTCCAGGATCAAATTCACTGGAACGTAAACAACTTAAGAGTCTCTGAGTCTATTCCTTCACCGCTCCAGGGGACCAAATGGAACCGGTGATGATGATGATGATGATGATGAAATGGACACAAGTTCCGTGCATATCTTCACCCATCACATGCCCCATGGAAACCATTGTCCGTAGTGTGACCGTCAGTAGCCCCCTATTACCCCAATCTCCCATTGGTCTTCAAGGTGCAATTTGCAATTTTGAAGTACAACCATCCATCGCGGTAAGATTAAATCTTCCTGTATCAGTACCGCTACTCACCAATGCAAGAACCACTTTCACCAGAAACTTACTTTCTAAACTCACTAACTTCTATCTCAATATTTTAGCAACATTAACAAGCCAAATCAAACCAACTATTGAAAAATGGGGTACGCCAGAATAAATTGTATTACCACCTCCTGAATTTTTTTCCGGGGGATCTAAAGTGTCGAATTGGGGAACCTAGTATATGTGCAGGCCTAAACTATTTTTGTCATATCCCAAGGAAAATGTCTGGTGTGAAACCCTCCTTGCTATCTCATTAATGTTCTTTTATTTTTAAGAAACAAAGCAAGCTTTTAAAGGTGGCAAAGCAAATGATATTGATTGGGCAGAACAAGACATTTACCACAAACTCAATGCTTTCTGGTTCTTAACAGGCAACATAGGACTCTAATCTTTCCACCCCCCCTCCCCCCCCCCTCCTCACCCCCCCAAAAAAAAATAAAAAATTTAAAAAAAATAAATAATAATAATAATAATTAAAAAAAATATATAAATAAATAAATAAATAAATAAAATAAAAAGCATAAAAATCCACATATTAATCCAGAACTTGCAATGCAGCTTTAAAAGAAAATGGAAGGCTGGGATTAACACTCCCAGGCCTAATAGCCTTGTGATGACCAGTGATTACCGGACTGACCCATTTCTGATCTAATGGTCAAGACCTCCAGCCTGTCCCTAGAGGACTCACAAGACATTCAACTTCACACAATATACTCTGGCTGCAAGACAGGGAGTCATGATGATGATGATGATGGAAGAATTAATAGTCTGGAGATGGAGGCATTAGTATCGTTCACATGGTAAGCCTTAACTCCAAGTTAATTCCAAGTTATCCTCGAGAACATAGTCCTCGAGGATAACTTGGAGTTAAGGCCCGTGTGAACGAACTCGGTGTTTATGTTCTCGAGGACAAGTCGGGGTTTATGTTCTCGACAGATCTTAGGGTTAAGGCTCGAAACTCGAGGATAATGTGAACCCGACTCGAGAACAAGCCGTCGGGGTTAAAATTCTTAGGGATACAATCATCGAGGACTAAAATCCCGATGGTCACGTGTGAACATAGCTATAAAGAGGACTGGGGAAATGTAAAGATACATCACAAGGACCATGAGAGCAATTGGATTTGTTTGGTTTGGTTTATTTCAGCTGACTGCTAAGGAAGCAATTAAGTGCTCATAAGTTAGCAACCATGGAGCTTTAAGTCCTATCCCAGAGACTTAGTATTGGGGATTAATGTCTTACCAGAGGGCACTATCTCATCAACTTGGTTTCGAACCAGGGATCTCCCCATTATGAGACTACCGCTCTACCGACTGAGCTATCATGCCTCCTCAATGGAAAGAGGGAAAGAGCCTGAAGATGAAGGCATAGTAGGAGCATGTGACAAAATTCATAAACAGAAAATTTGGCACCCTCTAAATTTCTTGATATGTGAAATATACAAACTTCCCAGTATCCTGTTCATGTTCAAATAAGACACTTATAGTAGGACTAGGAAAGTGTAAAAATGGATTTCAGAGAGCAGCAGATGATGGAAGAGGGTTAGGAGATGTTGGGATAAAAGAGTACTGACAAAGTCAATTCTGCACCCTCTATATCAATTTATTGATACACATTTAAAATCTCAAATTCAAATTTCAAATCTGGATTGGCACCAAAAAAGCAGCTATCAAATGAAACAATGCAAGTTTGGAAAATCTAAGATAAGCATTAATTCATCTTTCCAAGGACCTTTCCAAAATGAAGGATCCATTAACTGCTATTCCTCTACTTCCATTTTGAGGTGTTGAGCCATTTTGGGATATTCAGTGGGGTCATATTAGCTATGTTCACATGGGACCATCGGGGTTTTAGTCCTCGAGGATTGTATCCTTAAGAATTTAAACCCCGATGGCTTGTTCTCGAGTTGCGTTCACACGGAGTGCTTATCCTCGGGGATAGTTATCCTCGAGGGTAGTGAGAGGCCCGATGACCGGAAGTACAAGTTGTGTGTAGCGTGCACTATTTATTTCCCTGTACTATTCGGCTATGTCCCTTGACTGAACCGGAAGTTTAACCGTTACAAGAGGTCACTCTTATCCTCGAGAACAGTAACTCCAAGTTAAAATCGTGTCCACACGGTCAAACGCGCGATCGGAGACCACCCACCGCTTGGAGTTTCGAGCCTTAACCCTAAGATCTGTCGAGAACATAAACCCCGACTTGTCCTCGAGAACATAAACACCAAGTTCGTTCACACGGGCCTTAACTCCAAGTTAACTCCAAGTTGTCCTCGAGAACATAGTCCTCGAGGACAACTTGGAGTTAACTTGGAGTTAAGGCTTGCCGTGTGAACGATACTAGTGTTATGAATCTAAATAGATATGTTTTGCTACGTAGATCTTCAACCTAAATGTGTTTGGGTGACCCCTTGGTGCCAGCATTAGCTTCAGGATGTTTAGGTGTTCTCCATCTTCTCGGGCATGAAGGGGTAATAACTGGGGTAATAAGGGAGAGGGACAGGTGTTGCAATAACAAATGGGGGAAGCACTCTCCCCTAATATCATTCAAAGGGCATGAAGGGGGTAATAACTTGAGTAATAAGGGAGAGGGACGGGCGTTGCTATAACAAATGGGGGGAGCACTCTCCCCTAATATTATTCACAGGACATGAAAGGGTAAAACTTGAGTAATAAGGGAGAGGGACGGTGTTGCTATAAAATGGGGGAGTACTCTCCCTAATATCATTCAAAGGGCATGAAGGGGGTAATAACTGGGGTAATAAGGGAGAGGGACGGGCGTTGCTATAACAAATGGGGGAGCACTCTCCCTAATATCATTCAAGGGCATGAAGGGGGTAATTACTTGAGTAATAAGGGAGGGGACGGGCATTGCTATAACAAATGGGGAGGACTCTCCCTAATATCATTCAAAGGGCATGAAGGGGTAATAACTTGGGTAATAAGGGAGAGGGACACGGTGTTGCTATAACAAATGGGGGGCACTCTCCCTATATCATTCAAAGGGCATGAAGGGGTAATAACAGGGTAATAACTGGGGTAATAAGGGAGAGGGACAGGCATTGCTATAACAAATGGGGGAGCACTTTCCATAATATCATTCACAGGGCAATGAAGGGGTAAAACTTGAGTAATAAGGGAGAGGGACAGGTGTTGCTAAACAAATGGGGACGCACTCTCCCTAATATCATTCAAAGGGCATGAAGGGTAAACTTGAGTAATAGGGAGAGGGCAGGAGTTGCTATATACAAATGGGGACGCCACTCTCCCTAAAATATCATTCAAGGGGCAATGAAGGGGTAAAAACCTTGAGTAATAAGGGAGAGGGACGGGCGTTTGCTATAACAATGGGGGGGGAGCACTTCCCCTAATATTATTCACAGGGCATGAAGGGGGTAATAACTTGAGTAATTATAGACTATGGGATGGTTCCGATAATGTCGCTAGTTTTCCATTTCCGCGGGGTTGAAAAATCCACCACGCTCCTGTCATATGAAAATCCGTTTTAAAACAGGCACACATCAATGTGATATGTCGCGCATCTTCTAATTTGCAATACAGCTAGAAAAAAAAAATATTGCCCGCTCATACAATCTGACTCGGCTGAATCAACTGGAAAAGGCCGGCATTAACTGTGTGTTTACGTATAATAAAAGCAAATGCACGCATGTATCGTCATATTGATCTATGCGGCCTCGTTCAAGACAATTCACATTTCTTTACCCCTAGCGATGTTGCGTATATAAACAAACGAGATTCCCAGTGAAAAAATGAAAGTGATTGTTGAGACAGGATTATTGGGTCCAAATTAGTTTATACTTCTAGTACTATATAGAAAACAATCATAATCATGGATTCTTTACCTAAACTTTTCAAAATATGTCCAACATCAGGAAATATCCAGTCATACTAGTAACCAACATTATCAATGATTTGAAGAGAACCAACAACCTAAGTTGATCACTATTGCTAATGAAAGAGTAATGAATCGGAAACAAACTGAATCAAGTTTGTTGCAAGAAAACAGGTGCGGGCTTGGGTCTGGCATTTTGCAACGAAATTACTACTCCCTCAATTTATTTTCTCCCTATTATAAAGAAAGAGAGAAATGCGATCATTGTATTCATTCCAGAACTACAAATTTAAAAATGGTCTCCTTAATTTCCACTCGTTTTTTGAAACGCAACCACACGCTGCTGTCTTTTAATGGCAACTGGAAACAAGTGGCATAAGTCAATTTTTAAATTAGTATCTAACTCTATGTGCCCCTCATGTAGGCAAAAATTTCATTTTGCACTCCATTCTTGCTTTGTACAGACAGGTTAGGCAGCCGCGGTATCATGGTTTTGATGAGTAACGTACAAAACTTGATTCCTCTTGCTATTTGATGATTAAGAAAATATTGCAGTTTTCTCCAAAACAATTAACTACAACACAAAACATATTCAAATAGATTTAATTTTCTATTATCTACAAGATATGGAAAACATGCAACTAAATGCTCATTCATGTACCACCTCTTCCCCTTCCAATCCTCCTAGCCATCGTGGGAGAGAGAGAGAGAGAGATAGAGAGACATAGGGGGTGGGGAGAGAAATATAAAAGCAATAATCATGTACACTTGAAGGGTTAAATTTGACAATGACAACAGAGTTATATCAACACATTAGGATCGGACATCGGAAGATTAATGATGTGTTGATACAGCTCTGCTGTCATTGTCATTTTGACCCTTCATGTGTACATGATTGTTTTTTTTATAAGCACATTAACCGGAATCCTGATCAATCGGTGCCTTCGAAATGGAATATTTTCAGACGACTAACGAATTAAACCGAACGAGGCTGAGAATGCCTCGTGGCATTGCACGCACTTATTGATAGGTGGTGAAATGTGTAATACACGCAACAAATGGGGACATTGCCAAGTTGATCGATTTTCGTAATGTTTATTATTCTTAAATTCTATTTTGAATGCTGGTGCAAAATCTAAGATACGCGACATTATAGAATTTGCTTTATATATTATTTTATATATTATCATATCCCTAAAGTGTGGTGGGATGGCTAACCCTGGGAGAAGTCACAATTTGAGCAACCATCCTATAGTCTATAGGGAGAGGGATGGGCGTTGCTATAACAAATGGGAGCACTTTTCCCTGGTACCATTCAAAGGGCATGAAGGGGTAATAACTTGGGTAATAAGGGTAAGGGATGGGCATAGGTATCCTTTTTTATTCTGGTACCAACTACCATTCTGGAGGGATGGGAGAGGCATGAAGGTTCACTATTTCAAATGAAGGAGAGTGCAGGGTTAGAAAGAGGGGGTCATGTTTCTTTTTAATACTTATTATTGCGCCTGCAGACGAACTCCACATTGATCAAATTTAATAAGATCAGCATCACCACGAGTGACAAGAGAACATAACAGTTCATTTTGTCTTATTAGTCATCGTGTCCAATCTAATCAGGTAACAGTAAATGAACAATTCATCTTAACTGATAAAGCTGTGTATCTAATAAACCCTACATAGACAATCAAGATAAGTGAGGTCTTGTTTGAAATGTCACAATGGCAAGGCATAACTAATCTATCAGAACATTATAATTATTATGTAGGGCCTATACTTTCTTAATGTGTTCCTCTAATTTTAATGACCCTCACATGTTCAAAATTGATAGTGAGTACACTTACATAAATTTATGATTACAAATTATGAATTATTAGTGCAAACTATTGTCATCATAGTTTAAGGTGGCTCATCAGTCTCCAAGTGCCCAGTCATGTAATGGATGAATGAACAATAATCATCTTAGCTGACATAAGGTTTACAACAATAATGTAAATTGACCCTAAATAGACAATCAAGATAAATCTGATCTTGTTTTAAATGTCTCTAGATAATGTCTAGATGACCAGAATGTCAGATCACCCACCCTCCCGCATTTTTCCTATATTTCAACTTCATAACTTCAGACTTACAATTATCTTAAAAGAAAAGATAAACTACTGGTATTACATTTGCAATGAGTGTGTAAAAAAACAGAACACACAATAGTTCACTGTGTCTCAATAGCCTTCTTGCCCAGTCAAATAATTATTTTATCTGATAAGCCTATGTATCTAATAAACCCTAAATAGACAATCAAGATAAATTTTGTGTTGTTTGAAATGTCATCGGATAAGGATAACATGACATTGATAGGCTACATGTATGCACAGACAATCTGGCTATTCCCTTGCTTACCATTTTAAAATATTCTGTATTATGTAGGGGCCAATATTACAAAATTATATATCCAGACTGTATGAGACTCCCCCCCCCCCCCCTTCCAAAAAAAAATTCAAAAAAATAATGAAATAAAATAAATAATTAGATAAACAAAAATAGAGAGAGGGTTATTATTTTTTATAGAAAATGAGTAACCAATACATGTACATATAAACTTTGAGTGAGCAGATTGAATTGGTATACATTTAACCTAACAGACTTTGCAATATACATGTAAATGAACTTGAAAAGGAGACTTAAAGAAGCTTCATGTACAGTTCAATAGAACTTTCAGCGAACTAAAACAAGCAATTTGACATGAGAGTAGCACAAACTAAACCATTAAATAGCATAAAATTTTTCAAAATGTACAAAGCCTCAAAAATAATGCCTCCAGCGAGACTTCTTCGCAGACGAATAAAAATCATAATATCAGACTTACTTTAAATAATCTAACCCTTGTCAGCAAAGTAACAAATTAGAATCACAACCGACAACCAACTTACAGCAATTAACCTTTATTAAGCTGAGCAAAGAAAAGGCGTCTGAGGTGCTCATTACGATTCATTACCTTTGGTCGTGTTCTCCTAATGGACTAATGGGTCGTAATCATGTACGGTGATAAAAAGGAAGGTAACATGCGGAACAAGGTCATAACAATATTTAAAAGGTGGACATGACCTCCATTATTAGAGATGTTGAATATGAAGCAGAAGGGTGTTATTCAAATAATCATAAAAATTAAATTCTAATTTTATTATTTACGATATGGAAATATACATTTGCCTACCATTGCTATTTGACCTCAAATCGCCATATTTTACCTCAGTTAAGGGTACGGCGCCGATATCCGGTCCGGACAAACTCGATATAGAAACCGAGCTCGATCCGGTTATGCCAGGCGAAGCCCGAGGCACAATGGGATTCGGCACCGTGAGAGAAATGAACCCGGCGCCTTCAGCCAGTACTGAATTAACCAGAGAACCGGCCACCGGTTGTGAAACCGATGTAGTAACCGTTTTAGATTCTCCGTTGATCGAACGTGGCAAAGGACTATCGGATCCGGCGCGAGGGCCGTAATCGTCATCGTCCTGGACGCCGCATGCCCGTCGGTCATCAACGGTCCCGTACTCTGAGGACCGACGAATTCCGAGCAGCTAGGCTTTGTCCGCCGGTGTTCGACCCAATAATACTCACGAAGTTCGATGTGGTGAAGAAGGCGGAAGGACAGCGTCCAACGCCTCCTCGAACGACAAGCCTCTCACCCCCGCAAGGGGGGACTTCTCCGAAGAAAACCGCTTGCTCGCTAATTTCTTCACCCGCTTCCTTTTATATGAAGCAGGCGCGAGAAGAAAATTAGACATGATGAATCTGAAAATAAAGAAGAGAGAGAAAGTGTTAATACACAAAAGGGGGTAAATAGGCGGGTCTATCAAGAAGCGGAGCACAAACAAGCTGTGCACCGCAACACACACAACACTCAAACGTAAACTACGACACGTATTACATACACACAGTAAGGAACGTACGAAAGTCTACGGAGAGAGAGCGAGAAAAAGTAAACGATCACCGAGAGATAAAACTATCAAAATCTCGGCAAAAACCAAAAAACTAGACCCCAATAAAGCTCAGAATACTCAATATGATTATCCTGAGAAGTTAAACCTCGCAAAAAACCGCAAAGTAGTCCCAAAGGGAGAAAAACACGCTATTTTGGCGCAGGCAAAAATGTACGACTTATCTCGACGGAGGCGAAGAGATTAGAGGAAGAGTATTAGATCGCGCGCGGCCGCATCCTCGCCAATGGAGGGCGCCATTCATGGGGGTGGGGGGTAAATAGGCAATATGATAGGG
>CALNVZ010003435.1:10151022-10188996 GCA_940671915.1 Paracentrotus lividus | reverse complement strand
CAAAAATTTCGGTGCAATTTTCGATTTATGGCGATTTGAGGTCAAATAGCAATGGTAGGCAAATGTATATTTCTATTGAAGTAAATAAAACCTTTCGTAAACCCGCACAGGAGCAGCATCATTTTTTCCCTCTTTTTTCAAGCTACAGCTAGAATGCAAATATTACAAACTTTAAATATACAGTAACCCGTTGCCTTAGAACCACCAATATATCTATCGCAAATAGAACAATTATAGTAAATGGTAGGAGAAGCAGTATTTCTGCAATGGAAAGCATTGATAGCTTCTTTTTACATGATATTTAATTTCGTCATATATATCAAGTGTACTACAAGTGTCACATATATCTTTCAGTACATAAAGTTTTGTGCAACATGTTAGTTTTAAGTTACTGCATTTTGCAAATTTGCTTCGTACAGGTCAATCAAATAAATATTTTATTGTGTAACAGTGAAAGAAATTATAGAAAAACGTTCTGGCTCTCGACATATATCATCACAAAATTATTTTAGCTGCATCATGATGTCTGTACATTGAGATAGGCAGTTAGAAGTGATGCTGGCATGACAGCAACCATCAACAGTGCCATGTTCTGACCAAGCATGAAACATGGGAAACAGAGATAAGGTATCAATGCTGTCTTAATGTGACATATCCATGTGTTAATTATGTGCACAGGATCATAATTATCATCATTTCGTTTACATGACTAAGGTGGATGCGAGTTATGAGTAAAAACACTCGGGGTGGGTGGGGCTGCCTTGGCCCAATAATGAGACACTGGTCCTTTGGGCACCTGCACACCACTGAGGCACTAAATTATTTTTAAATCGAGGATCCAGACCCACACTCCCTTTTCAGATGTGGTAATTTCATTTTGAAAGTCTGAAATTTTTCCAGGCTTTAAAGGATAATTTCTATAACAAATTAGGAATGTGTTTTTGAGAACACCTAATATGGTTCCTTAGACATTTGAGGCCCATGTGCCCCTTTAGCATGTTTTTGATGAAGCATTGAGACTGTATTTAACAAGCCTTGGATGCAATTTTCATTTTGATACCAGTACTTCGACATCTACTGTAGACGTATAAATGCCTTTATTGGACCATTTGGGGTTATATCTCTTGGAATATAATCCCAAAACACCAGCATCACTTATAGACGAATTCGGTTTGAGTGATGTTTTGTCATGGTGGCAGGCATTGCTGGGGGGCTTCCAATGTATTACGCATGCTCCTTGTGTGCGCATGTATGCGTAACAAAGGAAAATGTACAAACGCGCAGACATACGCGCACATGGCGCATGCATAGTACACTGGGTAACGCCCAGCTATATGGCGGACACGTAGGGGGCTCACTTCCATGAAATGCTGCCCGAATTCGTTTATATCTTACCAATCAATGTTCAATGGTACAAGTTGTCTCTAATTCACACCCAAAAAAAACTCCACAAAGGATAGAGCCCACAGAAGATGCCTGTAATAGAAGGACGGTAGGCCTTAGATTAAGTAGAAAACTGAAAATTTGAACCAAGATCAATGCCAGAGAGTTGTTGTGTTCATGAAATTTCTTAAGCAAGGAGAGAAGGAACTAGTAGAGATCATTTTAAAATGCATTAGGATACCCCTCACTAGCAGTAAACCATCTACTCCAAGAAAAAGGGCGCTAATTCATTGTACGGTAAATGTCATTTAACAAAGACTTAAAGCCCTTTCAACTATCAATATACAATATTGCAGTTACAACTGGATACCTGTTGCATTAATTCTTGATGATATCTGCATCATGTCTGCTGAGAAAACCGGAAACTTCTGACAATACTAATTGGGAAAATTGCACTCCAAGTTGGATATCTTATGAAAAGTCCTTGAAATGGACCCATGGATGATTAATTTTCACTAATTTATGACCCAGCGGGAATTGGAGATGTTACACGGGGATGTAGCAGCGTGAACCTTGTTCCTTTTAATTTACTAAAGCTGTACCTGCGTGATTAGAAAACTAAGGCCAGCTGAGGAAAGTAATTTGAAGCAAGTTCCATTTCTTTTTTCTTGCTAACATCTTGTTTCCTTCGTCTTTGTCAAGTGTATTCAAAATCACATGTAAATATTTTCAATAGAAATTTGAAAACAGTTTTTCAATAATTTTTGTTCATACTGGATTAATTTACTCCTTTTTTTTTTTTCTTTTTCTTTCTTTTTTTTTTTGGGGGGGGGGACATTTCCCTTGATCAAAAGACTTGTTGTAATATTTCAAAAGTCTGTCGGATAATCAATACAAGATAATCAAATGAGAAAATTTTCTCTAAAATGTATTGTTTGATAACAATGCACAAGTTAGGGAGCATATAAAAAAACTGGCAATGAATGGTTATTTTAGAGTTCTAAAAAATGTGAACAAAGCATGAAATTTATGATCTCAAATGATATATAGAAAGTGAATAATAAATAGCATACATGTATTTGTACTTTCCCTCTCTCTTTATAGCATAAATAGTACTCAACATTTCAGAGTACTCTATACAAATATTTGATTTGCAAAATATAAAATCCAATGGCATCTAAACAGAAAAAAAGGGGATCATCGTGGGAGAATACTTGAATTAAATGAAAAATAAACAAAAACTGATTTCAGTGCCTACATGAGTTACCATGAAATACAACCTTTTGGTACAGTCAATATTAATCTAATAGATCTCAAGACACTTTTCAATGATTGAATGAAAACAATTGAATCAGAGAACCTAACTTACAAAAACAAACACTTAACACAGAAATATGATATGACTGAATGATATTATAGCAGGGTTCATCCCTGAGGCATCACAGATCAGCAACCTCATGCCCCTGGATGGTTTAAAGAAAAAACATTAGTTTAGACAGGTTTCTGCTAAACCAGCATACCACACCATGGGGTCTCCGTGGCCTAGCTAACCTATGTGACACGATGAATTGAGCTAAAGTCTTGGACGAAAAGAGTACCACATGTGCCAGTTTCCGCAAGATGTATTCATTTATGAAAATATGAGTGACGGGTCGACCTGTAGACCCGATAAGGATTTCCCTCTATTTACATTTCTTTTTCAAGTTTATCCATGTTCTTCCCCCTAATTTAGGCCTCCTTCACCTCTTTTGGTCAAACATTCATATTTTTGCCTGCTGATATACCATACATCTTCTTGACCAACCCCTCCCCCATTTTTTTTTCTTTCAAGTATTCAGAGTCAATTTCAGCTTTCTGGGTCAGATCGTATTTCAAGAATTATTCTACTAGTGTACCCAGGTATGCTTATGACTTCAATGATATTCAGCCATCAATATCTCGTAATTAAACGACCCATTAGCTTCAAAACATCACATAATCTAGACCTCCTTATACTGTCCAATGTCTATATTTTTGTCTGTCAAAACATACAAAAATTCTTTCCACAGACATAAGAACAGACAGACTATGTTTTCCTGGTGGTTTGATAGTCATTTCTAACTTGACCAATTTTTGAACCTTTGCATTTTACTCAATTTCTTAGATGCATTTTGCCCATTATCTTCATGATTCTAGAAGTCAATCACTTTTGAAAGAGGCTTCAAATTGGGTGGTTTGACAATGGTTAAACTCTTAGACTCTGCACTCTTTGCCTTGAGGAAGCCCTCTTCATTGTAACCCTTGATGGGACCCCCAGCATGTAGGCATAGACCAGGCATCGCCCCATCTTGACCCAAAGTGCCCCCTTTTTTTTTAATGGGGGAAGTGGCATAATAATGGTTAAAGTCTTACAACTCTTGCACTAACTGTCTTACAGAAGCCTTTCACAATGCAAACAGTATAATCCTTGAATATCATGTTGTATCTTGATTTTTAGAAGTCAATCACTTTAGAAAGAAGCTTCAAATTGGGTGGTATGACAATGGTTAAACTCTTAAACTCTGCACTCTTAGCCTTGAGGAAACCCTCTTCAGTGTAACCCTTGATGGGACCCTCAGCAGGTAGGCATAGACCAGGCATCGCTCCATCTTGACCCAAAGTGCCCCTTCAAGAACTTCGCCTTCTTGGCGTTTTGCATTGTCTGTTATGTTTCTTTTAGCCAGGTCTGTCTCCCTGGAGTCTCCACGAGAAACATGTCAATCTCTATCGCTCTCTCATGCTTCTTTTTACTTTTTTTTTCTCTCGTTCACCCTGTTGTTTTCCTCTTTTTCTAACCAAGCATCCCCATCAAGTTCCCCACCCCATCTATAATATCCCTCTCTCTGTCTCTCTTCATCTCTTTTTACCTCAATTTTTTCCTATATCTCCATGACTCTCTTTATCTTTAAATACCTTATCTAAAGTATAGGTTAAAGCAGCTATCTATGGCTTTTTTTATTTATTTATTTTTTAATTTACAATTTGCAAATTGCAAAACACCAAAACATTATGTGCAAAAACGAAATGAACCAAAGTTTCACACAGAGTTTCAACTTACAAAACTACATCGAACCATCTCTTCCCAATTTCCATCACCCTTTCTTAGTTTTAGCTTTGCCCCATCATAAACACCATACTTCACCTACATTGGCCCCTACTGCAACCCCTTAGCGGGGTACCAATCTACGACTAAGTGCCCCTTTCTTGACTGATCAGAAGTTTTATTGAGAGATTTCAGTTACCCATTGGTAGGACTGTGCCTACTCCATAATCGAGAGCTTGAGAATACCCTTGTCACATTGCAAGAAGAAGAAAAAAAGACTTTAAGCATTTTGGTGAACCATTTATCTGCCATAAGTCTTTTTTCACAATTGTACAAACAAACAAAAAATAATAATTGTCAATTTAATTCAGGCTTATTTGAAAAACAACAACACTGCTTTGATCAGGTCTGTGGAGTATTTTCAAGTATTCACTCTGCAGCACAAAAGAGTCTTTCATATCATTTCAAAATAGGAACTACATTGTATTTCTTATCTACTTTTTTGTTTACAAATTCATTTGGCATGAAAAGACTTGGCTCAAACAAAAAACTTTTGTATTGTTCACGTTTGTGTGACTGAAGTAGCAAATCAGGTTCAATTGTCACCTGAAGCAACAAGAAAACTCACAAACAGCATGACTTTCTTCTTATATTCCCATGACATTGATATTTTTCGATTTTTCAAAGCCACATGAGGGGAGTCCGCATAATCCATAGGTTCAGAGACTCCATAATTGTCCTGAATTTCTTGCAATGCGATCTGGACTGCTACATAGCCTACAGTCATGTTTGGTCCATTCTTGAGTGACAATGATTTTCCAATCTCTGTATTTACTTGATAACAAACAATCAATCAAGAGCGATATCATTTTCATTTTCTCTCCGATTGCCGCTTTGTCTCGAAAAATGGAATAGAAAAAATAAACTTATTTAAAACTGATCTGGAAAAAATACAAAGAATTATTTTTGTGCTAATTCCCACAAGTACACATTACACGGGAACCACTAAGAAGTATTAACGGTTGCAACATGTAAAGTTTTAAGAGTAAATTTGGTTGAGCGATTATTTAAGTCTTCAATGGAAATTCTAAGAAACATAGTGGTGCGCTGACTGGAGATTAATAACCTCATCGAGTTTATCATGATGAAATAAAAAAGGAAGTTTAATCAATTGTTTAGAATCCTCTCTGTTTCATTTGAAGGAAAGAAATCTGTGGACTGAAACTGATGTGCTTCAAAATTCAATTTATTCTTTCCTTTTTTTTATATAATCATTTTTGATTACCCCTCCTCTATGAGATTGATAATAAGACATATTAGAACAAAATGTCTGAGAGAGAGAGAGCAATGCGATGAAAGGAAAAGTGAGATATACCAATTTAACAATCAAGCTCCAACAAAAGAAATGCATTCAAATAAAACTATTGATATCTCTTTATAACCCCCAAAATAAAAGTATTATAATATATATTATAAGACATTGGAGCTATATGTTTGAGAGAGACTGAGCGAGAGAGAGAGAGAGAGAGGGGGAGAGAGAGAGAGAAAGAGAGAGATAGAAAGAAAGAGAGAGAGAGAAAGAGAATGAGATGCATATGACAGAAGGGGAAAGACAGATGAAACGACTTGGAAATGTAGAGAGAAAGTTTAAAAAAAAAAAAAAAGAAGATAAGTGGGAAGAAATGGAAAGACAGCGAGAGAGAGAGAGAGACAGACAGACAGACAGACAGACAGACAGAGAGGACAAACATTGGAAGAGGAATAGAAATGCATGAATACAGCATGAACCAGTTTGATCATGATAGACCAAAAAACACATCAGTTTGATTCAGATACACGATATCACTGGTAGTAATATAATGAATTAAATTGATTATATCAATCCCTATATGCCACCCACATGACAGAGCCAATTTGACTCAATTTCAGTAAAAAGATATTTTCCAACCTAATTACATTGATGGAAAGAGTTTGCAGTACAGTGTGTCCCAAAAAGAACTATACACTTTTAAATAGCTACCAAATAGAAAAATATATGATTCTTGGGGGAAAGATTTATATGTATATAAGGCTCATATCCTCAACTATCATTATGACACAAAAAATTCCGAAAATAAGCCATACTTCAGTGAGTAATGCCCACTTTTGTAAAGAACATAAAAATTAGCCTGCGCAGGAATTCACTATTCATTTTGCACCTTGTTATGGAACGCCATGAAGGGGTCAAAATTAATGATGGAATCGATCGGCCAACAAAGACAAAAATAAATTGAAGTCAAAGCATAAATCAATGATATGTAAACAAATGGTGAAACATAACATATTTGCATAATATTAATTGTTTTTCTGACTTTTGGTTTATCTTTAACTCTGTTGGCTGATTTATTCAATCGTTAATTTTGACTCATTCATGGCGTTCCATAACCAGGTGCAAAATAAATAGTGAATTCCTGCGCAGGCCAATTTTTGTGTCCTTTACAAAAATGGGCATTACTCACTGAATCAAGCGTTATTTTCGGAATTTTTGGTGTCATAATGATAGTTGAGGATATGAGTCTTATATACATACAAACCTTTTATCCAAGAATCTTATATTTTTTATTTGGTAGCCATTTCAAAAGTGTATAGTTCTTTTTGGGACGCACTGTAGATAGAGATACCATGAGCTCACTAAGGAGAAATCAGTCCGAGAACATATGACTGTGGCGGATCAAGGGGGGCTGAAGCGGCAATGTCCTCCCCTATTGGTGTTGCAAAAAAAAAATGAGAAAAAAGGGGGGAAAGAGGAAAAAGAAGTGCTGGTTGCCTACACCACCTATACATGCAGATTTCAAGTAACATTACTGCTATTATAGCAGTAATATATTGCAGATGAACTGTGCTAAGTATAGGGTGGATTATTGAATGGTCGATCTTTGCTCATCAAGCTGTATACAGATGGAGTCCTTCTCTTCCTGCAAGTGCCAGATTCCTGAAACATTTTTTGGGAAATACCCTTAAGAACTTCTCCTGCCTCATCATGTACCATCATTTGCAAAAGTTTAAGACCACCCTTAAATTTTTGGGGTATTATGTTCAATGAGCATTATTCTTTTAGCCCAAATTCCTTGCTCAAACGGCGAGAAATGGTACTCTTACTGACTGTAATACCAGTTGACTGCAGCTTGGCCTTGATGTCACGACAGGAAATGGAACAATCTCTTCCAACAATCCTCTTCATCATGTTGTCCTCGCAACGCGTTGTTTTTCTTGGACGACCACTCCTCTTCCGGTCGGAAAATGAGCCATCGTTTCGAAATTTGTGAATGGCATTGTGGACGACAGTCTTGCTACACCCAGTCTTCTCACTAATCTTGCGTTCAGAGTAGCCTTCTTGGAAAAGGGTTACTATTTTAACCCTCTGAACCTGACTTAGACTCTGTTTTTTTCCCATCCTGGATAAGAGACAAAGTGCCAGATGAAGACCTTCTGAGGCAAAGACATTCATGGAAATGAGCTTAAACCATTAATCTCATCCCATGAACCATGACAGGAAAACATGTTACATAATATTTCAATGGAACAAAAGAATAATGCTCATTGAACATAATACCCCAAAAATTTAGGGTGGTCTTAAACTTTTGCAAATGATGGTAGATATGAACTGTTTAATTTCTATAGACCCAAACTATCCTAAGCTATCGTAATTTTGGTATAATTAATATCTAATTTGCTAATGGTAAAAATGGGTGTTCTACATACTAGTTCTATAAACTTACCCATTTCAGATTTGAGTTGACCTGTTTTGTCTTGTGCTTGGCTTTCAATGCCTTGTGAGAGGAGACCCTGAACAGCGCAGCCTTCTGACCTGGAGCGCCACCGCCTTGCTTGGATGCCCCGCCCTGATGCTGTCGTTTGGGCTTGTTGCTGCTGTTATGCTTCACCAGTGAGCTCTTCTGTTTACTTGACTTGCCCATTCTCTACACTGTGTGCAAAATAAAAATTAAGTATAGATGTCTGGGTTATCAGATTATTACTGTTAATTTAACAAATTTCAAAAGCTGATATTGGTGTACTTTTATGCTGCAGTCACACAGACACTTACGTTTTTTTTATATTTTTGTTGTTTTAATCTTATTTCATCATCTATTCTATCATTTCTTATGTATTTCTTTGTTTTATTGGATGAACGAAAATTATCACTATTTCCACTGCTGACAATGAAGGGAAGGCATCCGTGGGGATCTGCAGACAAGAAAATAATTTTTGGACACAACCGGACGTAACTATAGACGAATTCAGGCAGCATATCATGGAAGTGAGCCCTCTATGTGCCCGCCATATAGCAGGGGGGGGGCTTCCAATGTATTACGCATGCGCCATGTGCGCGTATGTCTGCGCGTGTGTACATTTTCCTTTGTTACGCATACATATGCACACAAGGAGCATGCGTAGTACATTGGAAGCCCCCCCCCCCCAGCAACGGCTGCCACCATGACCAAACATCACCTAAACTGAATTTGTCTATAAGTACGTAGGTGTGTGTGACTGCAGCATTACTGCTTTTGTTAGATTTTTTTGTCAGCATTACATTCATTAGGCCTACACACTTGAATTATGGCCCTAAAAACCCAGAAGGCAGTATCAGAAATAAAGTAGGACAGCCACAGGTATAACTGAAACTAAATTATGAAGATTGGATACAGTAGTTTTCTTCTATTTCCCATGTCGCCATTCACCAAGGGCAATGGAATTCAGCTTGTGCCTACCATCATGGGGTGTCTTTTCGATGGAAAAGCATGTATATAGGTAAACATCCTGTTACAAATGTAATTCATACCATTGTTATGCTCAAGAGTCAGTGTGCAGAACACTTATAAAGAAAACTTACTCTAACAACCTTGCTTAAAGGTTTCTAGGAAGTTTTAAAACTGCCCTTAAGGCAGTAATATCTGATTATTCAAGATAACGTAAATTTCAATGATTTTCCATATAGTATTGTATTTGAATAGATTGAGCAAATCCTACAAGTTGCAAGATTTTGGTAATTTAGAGACAAGGTATACCTTCATGAACCTTTCATTTACCGCCATTTATTTTGCCAACCGATGTGTTGGCTCAATGGATACAGCGTACGCTTCATAATCGGGAGGTCATGGGTTCGATCCCTACTGCTTCATACTAAAAAGACGTTAAAAGATGGGAGTTGCTGCAACCCTGTTCAGTGTTCAACAAGAAACGCTGCTCAGTGTCTGCCGGGCCCACAATCAATTGGGCAAAAAGAATTTCCATTTGGTTTTGTAAAATTTTATTTCATGATTCATTTGGGCACAAAACTTGAAGCATTTGTTTTCTTAGAGGGGGAACATTATTTAAAACTGGGTGGGATTTGCTCATGAAAAGGTGTTGAAACAGGTAAACATAAAAACAACTGCAGATACATAAAAAGTTAAAAACATCAGCTTCACCAAGAAAGACAGATATCTCATGGCATATCAAGAGCCTCAGGTTCAAGGTCAGTCAACTAGAAGTCCATAAGAAGTAGAGATGACTCACAAAAATGCAAAATTCTCATACCTTTTCAAATCCAAAACTACATTCCATACTTCTTGAAATGTAAATCCTTAAACACATTCCTACGTAAGGTACATTCAGCATGTAAAAAGAGAGGAGTTTGGGCAACTTCCAAAAAGCCATCTTCATCCTGTATCACCATGGTTACCACACATTCTCACAAGCTCAGTTAAACCTGGTGTATAGTTTTGGTAACAAAAAAAAATCGGCATAAAACCGATTAAATATAGTCTCATGTTGTTTACATTGCGCTAAAAGACATGTGTGAGAGATTTTGTGATATTCCTTTCACGATTTCCGGTGAATTTCAGTGAAATGTTTGAATCCAAACACAATTTGTAACGGTTTTGAGACCTTTGCTGGGTTGTCCTGTCCCCCGAACTTCCCGCATGAATGGACCGTAGCGATCTGTGTGTATCACCCACACAAGAGAATCCCCATTGGTTTTCCATGTAAACGCCTAGTGCACACAAAGCAGAGTCGGGTCCCCGTCTTATCTTTTTTATACTATAATATCGTGAAATAAAGACATGAAAACGAGATTCCATGTAATATAACTTTCTTTGTTACAGTTATAGGATTCAGGCTTTCATATTATCTAACTGTGAATCCAAATTAAATTTTTCCTTTTCCCAACACTATACACCAGCTTTAAGCTTTGGCAAATTCTCAAATACCACAAACTATTAGATCTGACTTTATGAATGAAAGATTTGTTTTTTCCCAAAAACAGTAAGGTTTTTACTGACTTCCTCTTCTTTTTTCTTTTTTCTTGAATACCATTATTTCATCAGAAATTATCATTCTAAAAAGCAGATGTTTTAAAGCAAGCGAGAAGCAATTATACAGAAAATCCATTCATGTTCTACAATGTACCAGCAGATAGCAAAATGGTGAAAGCACATGTATTTCCTTTGTGCTCTTTGAGGGACCTCTTCATTATTTAGAGTGTAATCAATGGGTTAACATTGAGTGAAGGTTTAAAATGAGGAATGGGTATTATGTGGTCTGTGGGTAACACTGACAGCTATATCAACATCTTATGATGATGATGAAGACATCAATGTTTAAACCAGTCAAGTCAAGAAGTCAGGAACAATCAATGGCTTGTTTTGATGGATGAATGAACAGTCTTATGTCATTGAAGGTCCTCCACACAATGAATAATAATAATAATATAGCAATTCTTATATAGCGTATTTATACCTTTGATAAAGGTCTCAATGCGCGTTCATGAAAAAGAGAAAGAGACAAAGAGAAAGCAAGAGGGATCAAAAACCATGACTAACAATTAAAAAGATAAGTCTTCAGAGAAGACTTGAATTTTCCAACTGTTTCTTCATTCCTTACATTTTCTGGAATATTATGAAACATTGGTAGTGATGGAAGCCTGGGTTGAATTTTAAAAATATTTATTCTTATTCCATTGTAAATCTTATTTGGGGATGGGGGACCACACATTCACCATGTAAAATGTTTAAAAAAAGAAAAATGCCTTCTGTTCCTCCTCTTATTTCAATTGCCATAGGTGAACCCTCTATTACCAAATCCTCCGCTGCTTGCAAATAATTGACTAGACTGCCCAGAAAGCAATGAAAACATTTATCTTAAGTAATACATAAGTAAGAGACCAGGGGATCTGCCGCTTTAAGTAGGAGGTCCAAATTTGCTGACGAGGCAGGCAATTTTTCTCCTCTTTTCTTTAAAACTTTATTTTGGAAATAGGTGACTAATCTTCTGAATTACGATGCTAGACATCTTATATCCAGCCTTCCTTGATAATGATAATCTCTCTCACCACTAACGTGTTTACTTTGAGGGATATACCAAGAGTTTGAAGCTCCTTGGATATACTTTAAAAAGACTTTCAGGTGATCTGATATTCAGGAAACCTACAGATCAGACTTGCCACAGGCATGACAGGCATATGGCCCACAGAGTTAAATATAGAATCTATCCGCACTCTTAGAAGTATAAGGGATACCAGTGACACAGAGTTTTTTTTTTTTTATTTATATATGCTATCGGATAATCAAGCTACTAATCCTAAATTCCATATCATCATGGATGGAAATTAAGGTCATTCCAACTGAATCAATATGCATATCACGGAAAAGGTTAATAAGCATATCAGTTTTATTAGCATTTTTTTTTAAAGTGACTTGTCAATCGAAATACTCCTTCAATCTATCTTGAATTACATTCTTAAAACTTTATTCATGAATTCTCTCTTTGAAAATTAATCTAGAAAACTTTTTCAGTATGCCTAGAAGACGTATTTTAAAGATATACGTTCCCCATAGTGTAGAGGGAGTTCAAAATACGTACGCGGTAACAAACTTTGCAAGCTGCCCATTCATACCAACGATGTGCGACTCTTACGCAGTGGTCCAAAAACCGAAAGCTAGAACACCCGAACAATTGCCCAAGTCATGAGCCAATTTCTTATCGGCAATGATTCGTGTGCAAGCGAGAAGGTGATACTAGTAATATTACATCTCGAGATCCGAACACCGAACACTGCAATGTATTCGGCCCAGGTATTCACTCATGCAGTGCTTTATACACACAAACAGTATCCACACACATGTTGTATATCGCGAATCGCTCTCACAGCGCGATTGCGATTGGCTGGCGTATAACCATATGCAAATTAAGTCATGCTCTAAGCTTCGTGAACAATGTGGCTGCGAGCACACATAGCGCATCTTGATTTCTCGTTTTAGTTTAGCGATGCTCGTGAATGACCACCTTTAAAGTTATTCAGATGGTCATGAGATGGAAAGATAGATCAAAAGAGAACTTTAGAAACTTTAGATCATAATCCAAATGACCAGAATGAGGTCATAGGAATCCTTTCCATAAAGGAGGATAATAAATAGCCTTGAGAAACAAAACATTCATGTTTCAACTGCTATGGCGACCACACAGGACGCAAACCATGATACGGCTCCTGTAACAAACAAAACATCATTCAAGCTAAAAGTATCCATTCAACTTGGGTTCTATACTATCCAGACACAACTTGGTCAGATGTAGGTCTATTTCACATTAATAACAAAATAAGGCAATTATTAAGGGCCACTAAAGGGGAGGGGCATATTTTGAAAAAAGTTTAAAGAAACTCTGGGAATACCATAATTAAAACATGCTAAAGTTGAGGCATTCAGAGTTTATAATAAATAAAGAAATATGTAGAGGATGAAATTCAGTTGCATGTGATTCACATGCTACAACATTAATCAAATTGTCTGTTTCATAAACTGACGCACTTCTATAGGCTTAATGAAACAATGAACGGTTTGTGGTGAAGGCGAAGTTTATAGCTATTGATTCTTTCTTTAATCTACAATTCTACTTGAGTTTTTTTTTATTATAACCTTAAGTACTGATTTAAATATAGTTTAAAATTGAAAGTAACAACTTTGAATTTGCTGAAGTATCTCTTTAGTGTGGAAGAGAGAGCGAGAGAGATAAAGAATTTCTATTGATAGCATACTTCACAAACTGCTCCTAATATTTCATAAACACAACGATCCTATTTCCCAGTTCCCACAGAAGAATGTTATTATGTCTAACATATTATGAAAAATACACAGGTCATTGCTATTTCTACACATTTTTCCCCTTGAATTATGGCGTCAGCTTTAAGATTGGGGATCAATTTCTGATACTATCTTTTGCTCTGGAGTATTGATGGCCACTTTACCTTGGCACATCAAAACTTCTCCATTTTATACATTTTTTTCAGATCAAAGACACTTGATGAAACAAAAATTATAAATACTGACCATAAAGTTAGTGAAGGGTATATCTTGTAAACAAAAAATGGATTTGAAATGTCCACTCATACTAGATATGACAAGAACAACGCTGTACACAGTCTTATCAATTGTATTAACTCCATACATGTATTTAACATCTCAAACTAACTTTAGAAAGATGACAATCTTTAACTGCACACGGCATGATATATATCTGACAAATAATAAGTTTATGATCCGCAACATTCTTTACCTCGGTTTAATCACTGAAATTTGTCTTCATTATATTTTATATATACAAAACAAATATTTCACTAAACAAAAACCTTTTCAGTCAATGACATTCTAGTAAAGTATGAAGAAAAATGACAGATATAGAAATGATTAAGTATTCTAATACCTCGCCAATTATAAGGATGGGTGGGTCCATTATCCCCAAATTTTATTCCAATGGTTCTGTTGTCATCAAGTGGAATAACAAATAAGGACTGTAAAACTTTGGTACAACTTACAAGGTCATAATTCAGAAATAAACACACAAACACAAGTGGGTATATGCAGAGATAATCTACCAAAAAGCTTATTCAAGAGTAAATCAATGTGCATGCCAGAAAATATCATTGAAGAGTTCTTATTCAACCTTTCTTCATAAAGTAACAGTTACTCAGATTTCAAAATGTCAAAATAAAAATATACAAGTAATCATTATTCTGATCAGAATGCTTAGTAATGTATCTATTGGACATGTCAGTAAATTTGTAATTTCCCCTATCTCTATGTTTGAGAGTATCTGCTCAATTTGAAGACATCGTAATCCTTTTGGGATCATTCCATTTTGAATAATTAATGAATCTGATGAACCTCTTTTCAAATTTAAAGAGAAATTATTTTCCTCTAGATAATGTAACAACGAGAGCAATCATCAAACACATTAAAATCTCATCATGGCATAAAAATCCTATCAGTTCTTTATGATTTTTTTTTTTTTTACATAATGAATCTCTTTCCAATTTCAGGAGCATTACAGTGATCAAATCATTGCTTTAGAAATTACAATCCCAATTTACAATTAGGAATATGAAACATATTTTTTGTGCTTCTTTGCGTTGGTAAATCCAGCAGCAGATACAGGATTTGGAAATAAATTAAGAAGGAAAGCAGAAGGCAAATTTGAAAATAGAGGGGGGGGGGGGGACATAACAATTTTCTCAAATATAATTTTGTTAAAATGTATGCTGAATATCTGTGATTCTCATAAAAGAGAGGGTGTGTGTGCTCCTTGCACCCCCATCTGGATGTGCCAGTACTGTTAAAACATTGCCCTGGCTGGCATAAAGCTCAAGCAGCACAAAGAATATTCACCAAACAATAACCGGAGAAGGATAACTGCTGATAAATGCCTTGCCTAAAGATGTAGTACCAGCGAGAGATCTGTGCTATTTTCATCATCTTTTGGAAGGAATTTATCCATCTTTAATATAATTTACAATATTTTGACTCATTATTTATCAATCTCCTTCCAGAGCAGTTTATTCATCTTTGAAGTTTAGAACCAACTGATACTTAACCCGTTGAATACTGAGAACTTTTTACAAAGTCGAATGAATTGTGGTTGTCAAGCATGGTTGCAACAAATTGTTTTCATTTAAAGGTGAAACAAAAACACATATTAATATATCAATGGCTCATAAATTGAATTATATAAAGTTTTCATATATTTCATGCAAAAAATAGTAAAATAAACAATCAACATGAGGGATGTTCTCTATTTTCTCAGCCTGCATATATGTGGGCTTAGGGTGCTATCTCACTTCGCGGAGACGTATCCGCGACAGAATGGAAATTTCGCCTCCGTGACGGATAAATAGTATTAGAGACGTCTCCGAGACGTCTCCGCGACAATTTATGAAAAAAATCCGTCTCCGAAATTCAGGAGACGTCTCCGAGACATCTCGGAGACGTCCCTAATACTATTTATCAGTCGCGGAGACGAAATTTCTATTCTGTCGCGGAGACATCTCCGCGAAGTGAGATAGCACCCTTAGTACACAACGGGTTAATCTCACTTGCTAGAAAATGTCACACAGGTGTTTTTAAAAAAATTATGTAAAACAGAGAAATGAATAATGAACCCAAATAAATCAATCAATAAATCAATCAAATCAATCTTTGCAAACATGCAGTTGTAAATGGATATCAGACTTCAGAGTAATTTGCATCAATCAACTATTGATAATATATTGATTTTCCATCCTTTCTCTTGAAAAGACTTTGAAACACACACATGTCGAGCCCATAGACAAATTTCTTCTTTTCTCCATTTTAACGAACTTCAAGTACAATTTAATTTCATACATTTGATGCTCATGCAAATTCGGCATTTTCTATCCACAAGTCTATATTTTTTGTCTAGATATCCCAAGCATCTTTTCCCCCATTGTAACAATATTCTGTTATGTAACTTGAGAAGGAGACGGCAAAGGAAGCATTTTGTCTCCTGTGAAAAACAAAATCCAATCCTCAATCTAAGTCAACAGATACATGGGCTCCTCAGGGACATTGACATTTAACATGGATGGAGATCATTTCTGATTTCATAAAGAAAGAGAACGATTCAATGACATTGAATTTTACCACTTTTTGAGGGATTTGAAGTGAGGTCCACAGATTTAAAGGGCTAAAGATTTAAGACTGAAATATAAACCATTTCAAAAATAGATCAATACCGATCTCATAAGACATTTAACATGGATAGTGATCATTTCGTATTTCATAAGAGAAGAGGCAACAATTCAATGACAAGTGAATTTTACCACTTTTTGAGTGATTTGAAGTTAGGTCCACAGATTTGAAGGTCAAAATATTTTATACTGAAATATGAACTATTTCCAAAATTGATCAATACCAATCTCATAAGTTATTGCAATTGATCACTACAAAGAAGATAGAAAACGGGGGAAAAAATAAGATTGTCTAAATCCATACACCTCAATGCATAGCTGATACGCTTTCAAGAACTTTGGTGGACAGTTGGTGGATTGGGCTGATTAGACTCTTTTTCAAAGTTCTTCATTTGCCATGTCTCATTATAACAATCACCTAATGTAAAATATCCCTCACAGAAGGTTCCACAGTTTCTTTTTTTTTTTTAATATGTGTCCCAGACATAATTTCATTGGTGTACCGTAGTACATGCTACAGCCAATTCTTTTTTGAGGGGAGGGGGGTTCCAGAGCTCAAAATTAGGAGCAGATGAGTACCTAGGAAGGTGGGGCATAACGGACCCTAGGGGCAAAACGGAACTTTCTCATAGCTTGACATCAAAAGTATTTCTTTCTATAAAATGTATTGCAGTAAATGAGGCATTGCTGCACCAATTTACCACTGAAGTTTCATCGAAAAAAATCAATACCTACAGAGGGGGGTGCCATTCAAAAATTTGTACCCCTCTGATGTAGGGTATTTCTGCTTGGGGCAAAATGGAACCCAATGGTGTGGGGCAAAAAGGACCATAATTTGGCTGACCCTGGGGAGAATTTGGTGTGCTCGCATCCCTTCTGGAGACTTCCAAAAGTACATTTATTTTGCCAACTTGAACAAATTTTGACAAATCAGTCCCCAGGAGTTGATTATTTCTTACGGGGCAAAACGGTACCCCATAATAGGGTACCATTTTGCCCCAACAAAATATGCACGGAGTCAATTTTGCCCCACTAGTGGGGCAAAACGGACCTTTTCCGATATTTTTTCAGCTTCATTTTGCCGGAAGTATGAAAGAGATGAGAATTATTGATCGATTGTTTATCAAACTTCAATAAGAACTCGTCAAGGAAATATCATTTTTATAGTCTTGCTCCTATAAAAAGCAGAAAAAGCAGAAAATTAAAGAAAGATATTAGACAAGGTTTGAAGAAAATCCATCGAAGGATTACAACTTGATATGAACAATTGAAGTTTTGATTTTGTGAGGTCACAATAGTTGAAACTTCAGGAACCTAGATTTCAGATTCTATAGCATCAAACTCTAAAATGCAGATATCTGTACAGCACTATAGCTACTAGCAGTCAAGATGGCATTATTAAGTCAACAAATTTATTTAAATAAACGATAATGGTTAGCAGGCACTCGATTACACATCAGATATTCTGTAACAGTGGCGCCATAAAAATGGATTAATTGTATGAATGCTACATTTAACAGGTCTGGAGAGCTAAATAAACATTTATTCTGTACGAAAATTCCTATTTAAGAATACAAAAGGAATTGTAAAAAAAAAATTGACTCAAATGTCAGATAAAATGAAGTGTTGGATACAAGTACTTATTTTTTGTGGAATTAATTTGATTTCATGCTTGACACTGGCATTTTATCAAATACCTAACAAGACGTCTTGGGGGGAAAAGGGAGTTTCAAAACCTTGTTTCTGGGGCTTACTATAGATAATGACCTCAAAGAACTTGACAGCCAACTTTGCGGGATCATATCATCTGTTGAGAGCCAGAAGGGCATTATTGCATCTTAAAGATGTTCCGTTGAGAACCAGAAAGGTGTGATTGCTGTACAAAGTCAATGGTAATAGCGCCCTCTGGTTCTCAACGGAACATCTTTGATCTGTAATAGCACCCTTCTGGTTCTAAGCCGACGATATACCAGATGTCCTGATCACCCTCTTTTCGGACCAAGGGCATTAACTGATAACTTTTCAAATTATTTTGAAAATTGAATGGGAAAAACTGAATTTTGCGCACTAAATTAATGTGGTCTACAATGGGTTAAGGAAAAATATATTTTCAACGAGAGTGACAAGATAATGGGGATGTAAGCCAACTTTGGAGATGCCTACTTGGTCTCTATTTTCATGTAATATCACATAGAATGTCTTTGATTAAACTAACTTATCACACTAAAGCTGATTTAATCTACTTATGAAGCCATTAGCTTTAGACATGCATCACAAAATTCATTCCTTATGCTGTCATCTCAAGTGAGATGTTTTTTAGGGAAGAATAAACCAAAGAAACTACACATGTAGTAAGCAAACGCTTGTCTACTATGAGAGCCATGATATCATAGAACAACATTGAACATAATGTTAACTTGCTTCTTGCTCAAAACAGGTGTTATCTTATGTCATCAAATTATTGAAAGCACTATAATAATTTTGTTAAAATCATTGTAAAACAAGTTTATTTGGGATCATAATCATAACCTATTTAAAATCGGATTAATTATCTTACACGTAAAAGGCAATCATGACTGGCCTGCCAATCACTCATCAATCAATTTCATGTTCAAGACAATTAACTACCCCCCCCCCCCACCACATCTAAAATAAATATTTTTGTTCAAGTTGTTGTCAAACGAAGACTGGTCAAGCTACATTGATACTATTTTGGGGTAATATTTGTCAAGTGGCGATTGGACATTGGCACACTGAACTCAAGGACTTGGTGTTCAAATTTGAGCAGTTTTTTGGTAGATGTCACTAGCTTTTGCACACCGCCTTGCACAACATTTGTATTCCACTTGAGGTCAGCCATCAAGTGCATGTTTTGAAATTTTAGTTTTTCTTTTACAAACGATAGCTGGGAACAAATTATTTTTGAACTGATTGTTCCTCTTTAAGTTACTACTTGAATAAGGTGGATCAATTTGCACTTTTTTCAAATAAATTTGAAGGGTCTTTTTTATTTAGTGCCCCACTTCAAAATCTGAGTGTACAAATACTATTGAAGGAAGAAAGGATCGGCTAACTTTTGGGAAGCCGACGGTGAACAGATCAGCGCCCACTTGAAGATGGGCTTAGGGCTAGTAGGTCCTTGGAAAGAATGTTCATGAAGGTAGATAATAAAATTGTTGTCTCTTTCCTAGCTTAAAAGTTCACATGCCACCTTTCTCAATTCTACAAGGTGTATCACGAAAACAAAGAAAATTCACCAATAGTAGAGCAGCATACATTTGGAGATGGGCTATAAGGCCAATAAATATTAACCAGAGTCTCATATAATTAGCCGAAGTCTCAAAAGCAAATGATTAAGGCCAGCGATGGTATATTGTTCAGAAACATGGAATGTAAAGACAATAGAAAAATGTATCTTGAGGAGAACAGAAAGAGTCATGACTTTAAAAAATGTGTGGTGTTAAAATATCTGATAGAGAGAAAAACAGGGGAGCTCATGGAAAGGTTGGCTTTGGAAGAAACTGTTGTGGCAGTGGTTTTATTTGAGATGGATGGGCCACGTGTTGAGGAGGGAAGATGATGAACCTGTGAAAAAAAACATGGGATCTGGAAGTAGATGGCATTAAGAGGAAAGGGCAGACCAAAGATTACATGGAAAGATATGGTGTAGAAGGAAAGCAGTAAGGCTGGTCTGAACAAGGAGGATGATCAAGATAGAAAGAAGTGGAAGGAGGGAGTGTCATCATGGATGAGAGTCAGTAACCCCTTGTAAACATGGTAAAAGGGAAAAATGTAGACTAAGATAAATGATGATGATGACAATGATCAGGATGATGATTAGGCCAGAGTGTAAATGTCAAAGAATTCAATTTAAAAGCTCTGAAAGAAAACAGAATTCAGAGAAATTTCAGATACCAGACTACTGTGATGCAACAAAACAATTAGACTCCACTGAGCACCACTGTAATTTGTTTTGAAAAGGAGAGATGTTTTCTAATGGTTTGAAAATTTAACAATTGAAAATGTGACAGTATACGGAAATTAAAGAATTCTTTTCAGATATATGGTCGTCAAACAAGTTAAATAAATATAAATCACCCAGACACAAGCGATAGATTCTTATTTTTCTAGAACAGATTACAGTTATATTTACTCTTTATTCAACCCCCTCTAAAAGCTCTCAGAAAATATATTTGTTGACAGGGAGCATGATTTCATTCTCTGACATCTCAAGTAGGTATTGAGACTGAAAGGGTTTAAGGCTATCCATGCATGCTCCAGGGAAACTAACACCCTGTTTACACACAAAACTTTAATATTGAATCTTGATAAAGCTAGCCAGCACACAAAGATTCCATGGTGTTTGCTCAGATGTAAAAAAGCAAAAGCATTTTTCCCAAGAGTAACTTTTGTCTTACCTGCACAATGGCTGGCCATGCCAATGATTAGCTATCCCAAAACAGTACAGCTTTACAGGTTAGTTTTGAAACACTCACTAACAAACATGTGGCATATAATATATTCCATCGTATAATCATGGATCGTAATAACAAATGGTGTAATGAAACTATGCTTTAACCCCACTTTGGAACGGTGTACGACAGATTCGTTAGGAAGCGTTTAAACACAAAATTACATGGTATAACTATAATATTTTTGGAGAGGTAATCATAGGCATAGCCAACAATTGCTGGGTTTACTCAGGTTGTTAAAAACATTCTGTGTGTGAACACGGGGGTATAACACCTAGATTGTATCTATATGTCTCATCTTCCCATTGTCCAAAAGTGGCTCCAACGCTGCAACACTTGAATGGATTTTAAAGTGTCTGAGAAGTTGAAGTATTGCAGCCAAACAACAACAGATATATCAGTTTTGCTGAAGCATGGTCTACCTAAACTGAATTTTTGTTTTGTCATTGTAAAAGTTCACATTCCTCCGAGAAGCCTGTCTGTGTCTTATTGGTTTTTTTTTTTTTGCCAGAGTTGTTCAGAGCTTTAGCAAAAAAAACTAAACTAGGGTTAAAATGATACAGTGCCTGATAGATATAAAGGTCATCTATGATTAAATATCAAACAAAGTTATACAAATGCATTGTATTTTTATACTAACTGTAAATAGCAGAGGAGCATCAACTACAAATCCAAAATATCAAATCGGAAATATCCAATTTTATCCTCTGAACCACACCACTTGACACAGCTAGCCAAGAGGTGTGGGATCAACATTTGTTGGACTTGGCCATGCCCATGGTAAGCTATCCCCCTAAAAAAAAATTTAAATAAAATATTTAAGGGGAAAATAGTTAATTAATTAAGTTTAAAAATACAGCTATATGATGGAATTCTGTGCTCACAATGTTACTGTCAGAAATCCAACAAGTAAAGTGGATCTTTAATCTCCAAACTCACAGCTCATTCTGATACAAATTAAATGTTAGCAAAGTCAACAAGATCCCCAAGCTCTCGAAGGCCACTAATGGTTCAAATAAGAGATCTATCATATTGGATCAGCTGCATAAAACCCTCTCTTTGCAAGTAGTCAATAAACATAAGGACTGGTTTTTAGCCTAACCCAAACAATGGAAAGTATCAAAAATAGCGACCATACTAGTAATTTACTCAGGATGTCAGCAGCAACAAAGGTGTCATAATGCCCATCAGGTGTTTAATCTTAAGATTTGCCTCTTTTTATTGATTTCCTCTTATTTATTTTAGAGCACTTTTAAGTGTATCTTTCTTTTTAAAAAATGCAAACTCTCCCAGGGCACCCATCACATTCTGATAAATAAACCAGATCTCAAAGTAGCAATGTCAATAATGTCCTCAAGCCTTAGAAGGCCACTTATGGGTCAGCTATGGGGATGTATCACAGTGGATCAAAACCCTTTCTTTACAAGTAGTCAATAGGCGTTTAAACATTGTTCTTTGGAAAACACTCTTTTAATAATGGATCCCACGCCATAAAATCACTTTAAATGCGTGTGATGACCCAGAAGTGGTCTGAAAGAGAGAGGGACCTAGGGTCACCTCAAGACATAATTAGAGTCTTCCTGACACAGCAACAACAAAAAACCTGTCCTTGCTTAAACCAAAATGCAAATAAGCCAGACTTTTTGAACAATTTTGAGTGAAGACAATGCTCTTTGCCTGCTCTAATCACAGTAGGACAAATTATCGTAATAATTCATTTTCTCTTCATGCTGGTGCTGCAGATTTTGAAAAAGGAACAATACTACTTGTTTCATATTTGTTTAGTAATCTGCACCATTCATGCCACACAAGACTTATTCAAATATCATTGTCAGAACTAAAAGAGTAAATCTTCTTCCAGGCTGATTTGGTTTGGTTTACTTGGTTGGATGGGGAAACAGCAATTCCAGTAGGCCTATATATATTTATGTAATTATCTTTTTTGGAGCCAGTAGGGCACTAACTCTATGCAGAAGTGCATTAATCAATGCCTATTTCGCTCTCAACAGAAAACCCTAATGCAAGTAATTTCCTCTTCTTATCTGTACATCTTCACTTTCACCACCATCTCATCTGAAGCGGTTTAGGTTCTCATACGCTTTAAAAACGCTACCAATTCAGCTTAGCTAAGCCAGTCAAATCTCACACAACCCCTTGAGTGGGGATTTAACACTCAAGTCTGACTGTCTTTGATTCGGGCCCAACTCTTCATGGTGAGGGATACCTTTAGCGATTAGCACGGGGAAATTTGATACAATTGCATGATTTGGAAAGAGTTTGGTTTGCGGGCGGGATGAATGACCTCTTTCTTGGTGTAAGGCATTGTCCTGTCTAAATTTGTTCTGGGTAGCAAGATTTTAAAGAAAGAGTCTGATTTCGTAGATAGTGTTGAAGTATGCAACCTACATTGAATTGAACTCTCCCTTATCTATCTGGACATGTTCTTTTGAGGTTTAATTAATCACAAACTTATTTATGCTCGTTTTCAATGCATACATGTAAATGATATATCTTAGGTGGAATGCATTTTAATCAATCTATTGAATAAATGTAAAAATATCTAAAAACAAATAAGATTTAACTTTGAAAAACTTTCAATTCTTAATGATTGGACTTATCAGATGTTATTCCTAATTCTGAACTGTCACCTCAAACCCAAATCTTGTTTTGTTTTACATATTTTTCAAATTTGTCAAATAAAAAAAAAAGCCATTTTTCAAATTAGTCGAAAAATGGAAATATGAAATTAAAAATCTAAGAACAAGATGAGTGATGGTGTATTATCATTTTACACAGAATGAACTGCCATCTTATCCTTTTATCCTGCTCTATCACTCAAAACCAAATTTACTCTCTTTCTTGCTTTTCTACTATAAGCATATTTCAATCATTTAGATTAAAAAAAAAAATCATATTAGATATTTATGAATTATTAGTGATGGCTTAGTACAATTTTACACATCATATTAATTTGCCTTTTGGTAAGATTTTCTTCCAGCTTCAAGTGTTTTACCTTTATAATAAAGAAGATATTAACGCCGCTCTCGCTCACACCTGAAGAAATTTCCTTTAAATATGTTTAAAGTCTGGCCTAGGGAAGGAGTGTTTTTGCAACTCTGCCTCCCTAATAATCCACTATACAAATGCCAACAATAGAGTGCAATTGAGCTATTGGATCTGAAAGTTATTGGGCATGTGATATGCCCTGGAAAGAACACACTCCATAAAATATATTCCCACTGCTGTATAACTACTTTTATGCTGCAGTCACACAGACACTTACGTTGAGTTACGTCCAGTTGCATCCAAAAATTATTTTCTTTTCTACGGATTCACACGGATGCCTTCCCATCATAGTCATAAGTGGAAATAGTGATAATTTCGTTCATCCAATAAAACAAAGAAATACATAAGAAATGATAGAATAGAAGACGAAACAAGGATAAAACAACAAATACGTAACTAAACGTAAGTGTCTGTGTGACTGTAGCATTAGATCCAAATTAATCATTAATGTAGTTTATTCGTTTATTCAACCAGTGAATTAGGTCACATTAATTTCAAACTGCATTGTATAAAAACTATGTGGTGACCACAATGTTAATGGCCTAACATTATAAATTGTCTAATTTGCTCATTACTCAGCCATAATATTTTCTAGCTAATTCGCAAAATAGCTTTCATTTATGAATATGTAGTATTGATCTTTTAAGGTAAATTTTGTTGGGATTTATTTAGAAGCTTTTTTCTGAAACCCAATGTTACCTTACCTTTAATGGCCCTTATCGGAAGTATCACTTGACACTAGTAATAGTCTACAGTAATACTCTCGTCATCGTTATAACAAAAAAAAAGTGTGGTGTATATGAAAGAAATCATTTCCAAAGCAATTTAGAAGCCTTGAGATTTCAATGGCAATAACAGGAAATAGGCTGGTCCACTTACATTGAAGAACTACTGTGAGATGTTTAATGCAGGAAAAAATTGTTTAACTACATGCCTTCCGGGGGATACAAAGAATACATCATACTTTGGCTTGGGCACTACTTGAGCATCTCAATATTAAAAGAGATCTGCAATTTTAAAGACAACATCATTAATCTGTAGTGGATATTCAGATAACCATGTCTTGAAACTATTCCTCCAAATAGACAGACTTTTTAACCCATTGAGGACTGAGCATAAATATATTTGTGCTAAGGTCTATGGGAAATGCGTGTTATAGCCAAATCAGCTTGTCTCCAGCAGGTTAAGAAAGTATATGGACATGTTGAGTGATATCATTTAACCATTCTGAACTTTCTTTTCAATTATTAAAGCACCAGCCAAGACTATTTGACAGGGTCTTGCTGAAGAAAAACTGATCTATAGAGTTTACAATAGGGTTTATTTTAGGCTCAAGATTAGGATCAAAGATTTAATAGCCTCTATTCTAAACTGGAGACTGAATTTGTACAAGCCAGAAGTTTGCACGGTTCTATTGTTGCGATCCCTTTATCTGATGCTCTTTCAAAAAGGATAGCACAATAGCACTGCACAAACTTCTGACTCATACAAACTCAGTCTCTGATTTAGAATACGGGCAATTTTGTTTTAGGGATAAATTAAAAAGAAAATTATGTCGTCCATCCACATGAAATATTGAAAGAGTTGATGATGTGCAACCATCTACCCTTGAAATCATGAGACACCTACTAAATAAAGGATAACACCAGTCATCAAAGTCACTATTCCAGGAGACAAGGTTCCTTCCGTTCAGTTTAGTCCCACGTGTAGAACTAGGCGTGATTCACGGCAAAAACCCTGCAATGAATCATATATATATTGAGAGAAAGGTTCAGTTTTTAATATTTCTATATTATTCTCTGAATCACTCGACAGACTCATGTTGTTTTTCAATGCTATTGCATATTCCCGGTGACTAAATCTGTTGGAAATGAAAATTGAAGAAAATGCCAATAAAAATTTGATTAATTATGATGTTAAGATAACACTGTGTGAAACAGGATCATAAAATACAAAGGGAAGTAAAGATTATCAGAGGAAATGTAATCTGTTATGAACTTTAAGAAATCTAGAGTTGAAAATATCGAAAACTAGAAAAAAATCATAAATCAAATCATGTTGTGACATTACAATAAAACCAACACTTGATAGGCCATACAGATCAAACATCCTAAAAACACAATTTATGTAAGACAGTCACAACTATATAAATAGTCATACAAACACACCTGCAATGATGGAAATGTTCCAAGTCGGGTGCATTTTATTAAAGACAAATTGCTTGAATTCCCGAAAATGTACCTTATACAAATTATTTTCATTTGAAAGAGCTCCTAGATATATAATGTTGCCAAGCCTTTCATACATGTGTGTAAATTTTATTGAAGAAATATTATTTGAATTTCTAATCCATCTACTGGAGAAAAAAAATATTCAGATATGTTGGTATACAAGACATACATGTATACATAAATATTATATCAAAGTCTTGAATATTTTCTCAAGGAAACATTGCCTGACTTGCTCCATGAAAATAATCCCTTTAATAGGCAAATTTGTGTTTGCTGTACAAAATACTCCTAGATATAAAATGCATCGAGACTCTCGCAGATTTTTTAAATGAAACATCACTTGAATTGTTAACCTTATTCCATCTTACTTAATACAAATCACATCTTTGCCACTCCTTCAGCAGGAGGCATCTGTAGAATGTCCTAATGAGTGCAGACATTCCATGAAAGAAATTCTAACAGTTTTTGCCTTGGAAATGCATCACACCTCTAGACTTGAGGATGGTATTGTCATATCTTTCCTCCTCTTTACATCCTATGGGTCAATTATTTTGGCTCCTTCTATCATCGATCCGTTACAACTTATATTGATCTCAATTTTTAGGCATGTAGCATCTGGGGATTGATAGAGTTATGTTCAATATAAAGGAGATGAAACTCATTTATTTACTTAAAAATCCTAAAATTGGCAAAAAATCTGAAAAGCACATGTGAATTGGACGAAAAAGCTTTTAAAATGGCTCAAAATAGATAAAAATGTGAAGTAACAAATTTCCTGCATTCAGCATGTTCAGGAAATTTCCCAAAAAGGGGCATCTTTTCCTGAAAAGTTGCATCCCACATTCTAAGGAAATTACTAGTATCCTGGGCAAATTTTATGAAGATTTTTATTTCGTCAAATATTTATCAGCTCAATAATCATTGATAATTTCCCCTTTTTGCAACAAATTTTCCTCAAAATATAAAGAAAAAAGTTTTTTGAGGCGAACTCCTCTGAATGATTTCTAATCTCTTCACAAATCTCTATGATCATTTTTTTTTTTCTGAATAATTATTCTTACATCTACAATTTATTTTACAAATGTGTTCCTATGTCATGTGGATGCCAAATGCAACTTTCTACCTGTGATGTGCGATCATAACAAATCTCATAGAAGCATTGGCTCATGATCCCTCCCTCCTCAACCTTCCAAATTACAGTTTGTCCATGTTTTCTCAACCCAGTGAGCAGGCCTATGGCAAGCCTCGTATGAGTGACATAAGGACTCAAACTCTGTGTTTGATCATAATAGTGATTCATCGTATCAAAATGAGACACAAGTCGCCAACACAGAGTCAAAGATATTGGCAAAATAATCCATTTCTAAATACTCTCCCCTTATCAATTTATCTCCATTTTTTGTTACAGAGCACACATGAAACATTGAAGATTACAAAAATTAAAAAGCATTCTTCCCCAAATTTGACATTTTTATTTTTTTGCTGATTTTCTTGACCGTTTGCTGAGTTTGTTTGGTGACTTGTGTCTCATTTTGATGTGATAAAACACAATTATGTCATCATCGGCCCTATAAGGAGTCCCTCCCAACAGGATTCCATGAACCCTGGCCGTTCCGGCTCTGTCTGAATCACCTGCGGGCTGGAGTGGGCCGTTGCAAGGTATTACTGGCCAAATGGGGCATCAACACTGAAGGAAGGCCAGTATGCGAATGCGGAGAGGAGACCATGAGTCACCTTCTACAATCCCCTTTTTTCCCCTACCTCTGCTCTCAAGCTTATCTTACTACTCTTTCGCCTAATGGGATCGCCTGTATTCGGTACTTAATGGGTAGAGTCTAATTCAGAGTTGGATTCCCTTAAGAAACAATCTATACAATGTAAAAAATGATCTCTAAATGTAATCAGGTATAATTAAAAAATAATCAAAAGGACTCGAGAAGAAGAAGAAGAGATACAATTATGATTTAACACCCTTCTGGCTCACAGTAGACGATGTGTTATAACTGTCACCCGGGGTGATGGTTTGTCCGTATGTTGAATAGGAAGTTATTAACCTTCCTGGAGTGCCAGGCTTGGTTGAAAATGACTCAATCCATACACTGACCTAGTGGGGTACTGTTTAAGCCAATACTTTTGCTTTTTTGAACTAGTTTGGGAAATTTATGAGTGGATAATCTAACAATTTTTGTTATGTTTTGATTATAATAAACAGCCTTATATGAAAGTGAAATTTTTTGCGAAGAAAGACTCACAAAATTCTCAAATATAAACCATCGCAAAAATAAGGTACATATAAATTCCATACTATAACTATACTGATGCCTTGCTTTTTAGCTTAATATTTTTTTAATATAAATTTTGTACAAGACAAGCATGTGCTTAAAATCTAGTGCTCTTTTTTATGCATAAAATATTACCAAAACGGTCTGTTAATTTGCAAAAATGCCTTTTCATACATAAAAATGTTTTACCAGGATCTTAGAAACTTAAAAGCTAACCAAAATGTCTTCATGGGAACAACAATAGCATGATGGCTCACCATTTACACCATCCCTCTAGTCACTCATCCTAGCCCATCCTTCTTTAAATTTCTACATTTCAAATTTTAGAAAATATCCAATTAAAGAAATTAATCCACCTTGTTTTGAATGCCATCATCAATAATCAGGATATTGGCATTCCTAGCAATTTGTTCCTCTCCGTTCACATGGGAAAGTTCTCTAAACTGAGGACGCGTCCCAAGGGGAATGGTGAATACTTCTAAAGATCTTGCCCCAAGATATGTCTTGTATCATAGGGTGGATGGAATCCTGTGAATTTATCAGGACATGCCATCTCACTTCAAGTGCATCCAGAGGCACAGAAATGAACTCAAATGACCCAAAGAAACTAGACTGACTGTGACTTTTGAACTATTTCTGCTCCAAGATAGTATTGCTGATCTTTAATATTTACTTCCATGCATAAAAAAAGTCTTTTAAACTTCTTTTTTTTAAACTGTCCGTGCACAAAGGGATATAAATTTTAAAAAATCATTTTGTTTGTTTTTCTTGATTCTATGACAATTACTCTGGTGAAAATTGCTCTACTGCAATTTGAATGACAAACTTTAACCCTTGACTTTACACTATACTCTACCATAAATCTAACCCTAAACCTAACATAAAACTCATTGCAACCCAAACCCTAAGCCTACATATTTATAGACAAAATAAAGGCTGGTGCAATGGTCGCAGGAGCAAATGTCAGTTCACAATATTTCTCTTGCGAATATCAAAGAATTAAAAATATATCAGCAATAAGTCATTGACTAATTTTGCGATTAACAAGGACAATCAGGACAGTCCACAAATAGATAAATATGAAGGAAGAAACTAATGAAACCAATTAAACAAAATATCCGGCATATAGGCACAACTTTAATTGCATAACACTTATAATTAGCAAGCAGAAGGTATGGAAAGATGTCAGCAAGGATGCGTATCTATGAGAACATGATGGGATTCCGCCCAAACAGTGTGTGTGCAGGGATACACCTTGATGATTTCTGTGTTTACCAGTGTAGGAAGAGACCAATCATTAAGCGGTTTTCGGAGCACTACGGTAGCATGACTACGGTAGCTCTCCAGAGCAAAACACGAACTGCGCATGCGCAACTCCCTTTTTGATACCCGCTTCTTCCAAACAGGACGGTAGTTCGAGCGATTTTAGCCGTACGGTGTAAGAATGAGTAACGGTAGGCAATAGTCTTGGTAGTGTTTTATGTACAATAAATCAAAGAAATGCAATTCAATGAAAAAGCGGCAAATGGAAGGAACAAAGAAAATACATAAGAAATAATTGAAAGAGAAGAGAAAAGAAGATAAAACAAAGAAATACAAAAGAATTTATGGGAGAGAAGGAAAGAAGGATAAAACAAAAGAATACATAAGAATTCATAGGGAGAAAGAGGAAATAAGGATAAAAAAACAAAGAAATACATAAGAATTTATAGGAGAGAAGAGAAAGAAGGATAAAACAAAGAAATCATAATAATTTTATAGGAGAGAAGAAGAAAGAAGCGATAAAACAAAGAAATACATATAAATAATTTAGAGGAGAGAAGAGGAAGAAGGAATAAAACAAAGAATATACATAAGAATTTATAGGGGAGAAGAGGAAAGAAGGATAAAACAAAGAAATACATAAGAATTTATAGAGAGAAGAGGAAAGAAGGATAAAACAAAGAAATACATAAGAATTTATAGGAAGAGAGGAAAGAAGGATAAAACAAAGAATACATAAGAATTTTATAGGGAGAGAAGAGGAAAGAAGGATAAAACAAAGAAATACATAAGAATTTATAGGAGAGAAGAGGAAAGAAGGATAAACAAAGAAATACATAAGAATTTATAAGGAGAGAAGAGGAAAGAAGGATAAAACAAAGAAATACATAGAATTTATAGGAGAGAAAGGAAAGAAGGACAACAAAGAAATACATAAGAATTTATAGGAGAGAAGAGGAAAGAAGGACAAAACAAAGATATACATAAGAATAATATAGGAGAGAAGAGGAAAGAAGGATAAACAAAGAAATACATAAGAATTTATAGGAGAGAAGAAGAAAGAAGGACAACAAGATATACATAAGATTTATAGAGAGAAGAGGAAAGAAGGATAAAAACAAGAAAATACATAAGAATTTATAGGAGAGAAGAGGAAAGAAAGGATAAACAAAGAAATAACATAAGAATTTAATTAGGAGAGAAGAGGAAAGAAGGATAAAACAAAGAAGTACATAAGAATTTATAGAGAGAAGAGGAAAAAGGATAACCAAGAAATACATAAGAATTTATAGGAGAGAAGAGGAAAGAAGGACAAAACAAAGAAATACATAAGAATTTATAGGAGAGAAGAGGAAAGAAGGACAAAACAAAGATATACATAAGAATTTATAGGAGAGAGAGGAAAGAAGGATAAAAAAAAGAAATACATAAGAATTTATGGAGAGAAGAGGAAAGAAGGACAAAACAAAGAAATACAAAAGAATTTATGGGAGAGAAGAGGAAAGAAGGATAAAACAAAGAAAATACATAAGAATTCATAGGAGAGAAGAGGCAATAAGGATAAAAAACAAAGAATACAGATAAGAATTTATAGAGAGAAGAGGAAGAAGGATAAAACAAAGAATATACATATAATTTATAGGAGAGAAGAAGAAAGAAGATAAAACAAAGAAATACATATAATAATTTAGAGGAGAGAAGAGAAGAAAGGAAAAAAACAAGAAATACATAAGAATTTATGGGGAGAGAAAGAAGGATAAAACAGAAAAAATAAGAATTTTAGGAGAGAAGAGAAAGAAGGATAAAACAAAGAAATACATTAAGAATTTATAGAAGAAGAAGGAAGAAGGATAAAACAAAGAAATACATAAGAAATTTATAGGGGAGAAGAGGAAAGAAGGATTAAAACAAAGAAATACATAAGAATTTATGGAAGAGAAGAGGAAAGAAGGATAAAACAAAGACAATACATAAAGAATTTATAGGAGAGAAGAGGAAAGAAGGAATAAACAAAGAACTACATAAGAATTTATAGGAGAGAAGAGGAAGAAGGCACAAACAAAGAAATACATAAGAATTATAGGAGAGAAGAGGAAAGAAGGACAAAACAAAGATATACATAAGAATTTATAGGAGAGAAGAAGGAAAGAAGATAAAACAAGAAATACATAAGAATTTATAGGAGAGAAGAAGAAAGAAGGACAAAACAAAGATATACATAAGATTTATAGGAGAGAAGAGGAAAGAAGGATAAAACAAAGAAAATACATAAAGAAATACATAGGAATTGGTTGAAAGAAGAAGAAATAAAGAGGAGATACACAAAAATGCTATTCAACCGTCGTCTTCGCAGACTGCGAAAGCGCTTAGAAGTCACGACGGTAGTTCGAGTGCGAGGCCAGTACGGTCGATTAAACCAACCGTCTTGTTACCTACCGTAGTGTTCCCGAAAGCTCATTATTAATGATCTTTTAGGGTCTTTCACACCAGTGGCAAATGAAATTGGTACTAAGGTCTCTTAGGTCTCTTATCTACAACGAACGATACACTAGTGGATAAATCCCCCAAATATTGTGAAATTAAAGTTTTTCAATAAGGGAGGTACAGTATGCCATTTCTCCTGCTGCCTGGAAAAAATACATTCTGATTGTACAAAAATATCCAATCAGAAATTTATCTAACAAGTCCAATATGGCACATGAAAAACCAGAGAACAGTTACCCAGAAGTTCAGGAATTTTGCTTCCAAATTAGCGAAATCCAAAATGTCAGGACCTAGTCAGCTATAGGCCTAACCTAAAGTTTGAGAACTAACCCTCGTTTGTTTGGGGATTTTCCTTTCAAATCAGATGATCATCCCATACACCAACATTTACATTTCCAAAGGTAGTTTTCTATTTAAGTCCTGTACACCCCCCCCCCCCCACCCACACACACACACACACACACCATTCCCTCGGATGAAAAAGTAGGACTTTCTTTTGCAAATCTGAGGAGTGAGAATCCACCTATACAGGGTACCAAATTGGGTGTGCTTGATGACAGCAATTAGCTTATCTCTAGTGGTGGGTGTAGCATCACAGTTGCCTCAGGTCTATATCTCTGTGTCCTCAAATGACCTGTTACCAAGCTTGTGTTATTTTTCTGTGACCTCAGGTGACCTCAGAGGGTCTTTTCTTTATCTTGTGTGCAATTATCATTGCAAGGATTTCGAATGTGAAAATATCTTGTCTTATCTTTCTATAATCTGGATGATTATCTTATAATATACATGAAGATTTGTCTCTGTTTGTCTTTAAATAACCTAACCAACATTAATAAACCCAGACCAGACATCAACACAGTGAAATTGTGCTCTGAAAAGGCAGTATGCATGTTCAAACAATTAGTACATTTTATGGGGATGTTTGGTTAATTAAGACTCCCTGATGGGACCAATGATTGTGTTTATTTGATACCAGAAGAATAACAACACTCTGTAATAGAATATAGGTTAGTTGATTAATTAGGCTATAAAAGCGTAAGTGTATCAGATAGATATCTTTCTTCATTTCTGGAGCAACCTGTCACAGGAAATGTTATCATGTCAGAGTGGAAGTACTACTAGTATTCATTATACATATGGGTTGTTTTACGATCAGGGTACACCGTCAAAAAATGGCCTTCTGTGCACCATAAAACGAAATTTGGGTAACGTCATATCAATTTTTTGATGGTAAGCTATTGGGCACTGTTAGAGCAACCTACAAGAGAAAAATGAATTATTGACCATAACTCATTTTTCAAAAAATTGACCATATCTGGCAATTTAGGGCAAAATTGCAGTCTCATTTTATTTTTTCTAATTTTGAGCATGAGCTTCTTTATTATTAGCAATCATTAAGCTTGTTTTTCCAATCAGAATTGACTACTGAAATGTGATTGTTTAAAAACTGAAAACCCAAGAAGCTACAGTTAATCTGATTTTTTGTGACCATTAACCAAAAATGGGGTCCCAATTCTGTCAAAAAATGTCCTCTCCGAATTTGGGGTTTTTACGCATAGTTAGACATCACTTGATGAAAAATGTTTTTGTCTGTAAGAACACTTGTATATATGCCACAAACTTATAATGTTTACTTTGCCAACATCCACTTCTTTTTCAGACAGTTCACGTTGCAATGCTGTCAAATCACGTTCCGTCAAAAACGTCCTCTCCGAAAAATGAAGCAATTGACCTTACGTGTGATACAAAATTTGAACCCCTATAGAAAAATAAGTTGGTGACCTCATGCCTCCAAATTTAAAATCGATATCATTTTACTTGTCTAGAACACATACACAAAAATTTGGGGGAAACAAAACAACTTTTTTTTTTGGTCCAGTGAGACAAAATGGTGTACCCTGATCGTAAAACAACCCATATCTTACCTGCTTCTCATGTTGTTTGCTCTATTGTTCTTTTTGTGACTTACTTGTTTTTGAGCAGTCGGATCACAATTAATCAATTCATTACTTGAGGTTTCTCCTACAACTGAAGAAAACAACCAGCACATGATTTTATCAACTGAATGAATATAAGCTATTTTCAGACAATAAAAGCAACAGCAATGATTCCTGAAGTCCATGATTAAGAAGCAATCGCAAAATTTCATCAAATTTTCTCCAGAATTGATTGAAAATGTATACTTTATCATCGATTTGTTATGGCTCAGCCGTCTCTCCTTCCATTCACATAGGTGAAAGACCTGAGAGTGCGATGATCGTTAGATAGAAGTTGATTTGCAAGTAATCTAGTCACACTGTCTGGTGAAAATCCAACATGATTCGGTTACATATTCAAGAGGCCGCAGGGATAAGATAGCTACCCATATCATCACCGATTTGCTTCCACCTGTACAGAAGAGCAAACAACCTGGAACAGCTGCTAGTTTCTTTTCTTCAATCTTGTTTTTCAGGATTTTTTACCGAATTTCTTCAAGGCAATTTGCGTATATCATTTTCATTATAACATTTGAACTTTTTATTTGTTGGTGTAATGTCTGTAAAATGAAAATATTAAGAGATCTTATAATTCTACTTCCTACTTTAGTGAGCTTCTTTTTTAAGAAACTGTGAATGCTATGATGTTATTGTGGTATGCTATTACAAATTGCAAAAATGTCAAGGACAGCAAGTTGAACATTTAGAGTTTTATTGCCCACATTTGTGAAGTTACCATACATGATTTCTCAAGGGTGTTTGTCCTGTCTTGATACAAAATTAAAAGCCATGTCAATGTGTGCATGTAGATAAGAATGAAAGATAAGTTTATAAAATAAGTGGTTGGTTTTGTGTCTTGCTCCTAGCATGGATCCATGCTCCTAGAATTGAAGGGTTTGTAAACACTGACTCAGCTCAACAAACACATTAATAGGCCTACTGTTTGATTAGTACATTCATGTTAAAGAAGAGGTAAAATGATGCTAACCATTGGCACAGATTCGGCACACATTATAGATATCTAGGGTGATCAAGAATAAATAAATAATTCCCCAGTTACAATAAATGACTATGTGTATATACATCAAGTCCTATATGCCTCAGATGTATACAGCAATATTCAGTATTATAAGTTTTTTTTCGTTTGTTTTATTACAATCTCCACTTTATCCATCTAGCCCAATTTTGCTTCCCACAAATGTGCCCCCCCCCCCAGAAAAAAACCTAACAAACATGCAAAGAAATTACAATTTATCTACATAAAGAATATAGTTATAACTTGTGAGATAGGAGTGCTAAACATTGATAACTGAAAATGAATTTCTTTCCTGTTTTAAACAAATTTTCAGCTAAGAATCTCACAGGATCTCTCAAGGGCACGGCTGCACAAGAGGGAACACAAAAATATATTGACTGGGTCCTAAATTCTTGTAGGTATATTATACCAGAATTCATCCCCGGTTCTTGAAATTGTTACTCCAAAACTATAGGGAAATAACTGCTTGACAGTTTGCAATATTCTCTGGCTTTTTCAGCCAGGAAATTCATGTTTGCTCTTCATGTCTTTGAGAATTTAGTTCTCTGAACGATACAGTGCAAACATATCATATACCATGCATTGCCCAGCACTGCTTTCACCTTTTTCATTGGAGCTTGGCTTCCTTGCAACTTGATGAAGGTATACCTAAAGGCAATGGTAATCAGCACTCGCCAGAACACGGTTCTTGTTACATGTGGGACTACAGAAGAATATTTTCCTTCAGAAACTTTAGTATCTTCTTCTTCTCTTCTTCAGTGTAGACCTGTGTCCTTCAGACTTGAAGATTATTACAGGCGATGTGTGTGACTGGTGCTTGTGCTGGGCGGTGCGGTTGAGCAAAAATAATATCACAGGTGCAAGTAAAAAGAAATTGTTGCATTTTAGGCTGCCTGCATCTCCATCAGTCTCTGCCGGAAGGACTCGACTGATGGGGAGAGATGACATCCGGTGGTAGGGTATTCCATGTCTTTACAGTCCGAGGAGAAGAAGGATTGTCTGTGTTGTTCAGTCCTAGAGAGAGGCAGCTGGTAGCCTTGGGCATGGACATGTCTTGTTGCTCTCAGAACTGGTGTGATGTAAGGTGCAGTGGTGAAGTCAACAGTGTTGTGGTGCATTTTGAAGAAGAGAACCAGACGGAGGACCTCTCGCCTTTCCTGTAGTGAGCGCCAAGTTAGCTCTCTCAGCAAGTCAGTTACACTTGATGTTATTGTGGTGTCTGTTGAGGGCAAATCTGGCAGCTCTTCTCTGGATCATCTCAAGCTTATGGATGTTTTCTCTCGGTGTATGGGGGTGGGGGGGGGGTCCAGATTGGTGCTGCATACTCCACAAGTGGGTCTCACAGGGAGAAGTAAGCCATAAGTACCTGAGACGGATTGAGTTGATGCGCAAGGTTTCTCCGTAAGAAAGGCAAGGGTAGCTGTTGGCTTTACACTAAGTGTTGTCTACATTGCTATATTCCACCGTAGATCGAAGAGATGGTCAAACCAAGGTAACTTTGCATGTAGAGAGGTCTTAGAGATTTTCCCCTGGGATGAGTATGGTGATCTATCGGTTGCTCTTACGGGTGACTCTCAGGCACTTGGCACTTGTCAGGATTGAACTCCATGAGCATTTTCTGGCCCGGCTGCTAGCGCATCTAAGTCAGTTTGGAGTTGTATTGGCATCAATCGGCAGATTTCACTGTCATGTAGATTAGTGTATTTCATCAGCGAAATAGTCGTACATTGGGAAATGAGGTGTCGGCAGGTCGTGATGAAGAAGAGGAAAGGCTAGGACCGAAGAACGGATCCCTGGGGTACGCCTCTGACTGCACTGCCAGTGTAGGATGATGTTCCCCTCTAGTACAACTTCTTGTGTGCGATTGAGAAGGAAGCCCTTAACCATCTCGCTGTAACACCCCTGAATGCCATAATATTGCAGTTTCTACCAAAGGCGACGATGTCCCAACCTTGTCGAACGCTTACTCAAGTCAAAGGTACTATGATGTCCGTCCTGTTTCCTTGCTGCATGTTTATTCTGTAGAATCCCCAATAAACCCGGAAGTTGAGTTTCACACGACATTCTTGACCTGAAGCCAAATTGTTAGAGGATACAATATGTCATGGATTGCTGCATGCCGCATGATGCTGCTGGTTATGATGTGCTCCATTACCTTGCAGCAAACACAGGTGAGGGAGTTGGTCTGTAGTTAGCCTGCATATCCGTTCGTGTTTGCCCTTCTTGAACACAGGGACACATTTGCCTGTCGCCACTTGTTCTGGTAAGACCAGTTGTGTATGACTTGTTGTAGATGCAGGCTAGTCATGGGCGCCAACCAGGAGCAAGGGTTTGAAGAATTCTTGGTGTTATTCCATCGGGACCTGCAGCTTTGTGGACCTTTAGCTTTTCCAACAGTTTTTGGACTCCTGGTGTGGTTATTAAAACATCTGGCATATCTGGAAATGGCGAGACTTCTGGAAGGAGATCGTCGGGTAACTCAGTCTCTCGAGTAAACACCGATTCAAACTGCTGGTTTAGAGTGTTGGCAATTTCCTTAGAATCAGATATGCGTCTTCCGTCCTTTATCAGTTGCGTGATACCAGCTTGGTCTGTTCTGTTGTGCTTGATGAACTTCCAAAACTTCTTCATGCCCTGGTACTCATCCTGATCATCTGGTGTTATCATATCCTCGATATAGGCCCAGTAGGCACTTCTCAATTCTCTCTGGATACGACGTTTA
>CALNVZ010003435.1:10096053-10138884 GCA_940671915.1 Paracentrotus lividus | reverse complement strand
CCCCCCCCCCAATCTCCCAGATGTTCAATTGAATGCATGCATTATCTTGTTTTGTTTGTTTCCGTATGTTAGTTTTCCTCAATTAAGTATTAATTTTTTTAATATTTCAATTTCTGTCAATTCGTCGGGTGATATCATCCTTTTTCATTGATGGAAGAAAATAAATTTCCGTTTTCAATCTGGAATAGTCTCCACCCATCATCAACCCCTTGAGTGAGACATCATTAAAATGTAAGGTTAAAGATACCACATCTATCCATTTATCTTCCACCATTACCCATCAGTTATTTCCTCTTGCTAAGATCGTTGACATTTTTCGCGCCATGGCTGGACAAGGCGGGAGCTGTTTACAACTTCCATCACCTAAATTCCTATCATAAATGAAATATGCTCTGTCCGTAATCCTCATCATCAAGATGGTGTGGATGTTGTAATATGGGTGAAAAGAAGGACAATGATACTGCTAAAGTAATATATTATAGTAAAAGATGCTCATATACCCAATATATCCAATAAGGACCGAGCTATTTCGCTCAACTATACTCGAAGTGGAAAATATTTATCCAGTGATGAACATTTAAAAGTAGTAAAAGAATAGTTAAAAGTAGCAATATCAGAAAGACTGATTGCACACAACCTTTTAAGCTACACATATAACTAGAGTAACTGCTCATATTATTTCACGTGAGAAGTAACTGGCAATGACAAGAACAGAAAACATAATTCCTTTAACACTCTAAAGGAAATGTTCTAGACATGACATCCTGTCATGTAAATATTTTTGTGAAAACTTTGCACTTCGCCTGCAAAATGTGTTTTTCATGATTTCTACAATTAAACTTAGTCTTATCCTGATTGGGCTAGAAAAAAATCCTTATGAAAAGAGGTTTAAATGATCTAGATCGACAGCAGATATTTTGAGATAAATCCGAACACGGCACTACCCCCATAATTCTGGTTTGATTTGATTTAATTTGTTTTGAATTAAATTTACAAAAATAACTTTTCATGACAAATATGAAACAAATTATACATATCAAAAACAAATAAAATTTTCTAAAGATGGTGTTCACATTAAAAAAAAAATTATAATAAAACAGCAATGTATGATGTGTTGTCGAGATTATTATTTTATTTTTTTTAATTTTTTTTTTTGAAGGGGGGTCTCCCTGTGGGCTTTAGGATTGGCCTACGCCCACTTGATGGGCGTATCCCTTTGTTTCCTCTTTGACACGGAGGTTACCATTTAAAATCTAAGTTCTCCTCATTTAAGGATGATTCCTCAAACTTTGGTCAAAATTTGGTAATCTAATTTTGATGAGAAATCAAAAATAAGTAAAGGCCCCTCGACCACTTCTCTGGGGTTCCCTCGCCAGATGTGCCTTTAATGATTTTTTTTTTTTTTTTTTTCAAACCGTCGTTGCCTCACGATATATTCCGAGTTGATTTAAAATATAGTCATTAGCGGCAGACCCATCTTTGACCAGGTAGGGTGGTATTCAGGTAGTATAATTACTGACAAGTAGGCCCTATATTCATGGTTTTGTTTTGTTTTTATTAATCTATTTTTTCGCTTTGTTTTGTTTTTTGTTTGTTTGTTTGTTTTTTGTTTGTTTGTTTGTTTTTTGTTTTTTGTTTTTTTTTTTTGGGGGGGGTCGGGGGTGGGGGTGGAGGGTGGGGTAATCAGGGCGGGGGGGATGCCGGGTAGGGGTGGGGGTTGGGGATTGGGGTTGGGGGTATCTTATTTGTATTATACATTGTGTATTGAACAAGCATGTCCCGCAATATCCTGCGGCAGATACTGATAATATGGAATTGGGGGGAGCGTGATGATGCGGCAGGGGGGGAGGGCACAGTGATAGAGGCAAAATTCGACAATAAACAGGGTGAAGAAAGTAATTTTCTTATCTATGATTTTATTAACATACTGGTATGCTCAATGTGACATTCTCAACAAAAAGAGGAGGGCTCGCGCCCCTTGTGCCCGCCTGGATCCGCCACTAAATAGCTGAGAAGAAAAATAATTGGTTCTCAAAATTTAGCCGTGTCAAAACAAAAGCATATTTGCAGAAGTTTCTGATAGGCCTATACAGTTTACCAAAGGGTCGTTAATCTGCCGTACATGACCGAAATCACAAATGACAGCAAAATCGATTACGAGAGCAAATGAAATTGACTAAAGTGTCAAGCCATGTTTGATCAGGAAGTTTAAATATCATTACATTGGTGAATGCAACATTTCCGCCCGCATTTACGTTAGCAAATCAGTCATTATAAATATAATGTTCCCTCGTGGAAAACCTCATGAATGAAAGGTCCGTCAGATTGAAGCTTGTGGTTACGAGATGTATAGTCGTCATGAGCCGATTTGAGCTAATCCCAAAATGGGAAGTCTCTTTATTATTGGGGTCGTGAAAACACGTGGGTATTGTCTAAATGAATTAAACATTAAACTCCAAACACTAAACACTACCAAGACTTATTAATAATTGACGTTGAATTGATAGTGTTTATTTTTGGCTTTTGCTTTTTCACAGTTTTTCATAAGTTTAAAAATGAGTACACCTACCAACTTGCATACCTTTACGATCCAAAACCAAAAAGAAAATACGACAAATTCGTAGGTACGCCAATATAAAAGCGAGTGACTTGCCAAACCACGCCCACTTTAAATCTTTCCACCAATCACGGACACGAACGCTAGCCGCACACGCGACCTCACGCACAAAGCGCCTCCCACTAAAAAAAAATATCGAAAACGTCATGGCTCGTGAAAAACACGAAACATGCAGCGACAACTATGCGCGATATCAACCGGCCTCATTCCGCAGTGATGCACAGATGGGGAAACAAATGGGATTCACCGCCGCAAAATATTGACTGAAATCGATGTGGAATTAAATGCCAATTTATTCAAGCTTTTGCGAATAATGGATCTTTACGCTACTGGATTTAAAGCGATGTCTAGCAGAATATCTCAATTTGCATTTTTATTGATGCTTCTGTCAGGAAATGTGCTCGGATTATTAAACAGTCGACAATTTGGCAATGGACTAAATCGGCATGATCGAGGTAAGAATAATATTTTTTGTCAAGTTACTGGATGTTTTGTCTTTCATATTTTAATCGGATTATGTATCCAAAGCGTGGAAAAGGAAATGTCATATTTATTTTTGGCAATAAAAATATAGGCCTCTCATACAACCTGTCATTTTCGTGTACTTTTCGTTTCCCCTTCTTTGATAGCCTTGAGCTACCGAGGCGCAAGTTTTAATAGATAATAACCGTCTAAGGTTGGTGATATAGTAGGAAAGATATTAATAATCGTGGCTTTGCATGAGATGAAGAAAATATATTCAGCATGTGATATATATTCATAATTTATTTAGAATCTCATTTCAATTTCCCTAACGACCAATCATATAATGGTAATCATTAATACACAAATTTGTTGGAGATATAACTTCTGACTTGGCGCCATAATCATCGTTGGTTATCTTGGGGCGGGACACTTGGAAGAGATATCCTTACATACCAATCATCTCGAAAAGCATTTGAAACTATGAATCTTTATCATTAAAATATAAATAAGGATAACGCACTCGTTGAAACAAAACCAAAAAAATAGTATAAAGTACGCTTCTATGATCACAGTGTGAGTGGGCGAGTGTGCGTGAGTACGTGCGTGTGTCTGTATATGTGCGTGGTGGGAAGTGAGGGTACGTCCTAGTCAAATATTTGCCTTCAAAAATGGACCATAGCCGATCCTTTTCAAAATTTTATGTTATTTTAGGATAATGGACCAGGCATAACACTTATATTGTAAGATATCACGAAAATATTCTCAGGGGCATCCAATTTTAACTACTGAGCAATTATTTGCACCGTTTATAACGCGAAGAATTACATTTTTCAAGATAATGTTTGTCAGAAGAGTACACTAGTCGTGTGATCATCGCAAACGTCTCAATTTTCTCCTTTCTTTCCCTTCCGCTGAAAGTTCAATATTCTTTTTAAGTTCCAACACCTCGTTTCTCCATCATGTCTGTCAAGAATCCAAGAGCTCGAATTAAAAACGATATTAATCAAAAATTGTCTCAGCGGTGATCATGATTAAATAATATGACGAGAGTAAGGAATTGAGGTCATTTTAAGGCCTAAATTGTAAAAAGCGACAAAAATATATTTTCTAGACGTATTGTATCATTCATAGGGCTATCCGTTTTCGTTAATAACAAAAAAAAATATACGACTTCTTCATTCCGGATTCTTCCAGTTTGGTTATTTTTACAATTTTCCAATAGTCATAAGATATACCCACCAATTATTTACGTCGCTTGTTTATCTGCTTTTATACCATTTCAATTCCACACAAGCCATCAAGTTAAATAAAACTGGCTTTTAGTGGTACACTGCGTGCCGTTTTACGAAGTAAGTGTAATTTCAAGCGAGCGATTTTGGACTTGATTTTGTCCATCTCCGCGTTGGGTCGTAAAAGAGATATAAAGATGAGGTGATTTACAACCATTATGGCAACATATCTTGCCGCTGTGAAATGTCGATGGTCGGGGTCACATGAGAGCAAAATTTGACATGTAACTGAAAAAAAAAGCACATTGTTTATCGTGTTTTTCGTTCAGAAACCGGAGTCGTTGAACCTCGATGTTGCATCAAGATGCTCATTTTTTCATCAGACATATTCACGTCAGAAATTGCGATTCATTTTAATCGTAATTTATTTCCAAATGGCACCTTATTCTACACAATGTTCTAACTGTTGAAAAATGAATTTTTGACTGCAATAAATGATTTTTTTTTTTAACTTGGTATTTTGCTTTCCATACGCGTTACCAATTCACGCTATTATGAGTCCAACCTAATAATACCCATTTATTAGTGGGACCAAGGACAATAATGTTTGCTCACTAGTCTCGGGAAGTGTGCATTAGACTTAAAAACTCGTTAAAATAACGTAATCCCCTCAACCAAACAAATGTCACCGAATCATACAAGGATTACTTGCTATTATCACACAAGTTTTATTGCAATTTGGAAGGTCTCTAGACTATATGATATGGTTTGTTGTACCTATCACCTGGAAGAGAGCGGGGGACCCAGTACCTTTAATAATTAAAAAGAGCATATGAAAACGTTGGGGCTTCTTTCTAGGAAAACCATTTTCACGCACCGATTGTCAATGGAAGGAATGCCCGAAAAACGGGAGTTTTGTTGAATATACTGGAATAAAAAAAAATCGAGAAGATCATTTACTTAGTTACACAGGTTTTATGAGGGTTAATGTATATGAAACAAGATAAAACCTTGGGAAGAATATTTTTTTACCCCTAACCCTCGCGTTTTGAGCTTTAAAATCTCCCATTTTAGTCATTTTTGGGTCGTTTTTCTGTGTGAAAATGATATTTTGGTCAAACAGCAGTCACTAAAAGCTTTCTGTAAAATTCAGCAGCGCATCGATTTCCTAGTTACGCTGAGTGAAGTAGATATATTAATTTCTCTTTCCAATGATTTTAACTTCTTTGTGATTGGTCAATATTTTCCCCCGCGTTTTTGATATCATAAAAAAAAATATCATGATAAAATACTTCGATCCTGACTGCACAGCTTGCACTCTCCTTTTACACGGTCTTTATTCAGGGCATTGTTATCGCGATATCGACGGTCAGACGTAGAGAGAGTCTATACCCAGTACACACATTTCCCGTAAGATTCTTTCTGGTCGTTAGTGCACTGTAGTGGAACTGTGCGTGTTTGGTATAAAATAACACTGTCTTTTTTGATTGTTCACGTTTTCATATGTTACGTGAAGTCAATTTGAGAATTGTTATACTGACGGATGTCAAGTGGTATTGAAATCATTAATCCCCTACATTGGTCTTAGTTCGTTAACCTCAGGGTCTCTCGTGAAGTCAAATATCTATGTTAGTTTTTTCCGCTTTTTTTTTTTTTTTTTTTTTTTTTTTTTTTTTTTTTTTTTTTTGCAAAGGGAGCAAAGAAAGAAAACACGGTTGGTGTCGCCTAATTATATTGGTCCTTGTTGTATTTATAATACCCATTGTTGAAGGTAATGGGCGCAACGGGATATTACTATGAATTTTATACATGTACGGCTTCATTCCATTAAAAACGTTTTCTAAGAACCCAATATGAATTATTGCGTTACTTGTTACAGATCCTCTTTCTTGACTTGGGAATATTAGAGCATTCTCGTACATTTGGACATTTTGGACATAACGTTGAACTCGCTACGCTACGATCAGGCGTTTCCGTATGTTGACCATCTGACATCCCTAAACGCCCCTATCCTAAGCCACTATGATACGGGTCGGGGTTAGGTTAATGTTATATAATGGGTTAGAGTTATGTATGGGTTAGGCTTATCAGTGGACCAACAAAATGAATGGTAACATCCCATTTCTAACAGGCTATTAATAGAAAAATAATCCCATTTTTTTATTTTAAAAAAAACCAAAAAAAATGGGGGGTTGAATTTCATATCCCTGTAGGGCTAAGAGCAAGTTCAAGTATTCTTATAAATTCTTAGTCAGGTTAGTCTGGTTTAATCCTGCATTGTATTGTAATACATGTATATCGAAATATCCCTAGCACAGGACCTTGGCAACAACAATCAAAAAGCCGATGTATACGAGACTAATAAATATTATTGATTGTCAATAATACCAAATTTAGCCTTTATTCATTCTGGCCTTATCGCAAGATCAATCGTCTTACATTATCTATTCTATTCTTTGGAAGTAAGTAGAGCAGAATAATCGTTTAATTGTGGGAACGATAATAGCATTCAGCATAAGAAGGATAAGCAATCTGAAGTGCGATTGTACTCGGTGTCGTCGTGTCAGATAAAATTCTTTCCATATTGTGATGTGAAAATATCATGGTCCATATTGGTTTCTTCCATTTGGAGTAAATATAGTGGCAAACACTAACAAGTAATTTACAGGTTAACGTTCTGATTAGCCCCCCCCCCCCCACTGAACAAATGAAAATAAATAAATTTAGAATAAACAAAAAATGGTAATATAATAATCATAATGCCCTTTTTATGTATAATTATGATGTGTAGTGTTAAATATTGTCTACCCATTTTTTTTTCAACAAGCATGCAAGCCCATCCAGCCATCCAGCAACAGCCCCGCCCCACCCCAATTCGTAAATATATTTGATGTATACCATGTATACAACGCTCAGTTCATCACACTTCATCACACAGCCATTCAATCAATCTTAAACATAATTACTAATCGACTTTGGAATAGATGTTATGACACACCCACATGCCCAAGGATATAGCAGATTATTATGACGCACCATCTTTGATGTGTTATTTCAGTCAGACACGTCTTCGTTGTGGTTATCTTCCAGAAGGATAATCGTTACTATCACTTTCTTAACGACCAAATAACATTGTTATGTCTGCGATGCATCCTCTTCAATTACTCAAATAACCATTTAAAACAATCATGACAGTGGCACTCATTTTGTTTCAGACATCCGTTTAAAATAATGCTACTCGCATTAATACTTGGGACGGGACTTTATTCGGAGCCATTCGGCACTTCTAAAAAGAAAATATAATTCCTATTTCTGCCCAAGGTACGTGGTCACATATCAACATAATTATCATTTGTAAAGTCCATCAATTTATAATTAATAACTCTTCAAAATTTAAATAAACATTTCTCTCATAAAATGTACGCCGTCGATTTCTTTATTTTTGAGGAACAGAGAGAATGTAGGCCTATATATTATTAGTTTCGAAGTGAAATGAAAAATAATATTCAAATTATGATGACGACATTGTAAATGTACATGTATTTGACAGCGAGAATTGGTAACAAAGTCAATTCAATATCTTACATTTTTCAAACATCTCAACAGAGAACCTATAACTTGATTAAGCAGTTTGTTACACTCTTGTAAATAATAAATATTCGTCAATATTATAACTATTTGCTGATATCCAAATTTCAATGTCAAAATGACGGGGAGTACATTTTCTTCTGTAATTTGTAAAGAGACAATTTCCGCGCATCGTCTGTGATACCGGACGAACAAAAGCTCGCTTCGAATTGACCAATTTGTGATTCTATTGTCAAAAGGCAATCGTCGATTGTCCATCAATACAAGAGAACTTCTTTTCTTGCGGCTATATTCCCACGATCAATGGGCCTCTTGATGATCAAATAACATGCAGTTTATTAAAATTATCAAAATACCTGTATTTATGTTCACGGACAGGTAGAAACCAAAAATGTATGTATTTTTGTGTAATTTTTAAGGGGCACGTAATATTATGGGCAGTCTGTAGGTAGTTTTAACAGGCTTTACTTCTCTGGCACCGGTGTCTCTGGGGTCTGTACTTCTTTTCTTACAAAATTCAACCGATTTATGACAAAAGCTGTTCCTCATCCCTCTTTTCAATTCAAGTTCCGATTTTCTTTGCAAGGTGCAAAAGACACTAGAATTTGATCGAAATCCTTTCGGATGTGGATTAAAACAGGGATTTATAAGGTTTTGAAGGGATTAACCCAGGTATCATGATGCGACGAACAAATGAACAACGGGTAGTCATCATTGGGGATTTAGTTGGTTTAGCGGATTCACCTTCTTTGAATCAGGAGAAAAGAGCAACTTTGAAGGCGCCGAAAAGCTGTTGATTTGTCTCGTGCCAATTCAGGTTCGAATTTTATGCGATTTGTAGTGCAGTCACATCATGATTAATCTCCGTGGTCACAACGAAGAAACTTATAAAATATAGCTTTAAAAAATAAGGCAATATTGTGTAAATCTTCGGTTAGTTTGGGGTTGGTATAAAGAAGTGTGACTGGAGGTAATCCCGTAAAAGATTGGTGTGCGTTAAAGTCCGAAGCCATACTAATACTTTCACTGATTCCAAACGAGATGTGCCTTCTTTTCCCATTTCAAGCGAGTTATGCTTGAAATAGATAGGTTCAACTGAAATCCAGTGGTGTCCCGATATATTCATGACGTTAGTTTGTAGTTGTGACTGAGTATTAACCAAGCGCGGCGATTTCATGTCACGACTGGGGGGGACGGAAACACCCAAAAGTGAAAAATAATACACTCAAAATTTGCATACTTCGCATATTATGCAGACACTAATGAAAATGTTTGCGAGCGCGAAGCGCGAGCCGAAAATTTTGCCTTATAATAACGTTTAGCATTGTATTCGACATATATTTTACCTCTTTATCAGCTTCAAAAGCTAATCACTATACATAAAAATATGTTAAGCTTTAAAAATCGTCCCCCCCCCCCCGGGATCGCCGCCAATGGTATTAACTGTTCGCTGTGAAAACTTGCGGAAAAGTATACTTTTACTGATTCCAAGCGAGCAAGACTTGAAAATAGTCTAAAATTGGTTGAACGAAAGGTTGGTTTAAATGAAATCCAGAAAGGTGTCCCGATTTATTCATGAAATGGTCTGTACTTTCTAAAAGGGTGTTGGGGTGTCATTTCGTATTCTTTAATTAACAATGACTTATGTTCCAGATACATCCTGCAGGTTGGGTGAAGCAAACGGGATAATCATAGTAACCTCATCAACAAGGTAGGATTCTTTCAGGGAGGTACTGGTCCATGACTTCAGGCACATCGGTTGTGACAGGGCTTAACTCCTCAAACTGTTCGGTTCGCTATCCGGAACTTATTTATTTGGTAACAAATGTACCATTTCGCATCATTAATTTTGTTTACTTAATTCAAATTATCTCATAAATCAATCAACCATCTCCTATAATCCATCGGTATCTTTTGGACGCAAGGGTTTAGGAAGTTAAATACATAAACATCCTATAAAACCTTCTTAAATTGATTCGAACATCACATAAAACTCATTGTATTATGTCAAATTTTCGTTGGAGAAGGCGACATATCGAAAAGCCATTTTAATTCATCTTAATTCATCATTATCTTTTGGACAGGGGTTTGAGAATTCAATAATATCAACATCCGATAAAACCTATTTAAATTACTTCAAACATGACATAAAATCGTTGTACTATGTCAGATTTTTGTTGGAGAAAGCGACAGATAGAAAACCCATTCTCTCCATTCGTATAGAAAAAATAATAAATATGACAGATAACCCAAAAAAAATAAAATAAAAAATAAAAAGAAAGAAATGTATTACCGCCGGAAAAAAAAGAAGAAGGCTTGATTTATGCAGACTTCCTTAATCTTATCTTTTATGGCTTGGAACGTTTGAATTTTTCAACTTTCACTTCTTCTTCTTTTTTCTTTATTTCTCTCTTTTTTTTGTAAGATTAAATTCGTGAATATTGTGACAATCTTCATATCGCATCTTGATGTAAAAGACAGCAGTTACCACCTCTTGAAAATGTCTGATAATCTTTATCCTCTCATATGCAGGCTACGCACAATTTCAATCCTAACATTACATGTACACCATTAATTTTGAATATAATACATGTATTATATTTTATGGCTGGAGTGTAAATAAAATCAACTATATTTACATTAATTGTAGATAAACTGATAACATGCATTCACACCCCTAAAAAAATGGTGCAAAATATCCTTATGCATACAATAATTGACTGCTAAGAATGTATATTTTTTTTACACTGAAGTGGTTCTACTATCAAGAAACCCAGCTATTCCATCGAACTGATTTTGAACTGCAGAACTCTGTCCTACAAATAATTTGAAAATTATATGAACTATTCACCTTCCTGGCACAATTCCCAAACATCCTTTATACAGGTGCATATACTAGATTGAAATGAACTTTCAGCGAGTTAGGAGTGGCCCTTGAAGTTACTCGCGAAAACTCTCTATATCAGAGTTGTATGTTGAGAGTCAAAGCGACATTGATTCTGTGTTAGGGCTCCTTGACCTCAATTCTGCCTCTTTAGTTGGCCCTACAGAAAAATAAAAGAAAAATATTAAAGACGCTTTGAAGCTTTAAACACAATTTTTGTCGATTTTCTTCAAACCTTCACACATATTTTTTCTTTGATGTTTGAACTGTTTCTGTATTTTTAAAACCAATTTTCTACCCGGGTTATTTTCTCCTTTAACAATTGATTTTAACTACTTCTTTCCGGAATGAAAGACCCCTGGTACTCATGTTGACTTCGATGTTAGGGCTCTTCCTCACCCAAAGAGTCATTCGTCGAAAGTCTCTCATCTCTTTTAAACCCCTACCACTTACAGCTCCTTGAACATGTTGAAGAATCGATCTATTAGGATCTTTAGCCACTAGTTAATCGATTTGATGTTGTCATCGTCTTTACTTATCGATCCAAATACTTATCAGTACTCTTGTCAGTAATACAATTGAGTGAGATGGAATTACATCGCAAATTAAACACTTGTTCGGGTTTAATGTAACCGCTTGACTTCTACAATTTCTTTTAAACTTTTTTGCTCGAAATCAATAAGAAATGAACCGTCTGGATATGATGGTAACAGATGGTACTGTCACCAGACTGCTTATTGCAATGAACATTCAACAAACAACTTTTCGAAATAAAATATAGTCCTACCATCGATTCTAGTTTTGCCGACAAACTATAATTCCAATCTACTAAATGATAATGCCACTCTTCTGGCATGAATAATGAAAACTTGAAAGTCAAGGCAGTAAAAAAGAAAGAAAATATTTGAAATATTCTCTTTTTTCTGTTTTTCATGGACTCACAAAAACCTACATTATCCTGATTATTGTATTCGTACAGCTACCTTTCTTCGATGAAAAAAAAACAGCTTATCGTGCCTTGGTGAAAGCAGTAGTAGTATCACATCTTCGTGTCTCTTTGAATATGAACGGGATTAAATTCCCCACCGATCTTATTAAAAACATATTATTTAGTCCGGGAATAGAATGAAGTGTTTTATCAACATCAGGAGTATTTGTGGAACGTAACGACGACGATATCAGATAAATATTGATCATAATTCTCGATGACAAATGATCGGTGCTAAGTAAGCTCATGTCTTTTGTCGAAGTCGCCATAATTAGTTTACTTTTCGGACCCTGGATTACGCGGGTGAATGCAAACTTTCTTGTCAAGAAACCCGTCAATCAGACTTATCTATATTAAGTTCTTGTTGATATTTCCAATTCATTTCGTAAAATCAGCTTTAGCACATGTCCCCCCCCCCCCCTCCATAATAATATAAATAAAGTTTCGCCTTTTTTTAAATTTGTAAAACCACAAAAATAGTTGATCTGTAATAACTCATTCAAAAGCGATGTACAGGCTTACTTAAAGTCATTAGGTCTAGATATTTTACCACTTTTATATAATAACCTGTTATATTTCTGTGTGTGTATATATATATATAAATAGATTGGAATATATCTGATTTGTAAACAATACAATACTCATCTTTGACATGGTGTTATGAAACTATGAATGTTCTTTTTTTATATATACATTTTGTATGCCTTGTGCTCACTTCAGGGTGTTTCTATATGAAGCAGTTTGCGAAGGCTAAATCTGCATGATAAAGCTAGTATAATACAAATACATTAATGATCATGCTATCACCCCATTGAGGAAATAAACAAATAGATTTGACAGGGAATCTCAATTGTCACTGTACATAATAAACATGAACAGCGAAACAACTGATAAAGAACTTTTATCACTATTGTAGATAATGATGAGCTAATTGTCAAAACTCAAAAGGTTAATGCTGCTGTGAAGCTTATAATCATTATGGTGTTCAGATATTGACTATAATCATATTAGTGACACATGAATAAATGTGGCATTTAGGCAAAATAAATGGAATTCATTGTCTATTTGCCGATAGTGTCGGCTTCACTAAACTGCTATATGAGCAAAATTTAATAAGGTAGTGTTTAATTGCCCGAACTGTCGCCAGTATTTGCATTTAATGAATAATGACATGCATATTACTACATAACACATTCTGGCACCTTTTGACATATTATATCTCCGCTGTAAGCATACTTAACTACTTTCGAGCAAATATAGCAAGATGTAGTACAATATGATATTCATAGATAATACAATATGTAACCTACTTCTCCCATTATACTTAGCTGTGGTATACTGACTTTAATATGTCAACTTCCGTCAAAACATCTTTCACATAATAAATCAATACTGTTAATACTAAGCTGTATTTCACAATTACCTATTCAAGCTAAACATGATTTCTAACAGAATCATACCAATAATCATGTTACAGAATCAAAAAAGGGTACAAAAAATGCACCTCAAATTTGACTGCTTCTAACATTGCTCTAACATACAGGCTTTGTGAGGTACATGACAGATAATGTTATGGTTTTAGTCATAACCATTAACGGTTAAAGTCCATGAGCATCACACAAATCATAATTAATAACCACAGGGGAAGAAGCCTCTATCAAATACCATACACCATGACAAGTCATATCCCAAAACTACATCAAAAGAAATCTCACAAGAAATTGCAAGAAATTGTTATTGTTGGTGGGAGCGATCACAATGGTTTTCTCCCCTGGCACAAAGCGATAGGTGATCCATGAAATCGGTTTCTTTACGCTCTAAAGGTCATTGGTAGTAGTAGTAGTATCAAGGATTTGTCATTCACAATATCTTTCATGACTATATATGCAATGCCTTTGATATATTGAAAATTTCCGATTTGGAAAGAACTGAATTAGTTCCCCCAGAGGGAATGATGATTTGTTATCTGTTATCATTATCATTATTATAAAGTAGAGCATAACCGGGAGGAAATTTTTTTTTTTTTTTTTTTGAAAGCAGACAAAATGGAGTTCTTAATTATGTACCTAATATAAAGGTAAATATGTATGCAGTACACAATACAATCAAATAAAAAAAAAAAAACCTGTTTACCATTTTAAAAATGATACAATTGTTTCATTACACAGAAATCCAAATACATAGCACAGTGGCAGTTACAAATTAACACAAAATTAATATTTTGAATAGTAAAATGTGTGAGGGAAAATATAGTACCTTTTCATAAAAGTAAAACAACTTAAAGCTAAAAGTAGAGTATTAAGGGGAACATGTAAAACACAATCAAGAGTTGTCATGAAATAGTAATAATCCTTACCATTAGTATAATGTTCTTTTAAATAAAATACATTGTAACAGAGTTAAAAATATGTATTTTCTGCAGGATTATAAATTGATGGATTGCTGTAAGCCATGATTAGTAATAATAAAGGGGTGAAATGTTTTACACTTTACTACATACAGTTGCATGCAGAATTATTCAACCCCATGATATAAGGAGTACACATATTCTTATAAGAATTTGCTTTGTTTCTTTAATTGAATGAAATATATCAAACAAATTATATATCAAATTAAAGGTAAGATAATAGCCTTTCATTTGATCAACAGTAGCAATCATGTTCATTCATGCATGGACAGATATGGTCAATAGAACAAATTAATGTCATTTTCATACCTTACTGTGACCACTGAGGCATAACTTGCAATGCATCGATGGTTTTGGCTCGGTCATTCAGGTTTTCAATTAAGTACATCATATGCTTTAATTTGATATATGACTCAAAGTATTTTAATTGGTATTACCAAGGAGCTTCAAGCTCCTTGGTATTACTAATTTTAGAAACATTTTTTGACGAACAGACTTTGAGTGAAAATTTCTTCCATTGACTTTGTACAGTGTTTCTACACAAGAATCAAAATCTCAATTTCAATTCCTCTGAAAATGAACAAAACCCACTGAGATATCAAGAAAAATACATCAAATGAAAGACTATAATTTCAGCTATCAAAAATTAAATGACCATGTCATGACCATCAAAGCATTACAAGTTATGCTTCAGTAATCACGGAAAGGTATTAAAATGACATAATTTGCTCAATCGACCATATCAGTTTATGCCTGAGATTTCTAAAGTTGATTAAATTAGAGGCTATTGTCTTGTCTTGAATTTGATATATAATTTGGTTGATGTTACAAACACATTTCTCATTTAATAAAGAACCAAACTGAAATTTTGAGTATGAATACCTGCACTCATACTATGGAGGTTGAATAAATCTGCATGCAACTGTATCATCTGGTTTTACCATATTTTATTTAAAAAAATTGCTTGGCTATATTGTAAATCTCTTTCATATATCTATTAAGAGCCAGGAAGGCATTAAAAGTATGTTAAAATTATATACCTTATAATCCCTTTTAGGCTACTCCGATTATTATACATATTTGGTGCTTCAAAGATCCAACTGAGGAATGTCGGCAAATAATATTTATCCTGTAAATAGCTGACAGGGTGAAATCTAGATTGCATGTTGTGTTCTTACAAACCACTTATAAGGTAGGGCCTATACTCCTCCCTAATTGGCCCCCTGTAATCTCATCAAACTTCCGTCCACCAATGGCGCTGCAGTTGCCATGGTGACCCCACTTACCGGTGAGAAAGTTGTAATTCTCACTGTTTGAACTTCCCTACTGATCCATAGGGCTTGTTAGGAAATGTGGATGATGCCGGAAGAAGTAAGTAGACAAAAATGTGCAGAACCAGGTCTTTGAACAAAGTTGAACTTTCCAGGAGATCTCCTTTCATTCATGTTTTCAGCAGGTGCAGTAATATGTTCAAATATGATCACATCATTAGTTTAAATTGTAGAAACTTAACCACATAATCATTGTATTTAAAAAAGAATTCTGGTTTCTAAATATACATATTACAAATTTAATTGCATTAATTGATTTCTGGACATGAACTGCTCTTTTCAAATGAGGAATAGCAAGGGAGATGGGATAAGTGGAGTCTATCGGAATTATTCAGAACTTTGAATTGCCTAAACCTTTAACCAAATACTCAATTCAAACAGCTAATAAAGACTATAAATGTAGAACATTACAACAAGTAATATACAAACAGTGCTTATATTTCAAAATGTAAACACATAATTCTTTCTTCTTCTTCTTTTTTTTTTTTTTTTTTTTTTTTTTTTTTGCCAGGTCAGGGGCACAATTAAAAGAGTAGAAACATGTCTTAGGTACACAAAGGAGAGATATACCAGTATCTGATGGGGAATAAAAGAAACACATAACATATTTCATTACAATTGTGGTTATTGGGTCTTTCTTTCATCAAGAACACGTCCCACTGCAAGCTCATTTTCAATCAAGGTTGAATATTAACTTTGCAAAATATACGCTTCGCTCAGAGCTTGAAAAGCATTCACATTTTCTGTAGACGAAATGAGATAACTTGTCAGGATTCAGGGCATACACTTTTGAATGTAACTGGGCTAAATGGTACCAACTTTTTCCTTGAACTCATTGCAGGTTCCGAGACTAATCCTTGATTAACTACACAATCAAAAACTGATTATTTTAATAAAGAGGATGAGTTGTAATTCAAAAGAAGTAGTACAAAACAATGGAAGAAAATTTGAGAAAAAAATATCTCACAGATCTCTTGTTTAGTCTCTTCAAAAGCATAAAAACGGTTGGCACACATGGACAAAGAACTACACGATTTAGTAACAATGGGGGTAAAAACAAACTTGATGCATCAATAGAAATGAATATCCCAAGTAACTGCATGATTGCTCAATGATGAAGAAGACAATCAAAGATTCAAATCAGTCATGATTTTGTGGGGAACCCTGGTATTCAATAAAACAGAAGGACAAAGGTGTTTTTTAAGAAGAACTAATGGGCCATAATATCTTTTAAGTCGGGTGTATAAAACAGTTTAATCCCCACAAACTCTTTATGAAGCCTCCTTGATTGACTGCTTCAAGACAAGGAGGGACTGATGATTTTTGAAGTTCCTGGTAGACCCCCTCTGATTTTATTTTGAAAAGGGGATCTCTTTTTTTATTTGTTTGTTGTTGTTGTTGTTTTGGGGTGTTTTTTTAGCATAGTAATATTTTGATGGGAAATCTTTGAAGAATAATATGTCTGTCTAAAAAAATATATATTGAGGTTCATCTTATCTACAATGTAGGCCATTGTAACATGCAATTAATTACAGCAAGCCCACCAAAATAAAAGAATATGTTAACAATTTGGTTGTTGCCCCAATGCAGATCTTTTTTTACTCTTCATTTACAATGTGGAAAGAAATAAAATTAAAATAATCACCAAAAAAAATATTTATACCTCCAAGAGCTTTTTTTAGAAAATTGTAAAGTTTACTATGCCATCGTACCTTTGGTAATCAAATCTCTGCAGTTTGGCTAATCTTGAGCAAAGTCCACAGTCGTACTCCAAAGGGCTGATGTCACTAAAAAATAGATTCACAATTAACCTGAAATAAAAACATAACATGAATTTTAATTTCTTTGGAAAAATTATCAATTAAATTTGTAAAATGGTGGATAACCTTGAACTTTGAATAGATACTCTCGCAATAAGTGTGTACGCTGTCGTGGAGACAAACATAGGTTTGTCTAAGAATTAATAAAGTTACATTGAACACATTTACTTTATCATACATGTATATCTGTTTTGAGATACATTCTAGTTCTGGTCATATTACCAACAACAAAAGATTGTCACAGAATTCATAGGAAATAAATTAGTGTGGAATTACTTATCTCCACATTCATCTGAAAAGGCAATTTTTTACCAGGTTCTTCATGGACAGAACCCAAACAATTATGACAATAGGTAGCATAAGAAATCTTCTGATAATGTAGAAAATACGATTCATGCAATATAAGTGTTTTAACCTTGCTGCGTTGTTACATTCATGTCAGTACATAATGCATCTAGCATAATCCCCACTGTAAACATGATTACATTCCCAACTATCCGATTATGTATAATACATGTATTGATACCAGTATACCTGAATAAAATTATTATAATAAAAATCTATCCTATTTCCTACGAGTCATATTGGAAATTGCTCAGACTTCATTTCCCAAAGCTCTATGCTTATTTTGAATAATGGAGACAAAAAGAACATAATCTCTGACATAATCTTTAGAAATAAATAGTACAAATTTACAGGTAGGATTATGAGATTATGTGGTACTTATTGTAAACCGATTAATCAGCTATAGCTGCATGTAGTTTTTTAGAGTTGTGCAGGCTGAATAAATGTGTACTTAATTTTATCTTGTCACTCTTAACAGCACACAAGGACTACCTAATGAAAATAATATATTTTATTGCAAATGTATCTCTTTTATTATATTTTTTAAGTGTTCTTGAAACCTGGAGGTCCCTGGGTCAAAAAGCCTGTGTCCTTTGGAGAGGTACTTTTACTCCTCAAGTCCCTCAAATAGGACTTAAGGCTGTACTTAGGCCTGGTTGTTGACCTAAAAAGATTTTATTTCAATTTGTGGGTAGCTTCAATGATAATAGACATCATCGTTCTTCTGAAAATAGAGATACATGAATGTTTAATCTAAATTTATAGTTTTCTCAAATGAAAGAATACATGTTGGAACAGCTTTGGGACTTCAAAATCTGAAAATTTTAGAAATAGCCTGTGACCTGTTTTCCATACAGCATGTTTCTGTGCTTGTGGAACCAAAATATCTACACAATAAAAATGTCTTTGATGTGTCCCGATATTGGTGTTCTACAACACTTGAACTCTGTATCTACTATATAAACACATTATTGTATTGATGTACTTCAAGCTAGATAATAATCCCCAAGGCAAAACACAGGATGGTATATTTTTAATTCAAATCTTTTTTAGAACTGTTCCCAGCACTACAAGCAAACACCTGAAGAATAACATCAACATTCTATAAGTGGAAAATCTGGCAAAATTTGGTCCATGAAAAATTAGAGCCTTAATCTCCTGGACAAATTTAATTTTCCAAAATTGCATTGTAGAAACTCTGCAAGTTAAGTACACAAATGTCTTGATTGTTCTGTTTTGTCCCAAGCCATGTCAAGTGCTAATAACAAGCCAAACTTGAAAAGGTTGCCACAAGACCCCAACCCAAGGAAACTTAACCTTGTCAGGCTCTTGGCGAAAATTGGTCAAACAAAGTGGGTGGATAAGAAGTCGTGTTTGAAGAGTGCCCAGTTTCACACCTATTTCATTATGTACAGCTGTGATCACAATGCTAACCCTACAGTCGGTGTTTATTCATGTGGGGTTGCCTATCAGAGAAAGTTAATGCAAGAGGGATGTATTACTGAAGTAGACTAAAGAGATCGAAAGATAGAGAGAGATAGAGTGAAAATTGTCTTTCATCTTCTTCATTCTAAAGGTATGGAGAGTGTAGCAATTGCTCATTTTTGTTTCAGAGACTTGTTGATGTTCGATGAAGTACTTTTATATTTCTATTTGGAAAATTAGCTTTGCAGACTAGTTTGGGAATAAGTTTCAGGATATTTCATGTCTAAATTTGGATCAGGATTTCACATGTTGGCCAGATGAGGAAAATGGAACTTAATCTAAAAACAAAGTCATGACAAGTGAAAGCACAATGCCATTCAGTTTCTTAATAGATTACAAAGAAAATGTGCTAAGAGCACTCAATTATTAAATTCCAAAGGTGTTCAGGTTGAAAGGCTGGCAACCACTTAAGTTGTATGCATAAACCTCTGAGAAGTCTGAAACTTGCACCCTTTAAGCCTGAACTTAAACATTGACAGAACAGATTTCACCATCAACCACTTCCCACCTCTAAAAGACCTAGACTAAAAGGACAAACAATGGCTACCAGTTTGTCTTGGCCATACCTGACTAGGGTGATAATTCTATTGAGAAAGTATAGCAGAACAAGGACCAGACATGTCTCAAAAGGGTCTAAGTATGATGAGATTATCATAAGAACCATTTAGAGATTTACAGGTATATACATGTTGAAGGCTACACACCTGTAAAAATCCTGCACTTATATCTCGCTTGCTCATCTCCTGAAATGGATACCTCACAAGGATACCTCACAAGATCTTGGGACTTGCCATGAGGTTTCCCTGACAATGATGATTATTACTTAAACTCAACAAAAGTGTGTGAGTCTGGGTGTGTGTGTGGGGGGGGGTGTCTGTTTCTAACAATCATAAAAGGAACATCTTTTGCAGTTTCTTGTTTCCGGTGATTTTCTTTTTTCTTTCCACAAAAAGCACAAAGCCATTGAGTGTGTATTCACTTACAACTTTCATAAAGAGTGATTATATTTGTCTCTTGTAAGAACAGGTGGAAAAAAATTGACATTAAACAAAATCAGGAAATAAATTCACCTCACAAAAGAGAATGCAAGGTAGATATGCTAGATAGATACATGTATTTACAGTTGAATCTGATCATGCTAATGTTGTGGGCAGTTCCCAACCTCTGCAATTTCTTGTGTTTTGACATGGCTGTCTCAAGAGTACAGCCTGAAAAGATGTGCACCTTCCAATGTTCCCCCATGGACATAGCTCTACAAAGTTTTTTCCTTCCTCCAAGGTTTTTCTTTGTGAAAATCTTTTTCACATGGACCAGACTTCAAGTTAACGATCCCAATAGTATTCAATCTATGCGCTGCTTTACAGCCTTGTGTTAAGAAATGAAGTAAACAGGTTTTAAGGAATATCTCACCTAGAGAAAATCTCCATGAAAGAAGATTGAGCATTCATCCCTGAACTTATGTCATGGCAATACCGTAACACTCTTAAATGGTCCTATTATTGTTCATCAATAGTGCGTAGCAGCGTGTACAAACAAACAAATGAGTGTCATGAACTTAAGCAGATATTGCACCGATCCCGTAAATAGGATACATTCCACTTTGCACTGAAACTTGAAATTTTAAGTAGGAAGGAGTTGGAGCAATAATCTCATTTCAAGGCATTCTTAAGTATCAAGCTTATACTACTTAAGAGTTTTCCAATGGTTACCCCTTTTCCTAGTTGCGATTTAATTGGTGGTGGAATTGGGTGGTGGTGATGAGAAGTAAGATGGAGGAGTCAGTTTACATCAGATGAGCATTTCTTGATTCTCAACTCGAACATCATCTTTTTATAATTTAAAAAGATTAATCTAACTCGTAATTTTTTTAAATAAATATCTGCATGCATTCAGTCCTGCTAACTTACCAATATGTATTGCATGCACTGATTTGAAGGTTGTAACATCTCATTCACATGTGCTGCCAAGATGTGTGACGGACTAAATTCTTTTCTAATGAAATATGTTCTAACATCCTTCTAGAACTACATAATGAAGAGGAAGACATGGATTGATCTTGTAGGAACAGGTCAATCCCCTGCTGGCAACTTGACTGTTACAAGCAGACGGGCAGGAAATCATGATTCATTTCTTGACATTATAGCTTCCATGAAGGAATTATAATATCATTTGATTATTTCAAATTCTTTTTCTAAGGCACACCTCCTGAGTCTATAGGAAAAGACTGTATAAATTTAGTTTGCAGAGACTGATATTGTTGAAAAATTTTCTAAAATCATGTTAGGTCATTGATGCATCTTAGCTTTAAAGCAACCTTTTTGAGATGAAGTAACTTTTTGAAGATAAAGGTTGTTTACCTGTACTCTTCTTCTTCTACACTGCCTCCCTCAATCCTGAAGACTCTTGTAGGTTTACCATGTATGCATCAGGGGAGTGTAACATACTTGTATCTTATTCTTACAATCTTCATAGTTGAACAAGAATTGTTAAACCACTAGTTTATCAAATCTCACTTTACGTCTGTCACAGTACCAAACAGAACAGAATAATTGTCGATTGCGTTGATGTAATACCACATTGGTTTATTGTCGTTTGGCGCCCGACTTATTGGTGTTTCCAGGGTGCACCACTTTAACAGCGTTTCACAGCAGTGAACACACATAATTAACTCATTTACACCAGTTGCACAATATCATTACAAATCTAACAAGCAAATACAGAAGGTGATTGACTCAGAGGTGTCAAAACTCACACACCCTGCTTGAATTTCAGGGATCATGTCTTGCCTTAAAAGCTTTAGAAAGCAATGGGGCTCTATTCTGATGACTAGTTTAAAGCAATAAAAAAAAATAAAGATGCACAAAGGATGCACTGAAGCTCACACTTTATGAAGAAACTTCGTTGGTGGCTTAAAAACTCAAGTTTAATAAGACTTACTATTATGCACGTGATGCCACTCCACAATAGTTATCTAAATTACCAAACTTTATGGAAATGTGGGTTTTGGGGGGAAAATGTTGAAAACTGGTCGTTTGTCAATAGTATGGGATTTTGCTGAAATTTTTTTATATAAACTGGATATCTATCATTATCACATAACAATATTTTGAAGGTTAATACACCATATTGTAAGTCATTATGATACTAAATGGAAACATTAATATGCACAAACTAAATTCACAAAAGACATATAAGGCTTCAATTTTGTCTGAACTAAATCCTCCGCAACTTAGAGGCATGTCTGCACCGAAGATGAAAATCAATTTTCAGTCAATATTATTTCCAGCTTGTTTTTGCTAGAAGAGGGTTACGACTTGTTCTTTGCAGAAAAGAATGTACAAATGTTATTATAATGGCACTATAGTGGCAATAAATGATGCTTTCGCCTTCATACTGGGTAATGAAAAACAACCTACATGTAGCTAGCCTGTATGGGTGCTTTGAAAGGTATTCCATTTAGGAAATGAGACCTGCTGATTTAATGGGAGCAATATTCTATATTGCTGCATCAATTTGGGTAAAAGGTTATCACTGAATTATCTCCATACCATGTAGAGCAAACCTTATGACTAAACTGGCAATTCATTTTGAATATATTTAAAAGAATAAAAAAGGCCCTTGTAAATTAAGTTGTGATCTGGATGTCATGGATGAGTCCTCTCAAGTCCTGAACAATGTTTATTCTACAAGTCTGGTAGTGGGAGTAAGCATGACCAATAAAGTTATCATTTTATCCTTGATTGATGAAATATCTGTAATTAAGTAGGCATATTTTTCTGATAATATTAGATTACCCCTCCCCCTTTCATCCATCGCCTCTCTCTCTCTCTCTCTCTCTCTCTCTCTCTCACACACACACACACACACATACTGTTTTTCTCACTCTCACTGTCTATCTGCCTTTCTTTGCCATACTTTATCATTATGTCCAATTGCCCCCTCCCCTGTAAAAAAAAATTACTAGTTAATAAAAAACCCTCACCTTCTTCTGCTCTCTCTCTCTCTCTGTCTTTCATATCATCTGTCTCTTTTTCAATATCATGCAAAAGTTTTTTAGTGTGATTGCTATCATGTATATCTCGAGTAGATGATGAAGAATTGCCCTTTGTTACCCCCTCCCTCGATCTTAAGTATTTGTCACCTTGCTGTCCATCTCTAAAGTTCTCAGCATTCAATTGGCACCTATTTTAAGAACAGGGAAAACAATGAAGTAGCAACACTAATAGGTCTTCTTTAGTTAGCGCACTCTTTTCTTTCTCCTATCTTTCACCTGTGTATTGGATTACCTTCTTGGATCGCCAAGTCCCTAACGGCCACTTTGCCTACTAAATTCCAATTTCTCACTTCACATGAAGCGGCTGTCAAACCAATGTCAAATCACCGTGAGCATTTGGTTGACTTTGGAATAACATGGGAGTATGCCCGAGAGCACCCTCCATGGGAATAACATTGAACTAGCTCAAAGATGCTGTTGTTTACAGTGGCGTTAAGGGGAGGTATCAATTTCCATACTCCAGCAATATACCTTTCCCAAATGTGATATCAATTTCAAAATGGGGATGTCCTTCCCCTCCCCTTATAAACATTCACTTACTTTTTTGAGATGGGAACTTTTAGTTCATGGTAATAATTATTGTTTATTCAGTTTACTTTTCAGGTAAAAAAAATCTTCCCTCCCCCAATGAAAAAGACCACGTTATGCAGAAATAGTAGTTTCTTCTATACCTCTGTTGGGGAATATTTATTTTAGATAAATAAAAAATGCCTGCTTCTTGGTCTTGCTTTCTATCTCTCATAATCTTTTGAGCATGGGACTTCATTTTCTAATAATAATGACTCTAACGTTCCGCCTTCTTAACCCTTTCAAGCTACCCCTCCCCTGCACATTGGAAGCACATGTCTACCCTTCTCTAACGAACAGATTTTTTTTCTACCGTGATTTGGCGAAAGATCACTCATGAATAAACGCAAGAGGCCTGTTTTGAAACCTCCCATTTTAATTCACACTTGAAATGATACCTATGCTGCGATCTACTTTGATATATACACATATTTAACCATCCTTTTCTTTTTTTGATGAGTGAAACTTGGTTGACTGGATATCCAAAAGATGTCTCAACCACAAACACTTTCCCAATTTTCAATTCCAGAATGCAGCTTTCTGCATCATGTACGTCCACCTGAATGATTAAAAAAACTATCTGCTATTCATAACAACATTTATATCACAAAATAACAAAAGAAGTACTTTTCTCTTCCAAACATTTCTAATTAATGATATAAAAAGTCATCGTAGCCTAATTTTTGTTATTGACTCAATCGCTTCATAGTCTCGTCCGCCCATTTCCCTTTAAAATACGATGAAGATGCGACATTGAGAGTACCCCCGAATTACCTTGAATTTCCTGAATGTGTTACATTCCATTCCAGCACCCTTTGACATCAGTATCACCTCTGTAGCTTGGAGGTGATTTCTGCATTGTCACATTCGATTCTCAAGTCAAGTTCATTCACACATTCAACTAATGACTTTTGACTTTTTGACACGTGAGTAACCACCCTGATTTCTTAATGGAACTCAAGCAGCAGAAATCAAGAGCAAAATTAGCGTTTGCATTTTTGGCTTTCCTCCAAAGTTGACACAGTGGCATGAGACACGACTAGAGTCACACATGAAATCACAAACCAAAATCTGCTGACTATCAAATAAAGAGTTTTATTCACACATTCGATGAGACAACTTTTTAACTTTTGACATTTCTAGACACCTCCATAATTTTGAAAGTGAAAACAAGAGTTGTGAAGAGAGCAAAGAGAGAAAAAAATTATGCTGGAAACTTTCATGCCATGCCCAATAGGTGACACACAGGCAGTAAAATCATGCATATATAAGTGTGATTGATGTCATAGATCTATCAGAAAATTGTGGGAGCAATGGTGTGAAAGGTAAATGCACTCACTGGTTGCATTCAGCTAGGATTTGGAAATCGCTGAGCTATTTTTTTTCTTCACATATCATAGGTTTTCTTAGTAGTAGGCTAAGGACTTACAAGAAGAAATGGGAAAGTATGTGTAAGAAACCAAACTAGTAATGTACAAAACATGTAGCATTAGAAGGAACAATTTTTTTTTTGTTCTTATAAAATAGCTACCATACAACTTACAATCACTGTGCAAGGGCATACACTCCTTACCAACCCAAAAGTTAGGGGATATACCCAACCACTATCATTGGATCAGACCACACCCTTTTCACCATAGCAACCACCCATTAACGTCAGATCACCTTAGGGTATCATTCGCCCCTCCCAAAAACCAAGAGTCATGCCTGTCATCGACCCAATGGATCAAGCTTGAGCCCGACTGAGCCCTCTAGCTTACCTCAACCCTCTACCCCTTTGTACTTTAAAGCTTGCCGACTTTTCACACAAAAAAAGCACCTCAGTCAGCATACCGAATGAACGAAAGCTACAGGAGCTGTATTATAATCTCTTGCTACTAGCTACAATCAAATTACGGCAATAAAATACGTATTCAGTTTCTTCCAGCAGTTATGCCACTTGCTGTGAAAGTTGATTCCTTTTCATGGCATATGCTCTTTCAACTATTAAATGATGGAACTAAATTGGTTGAATGAAGATATCTAGTTTCACGGTATGGAAATTTAGAGTGCATTGATATTCTGGCTTTCTCCAGCCAATAGTTCCAATGTCATTCAAGTTTACACTAAGGTAGGAGTACATATACTGTTTAATGTATTTTGTATTAGGTTGTGTGTGAACCCAGTAAAATATGCAAGTAAAACAATAAAAAGTGTCACAAGCCCCCCCCCCCCCCTCCTAAATTAATACCATACGTCATAAATGTCTCCTTTTTTAGATATTTATATTGATGTGACATTTGGAACTTGTATTTAATTTTGATAAAATACTGAATGACATTTTACTATCTTTAGGCACACTCGGTGTGACAATTGGCATTAATAAGTGAACAAGGACATTAATTTCACTTTCAAGTACAATTCAGGTAGCTTGCCTTTTTAGTGCCCAAAAGTACCAACTATGGTACCCAATATCAGTCACCTAAATCACAGCTGGTGTACAAGTAGGGATGGGCAACCTAGGCAGCAAAGAGATATATTGCTAAAGCTAAAAAGCAATTACTGCTCCATGGATGTTTTATAGAGGGAAGAAAGAGGATGTTCTCATCTACTAATTTTCTTCCCAGTTTTGAGATAGTCCATGATATATTGCAGATCATTATGAACAGTAGCTTCAATGTGTCAGAATGAGAATATGTTTTAATTGAAAGTTTTGGGCAAAACGTACAATCCCACTTCATTTACATAAAATGTCGGCCTAATAAATGTAATAGGAAGGGGCAATATGTCCATGAATCCTTTTGACAATTTTATATTGTTTTTTATCACTTGATAAAATTTAATTATCACAAATACTAATGATACTTGGCATTTCAATACTTCAAAAGTAATTTGAATCACAGTCGCACAAAAAGTACATACCACCTTCTAATATGAATAAAACCTGCATAGGAAAATAATAAAACCATCTGGTGGCAAGATGGAAAGTACAATGAACTCTGCAATGTCATGTTATTACTGGCACGTAGGTAAACAGAGTATATCTTTTCAAAACTTCTTTGGGATTTTAGAGGGATCACAACTGCCTCAATATGAAATTTGTATGAGGTAGGTACACAAACTACCTTCTCGAGGTATGTATAAAATTATTTGGCATACATCCACGTCAGGAATAGAAAGAGATCACAGCTTCATTCCAGCTTTCTACCAGCACTAAAACAATGTTTAAAGTACAATGACCTCAGCTTAGAGATTATGATATCACATAGTAGGGGTCTATTTTACCCCAGTGTAAGTATTAACCTGTTGATTACTGAACTCTCCTATACCCTCAATGAAGCTCAATGAATAACCACCTGAATGCAGGAGACAGTGGGTTAAAGGAAACAAGAAGACGAGAGCAGACACTAGTGGGAATGGCTAATCCTTATGTGTCTGGAGACGAACAGAGTACCAGGTAGACTTAATTTCAAACTGACCTTAGATTTATTAAATCTACCCATGAAGAAAAGGGTACCTCTGTTACCTTGTCCCAAAACCAGCCTTGTCATCCTGTCATCTTATCAAATTTAGTAAAGCTCAATCCCCTTTTGAAGTGCATGCATGAACTTATACAAGGTTTCCCCATCGTCTCAAGCAAATATATTCATAAAAATATAACTATATGTGTATGAATACGAGCATATGGGCTATACAATATTCATAGTATAATAAGTAAACAATTTTACACTGCCCATACTAAAATCATAACCCATACTTCTTACAACTAATGTCAATGGTAATATTAGATATCATTGCAAGAAGGTATGCATTAAATTTAATATCATACATCACCACAGGAAAACAGAAATCATCTTCGATATTTCCTATGCCCATTCAGACGAGGAGTATTCTATTGAAGTGTACATGTAAGGTCTTGTCGTTTGATCCATACATGTTTAATATCAATGGCTCTATTGTTTGACTTTGAAAAGATGCACGAAATCAAATTCCACAAGCCACAGAAAGTAATTCATCATCAAATATTGACAAGCGTCTCTCTCGCTAAAATGACAAATATCTTCTTTTATGAGTCATTATTTTATGTCTGCATCTGTGAATGTAGAGACAAATTGGCACACAACAGATAGTTGTATTCAATAGCACTGAAGTAAAGACATGTTCAGTCATAAAACCTATATTTGATTTGCATCAGTTATTTGGTAATGAAATACTACTGGTATCCCCAATTTTTCGCAAAAGGTTTTTGTGATTTTTTTGTTTATTTTATAAAACATACATGAGCGCTTCCAGACATTATACATGTATGTTGTTCTGATATTTGAATAATGGGTATGTCTCCATGTCTGCACTTTGAAGACTTGTCTTGATCTGTAAGTACAGTTACACCACACGGGAAGATGCCCATCTGATGATAAGCTAAAATATTAAGACTAAATAAGTTTATTATTGCGGATTGAAAATGATCGCTAGAGGGTATTCATTTGTCTCCAATCTACTATGGTCAACAAGGAAATTCGTGATCACTCTCGCAAAAAGTGATCACTTGCCCGACCAATCAGGTAGCGGCTTAACGCCCACCTATTGTCCCGCGTTGGTGCGTTGCGATCCTTGGGATTCGTATAAGTAGACTACATTTTCAGTTAATTTTTGTCACTTGATAAACAGTTGCAGCGGCACTCGAAAGCTTGTGAACTTGTAAGCTAGTAATCGCGAATTTCCTTGTGGACCATAGTAGATTGCGAGACAAATGAATACCCTCTAGCAATTAGCTAAAAATAAAATATTGTTTTGTCATAATATCACAATGCAAATTTTCTAAATTGTAACTTCAGGATAGAGATCATTTGCAGTTCATACACTCAAAGTTTACTCTTCCCCTTTAAGGATGAATTTCCAGTTCATTATTACTGGATGAAGAAGATAATTTTATCTCCTTGGCAACTTACCTACTTGTGGTCTTGACTGAAAAAACAATAATTACCATGAAACTGGCAACAAAAACCTTTAAAGTCACAAGTTATTTTCAAAGTGTTGGTTTATGCAGCCTTATGTAGAATAAGACACTAATTTTCAGAGAGACAAGCCAAGTTTTAGCAAAATTGCAGCATTAAAAAAAAAAAGCTCTTTTTCATTGGAAAAGAAAGATAAAGCACCTTTAAAACACCTTTAAAGTCACAAGTTATTTTCAAAGTGTTGGTTTATGCAGCCTTATGTAGTATAAGACACTAATTTTCAGAGAGACAAGCCAAGTTTTAGCAAAATTGCAGCATTAAAAAAAAAAAAGCTCTTTTTCATTGGAAAAGAAAGATAAAGCTTTTTATATATTTATATGATCATTATGATCACACTTTTTTTTTTTATTTGATGATTGTTTTGACTGATTCTCTCTTTGAACTTCACAAATATCAAGTTTTCCTTTAAATGGCATCTGGAATGAACCTGCTAGCACTACAAAGATCAAAATGGTAATTTGCTGATATCGGAAAGGGAAGAGTGCAACAGTGAGCTTTGCTGACTGCCTGAATATGCGTGCAATGATCTCAAGGCAAGCTGAAGAAAAGAATGCAAATCGGAATTGAAATCAACTGCACTTGCTTGACTTTCCTCTTGTTTCTTTCCGGATTATTCCTGATGGCTGAGAGGTTAAAAGGTCATGTTCGAGACAACAGCGTTTAGGACATTTCTGAAACACAGAACAGAATTTCTTTTAACATTTAATCCTACAATGTGTTTTAACAGTACATTGTGATGTGATGACATACTGACTACTGGATTAAAAAGGAAAACATTAAATCTGTGAATGTGATGGTGTCAGGTTTTATATAGATTTCACTTCTTATTGCTTTTTCAAAAATGTTGATAAAGAACGAAGAACAAAAATGGATATCAGTAAAATCATATCAAAGAGGAATACCCATAATTCAGTGTAGGATCTGGGGTTAAAAAAAAAGGTTCCAAGTGTGTCAGATTTGTTGCCTAATCTACTTATGAATGAAAAACTAGTCTAATAAAAATCTAGGATGGAACAAGGAGTGATTCGAACGTAATATCTACTGCTATCCAGTCAGAGACTTTACCACCACAGCATTTCTGGTCCATGACATAGACACAGAGAATTAGATTAAGATATATTATTCCTCTTAATTCTGACTCATTAATTTGTCTCCACGAAGATGTATTTTCAGGCTTGTCAAACATGTTTTCATTCATAATTCACAATCGCTATATATAGTGTACAAATCTTCATTCCCTTTCATATCCTTTTCAGAACTATATGGTGACAGCACAGGATTAGGTTTTGGCCTACTCCTCCCTATCCTTCTATGTAATACAAAGCCACAAACTCATCTATTCCAGTCCTTGGATATGTCACACACCCATATTAGGAGAGCACTAATTACGTTTCAATCTAATTAGCATTCCCTTATTGTATGTAACAATGGGTGTGAGTATGTATTATTCCTCATAGGAATAACTTGTACAAATGTACCAGTTCATTGACATGTACATGTATGTATTTCAACAAATTTCTCTGAACCTTCTTGTATCAATAATCAATATTCAAAACAGCAATTACTCAGATAAAAATAACATTCCTATTTCAGGTTTCAAAAGAATTACCAAAAAAAATATATAAATTTCCTGGAATTTGTCACCATAAAAAGTATGAACTATCCCATTTACATCAGCTAAAATCCATGCATATTATATTTTGATATCAATCTCACTCCTGTCAATCTAAACTTTTTGTGTATTTCATTCCAAGGTGATAACTATTCAAGACCTCATATTTCCAATAAACTGAGCAAAAATGAAACAGAGATGTTAACTAAAATTTATGTCAAATATTTCTTTAGGAACAAAACAGGAATAGTGCAAGTTTCTCTTCCCCCTCTCTCTCTCTTTCTCTCTCTCCCTCTCTCTCTCTCTTTCTCTCTCTCTTGATATATTCTTTGTAGTTTTGCTCATTATTTTTTAGCTGAAGAAGTATTAACTCATATACACATAATTAATGCCTCTTTGGCACCCTATAAGGCTGTTTTGTGAGCTAATATAGAACAAGATTCAACATATACAAGCTTCTGCTCAAAATTGTCCAATCCCTCGCCCCTAATCAAAACTGAGTCATGTCTCCTCGGTAAAAGGGGTAAGGCAACTCCCTCGGTTGAAAAAGAAAACACCATCGATCAGGAAGGGTTTGAAGAATAATATTTGGACAATCGATTGGGAATTAACACTTAACGCTGGCTCCTGGCGAGTCTTCTTCAGAGAGCTTTCATTCTGGTCTCTCTTCAAGAAATAACACAATGTACCTCTGATTTTTGTTCATTTTGCTTCCTTCCTTTCCAGCATCAAAACATCAGTCAACTTCTTTGGGGTGCTAACCACTCAGACAATATATTGAGGAAGAGAACACATACAATTTTTCAACTTGTAATAAGAAAGATGCCAAAATGTCCATATTTTGAATGACAAAATTTGTATTACAAAACAACAACAACAACAAACGAATAAACAAACATGGAATTGAATCTCTCCCAATGATAAATTATTGTGTATACATTTGATCCCTCAGAGATATATTGTGTGTTTTCAAGTGCTACACAGTTTGATTAACATCAAAATTTTAAGATGGTAAGATTAGTGAGAAACAGCAAAGTGAAGCATTCATCTTATATAAATAAAATTATCTATCGGTAATTAATGTAAATTTCGGGCGTATCCTGCTGTTCTCCTGTATATAATCTACCTCTAAACTATAGGTTTGATTGTGGTAAGACATGGAGATAATCTGAAATAATTCTGATATGACTGGATTTCACATATAAAATTGTCCGTTACACAAAATTGACCTGTAACTAAGTCCTGATAGGGTATGGATGAGCAAGGAAGCAAGCCCCTGAAACCCCATCTATTTCCCTTTTGGTTGTCAAATATGTGAAAGGATTTGGGAATGAGCACAGCAAGCATCCATGCATGAAATAAGAAGAGTGCGGTTTTGACATTTCAAGCCAAGATTTAGAGGACGAAGGCGGGAGCAGTAGGCCAAAATAATCGCATTTGATCAGAAGGAAGACAAGCCAAACTTACAAGTTCTATTATCCCCATTCACACAAGAAAAAGCTATATACGTAAAGATTTTCATTCCAAAAGGAAGTAAATCCACTTTTGATGAAAACTGAGTTATTGGTATATACATGTAGGACCATTATTCAGGCAGGTAGTAACTATGTTCAACCTCAATTTTGAAGGCAACCATTCCAAAATACCTTTCTAATATCACTTCTCCACAGGTGTTTGTACAAAATCTGATAAACAAATGTTTTTATCTATAAAAATACAATCATGAATTTATTCCCTTTTAGAATTAGAATGAAACTCTTCACATTTTTGCCTTTTCAATTTCATTCCCTTTTGGAGTGAAATCTTATTGAGGCCATTGGTTAATAGCACATACAAGAATGAAACACACATTCATTTATACAACTGAAATATTGTCTTACTTCTGAATCAGTTGTTTGAAAACAAAAATATTAAAAAAGGAAAAATGGCAATATTTCTAAAAGAAACTTTTACTTTCACTATTTCACAAATGAATCAAGACTTTCTTGATTTGCTCACAAATTTGAAAACAAATCAGGATTATATTTAGCCATTTACATGTAACACAATACATCTTCCATGCATGCACAGAGCAGATATAGCAATAATGCAGGAGGCATCCTTTTTCAAAACTGCAGATCCTGAAATGCAATCCCAATAGCCATACACGGCCTCCGATTGGAAAGAATTGTCAGCAACATTCAATCAAAGACTGGATCACACTTTCTCACTGCCTTTCATTAGAACCCGAGACTTGATCCTGTCAGCATCTTCCCAAAACTGATTTAATGCATGTAATTCCATCTTGGCATCGATGCATAACAAATCTATGTCACTGTCAGGCATCATGTTGCCACTGGTTATATTCATGCAGCAATCCACTTTATATTTACATGATATTGATTTTCTAGTTGGTCAATTTGTAGTATGCTAAAAAGCTCAAATGCTCAAAAGACAATGCTCTGCAGAAATATATTTAAAGCTAAGGTATTGAAAAATATAGGAGCTTTTGAAATATTTAATTATTCAAGTTTAAGGAATGATTTGCTTTTAACAAGGCCATGGTTACAAGATATCAATCTCAGATTTGAGTTGCTTTATAGAAAATCAATTTATGTTAAGACACCAGGGAAAACACAATGTTTTATGAAAAGTGTTTCTATCTTATATTTGCAGATATTTCCCAAGCAAAGGCACTACTTGTATACAAGAAACATAGAATGTAGCAGTGGGAATCATCCCATTTTCGAAGTTGCCGACAATCTCCTTCACCAAGAGAAAAACATTTTGCAAAATTGTACTTTGATAGGTAGCAATTTACTTGGATGAGAAGGGATAGGCCTCGAAAGTGCAAGAGAACTGTCATGATTATACATCAATCTAGCATATGCTCTACAGACGCAGAAGAAATTTTCAGCCGACAAAATATGCTCTCTCAATCAGATCTCTGTCGTAGAGAGACTAAAATCTTTCTGTATTAAACGGTACTTTTGTCCTAGATATTTCAAACATATGCTAAAGCCATTGCTCTAAATGTCTGTTTGTAACACTATTTTGATGCTGTCAAAATATTTTCTATCAATGAGACCTCACTCATACACAAGACAGACTGGGTATCTATTTCTCTATTAGACATTTATTTTGTTCACTACTCTTGAATATATGTAACCAGACACCTCAAGACCCCCAATAAGATGCAAAAAGAGAACAACAGAGCAAATAGCAGGAGACGCAGTTTTTTTTTCTGAATAGAAAATTATTAATAAAGTGATATTTAACTTGGTTAAAAATCTTAGTAAATTTCATGTGTTTGGTATGATCGAAAAGCTCTGAATCTCTACTTTCAGAAAACATATGCAAGCAAATATATTGATTCTGGCAACTGTTACTTAGCTTTGAGGCTCCAGGGCCCGTATTCCATAAAAGCATGAAATTTAAGCATTTTTGCTTATCTTTAAATGCGTATTCCATAAATACGGCTTACTAAGAATTCTGTTCAATCCTATTTTTGGCAGTGAAGCATAAATTCTTAGATTGTTGCTAAGTCAAAAGTCTTAAATGGAATTGCGCCTTCAAATCGAACATAAAAAATGAGAATTTTATCCTAACTTTAAGCCTACTACCTAGAACTTTAATGTTGATTATATGGCAAGCTCACAAGACCACAAAAATTAAAAATGACGATATTAATAAAATTCAGACTTTTGCTTGATGCTTTCTGACCTCAGACAAAGTGCTTAAACCTGGTGTATAGTTTTGGTAACAAAAAAAAAAATCGGCATAAAACCGATTAAATATAGTCTCATGTTGTTCACATTGCGTTAAAAGACATGTGTGAGAGATTTTGTGATATTCCTTTCACGATTTCAGGTGAATTTCATTGAAATGTTTGAATCCAAACACAATTTGTGACGGTTTTGAGACCTTTGCTGGGTTGTCCTTTCCCCCGAACTTCCCGCATGAATGGACCGTAGCGATCTGTGTGTATCACCCACACAAGAGAATCCCCATTGGTTTTCCATGTGAACGCCTAGTGCACACAAAGCTGAGTCGGGTCCCCGTCTTATCTTTTTTATACTAAAATATCGTGAAATAAAGACATTAAAACGAGATTCCATGTAATATAACTTTCTTTGTTACAGTTATAGGATTCAGGCTTTCATATTATCTAACTGTGAATCCAAATTAAATTTTTCCTTCTCCCAACACTATACACCAGCTTTAACGTGTTTGGTATAAAGGTTAAGAACTTTTTTTCCCCGGACAAAATCTTAGAAAAATACTTAGACTTAAGACAAATTGCTTAAGTATAGTTTATGGAATACGGCCCCAATTCTCTAATGATCTCTTAATAAAGGAGTGGCAGCAGTGGGATCGAATGTGTAATGTACAGTATATCTATTGGAGGAAATGGAAATCCAGTAATTTACAAAAACAATCCTAGACAAGCTATAGTTCCTTCCTTTCTAAGTGCCTCGTCTAAATATCAGAAATCAAGTTCTTCCAACATCTACTATCTCTTCAGATACACATACTTTTCATATTTGCAAGATCTCAACAAATACACCTAGAGCTGCAGATTTCAATTTGATTACATTTTGCATGATTTAAATATCGTGGACTACCTTTAATTGAATTTTCTTTCTTTTCTTTTTGGAAGAATGCCACATTGATTTCTGATAACATCTAAACATGTAGAGGAATTTGTTACCTCATATTGTGTGTCCTAGAAACGTGTGTTTTACTTCCAGCCTGGAGGACAGTAGATAGAGTACCGTAAGCGAAGCATGGTGAATTAAAAAAAATCAATGCAAGATGGCTTTTTCAAAGGGGGTGAAAATCAATAACAACAAAATTCTCCACTATTGGCACAAAATTTGGGATGAGCGAATATTGATTTGGAGGCTTATGGAAGCAGAAATTCCAAGGTTGTGGTAAAACCAATTTGCAATATTGAACCTCCATAAATATTTTCTTTCAATCTTGAGCAACTATTTGCACAGCTGAGAAATGGCAAGTACAGAAAAAGAGTTTTTCTTCTTCTTCGGTGACAATATAGCAGTGAAGAAGGGGATTGCATTTTGTAAGTCTGTAAGCATCCCTTCTGGCCTCTAAATCCAGACATCCTTTTCCCCGTTAAATGCACCTTCTGTCATTGACCAGAAGGAAGCTGAAAAGTGGGAGGAAATCATCATTTTCACCTTTTCTAATGGTATGCTGAAATGAGGTCTAAATTTTAAAAAGATAAAAGTATGTATTTATTAAACGAGGCACATACAGCTCTCTTACAGAATCTTTGAATTATTCAACTCAACAATCCCATCACGGAAATGTCATGATACTTTTTGAAAGGTTAGAAGGTGAGAGTGAGCAAATATAATTTTAAAGAGGAAATCTTAAGTAACAGCAAGAAAAGGAGTTGGGAGACTGGATCATGTTTTTAATGTTAATATCCTGTTAGTCATGTCATTTTAATCAGAGAGAAATCAAGGATTTTTATACCTGAATGAATGGCATTAGGATGTAACTATCAGTCCCGGCATGGAAATACCCTTATCTCATGGTCAAAACCAAACGTGCACTCCTCTGCACCTTGCACCCGTTGGATATTAAGAAAATCCTTGCGACAGACTGGGAGGTGCAAGTTTTTGAGGCATGCAGGAACAATGTGGCCATACTTCTGCTACAGCCATCAAACACAAAAAATCGCAAGAGTTTGCAGCCACCCTACACATGCTGCAGGACATGCACTTTCAAAATACACTCTCAACCAGTTGGGACCATGGCATTAGCATTGAACCGAGTCAGAGTTTCTTCCATGGGTAACATTTACCACTCTAGAACCGGTATCCTTTTAAAGACAAAGTAGAGGAAATTGGTTTTGGCATATCACCAAGTGCATCCAATTTGAATGCCGGCAAACCAGAGACACATCTTACAAAAACGTTTTCCCCTGCAGTTGATGACAAATCGCAAAGCCCTACTTCCTTGCGTGAAAGTGATAACAGAACACTATCATGAGATGAGCAGGAAAAAAAAATCATTTTACTAGTATGCATAGGATTTCATATACTTGCTGTTGCAAAGCAAAGCATGAACATAACATTGTTCTTCTTTACATTCTAGACAGTGACCCTTAAATAAAAAGACGTTGAACCATCTTTTGTTTTTTCTGCAGAAACAAAATCATATACATGTATAATCATAAATATTTTTAAACTACAAGATTTTCTAAATATACATGTATACTATGATGTACTCTATCATTGATGCCTTACATTCAGTAACGGCAAATTTTGCTAATTTTTGTGATCAATTAACTAATTACAATGGTATATATGAATATTTTACAAGCAATCATCATTATGGCACCTCCTTCACACGTAAATTGTCCTTCCAATGCTAAGATGCTTGAGGCATAATATCACATATTTAGCAGCTAAAGATAAGTATGGGGGAGAGGTGATGAAACTACGTGACACGGCTCTTGATTCTCTTAACTCTCTTGTGACATGAATGCCAAATCCCGCCCAAGAAATGAACTTAAACTCAATTATTCATTGAAATAGCAATACATTCTAACTAGAATTGTTGACCCAAAGAATCAAAACTTGTAAATAACTTTTTCATTCATAATAGCTGTGGCAGAAACTTGTTTTATCTGAAAGGTAGATTTTTAAGGGAAAGGGGTCAGTTCCGGTATTCCCCTGGATACCACCTGTCAAGGTCCCATCCCGTGTCCTACCCTGTCCGGTACTGTCCACAGCAATCACCCCTTCAAATACAACACTTCCTCTTTATGGCTTGATCGATAACCAGGAAATGGCAAAGGACAAACAGTGGTGAAAAAGAAGGGGGATCTGAAAAAGGGTAGACTTTTCAGAGGCCATCTTGCCAACTTTTGGTTTCCATCTCTAGTATACAAAATTTGTCTCTATGAAATATCTTTTTCAAAATGAGTATATGGCCAGAGTTCATATTACAAATTGTAGAGTCTGTATGCATTGTACCCCTTCTTTATTCTTAATTTAAGGGTGTCCACACTTGTTGTTTCCAGACCTCTGTCAGTGTCGTGTACTGGTTCATGCTGTTGTCTTTTAAAATTTACCATCTTACAAAAGATATGAGCATTTATTTCCCCATATACATGTCTATGGAATTTATTGATGTGACATACGAAGTGGGCAAGACCAATAACAAGCATTTCTCTTTTTTATCTTCCAGGTTTTACGGCAATACAGGGTACAGGTTACATTGATGAGTACATGGAAGACTACCTAGAGAAGAATCACTACACAGGTGCAACGCTGGGAGTGGCAAGGGGTAACATGCTCGTGTACTCCAAAGGCTATGGGACTACAGTTGACGGTACAGCTATGGAGCCATCAACGTTGCTTCCTGTCTCCAGTATCTCAAAGACCATCACTGCTGTAGCTGTCCTGAGGCTAGTGCAAGATGGGCAGCTGAGTCTAACAGACAGAGTCTTTGGAGGTGGAGGTCTTTTGCCATCCTTCAGACAATTTCCCTCTGAGGAAGGACCTGATCACAGATTGCACAAGATCACGGTGGAGCATCTCCTGCACCATACAGCTGGATGGAGTCAGCAGAAGCCTCCTCTTTATGATCCGCTGATGAATGAGGTCTATCTGGCTCGAGGACACAACATCCTCAATATCAGTCACGAGATGCATCTCTTGGGAGAGCTAACACAGAAGGATGTTACCCAGTTCATGATGGGTAGGAAACTTGATCATGCACCTGGCACGACCTACGAATACTCCAACCTGGGATATTGTATCCTGGGCCAAATTATTGAAGAGGTCTCCTGGATGAGCTATGAGGACTACGTCAGAGAGCATGTCCTGGAACCTTTGGGAATGTGGCAGACCAGACTAAAACCTCAAGGGGAATCCAATTCAAAAGAGAACATATATAGCATTGCATTTCATGATGGAGAAATACCTTTCATGGGATACCCTACTGCTACAAGTCCTTCACTTTCCCTTATAGATTCTTCCTTAGGATGGTACTCTACAGTCTACGACATCATGCGATTTGTGACAGGTTTAGTTGATGGTACCTTGCTGACCAGAAACACTTTTCGATATCTGCTGACACCTCCTGCATCGCCGATGTTTGAGCACCAAGAGACATGGCCAGGTATGGGGGTTAGGGTTTCTAACACAGGAACATGGTGGCAGGTTGCTGATCCTCACGACAATGAAATCATCATTTACCACCAGGCAACGCCAATGGCACTCTCAAAACCACAAGACACAGACGCTGATTCCATGAGCTGGGTGCTCATCATGTCCGCAAATAATCGGAAAAACCTGAGGTTGTTTGACGAAGTTTTCTCTTCCATCAACTGGCCTTTCAGGAATCTTTTCTTAGAGGATTGTGGTCTGTCCACTCAAGACACAGCAAATGATCCCCAGGCAGTGTTGTTAAAGTCTAAACTTTCAGAAAATCAGTTACCAGCATACCTTCATGCTCTATCCAAAAGTAGTTTCTATCCAACATGGATCAGTACCTTTAATTTCCAAGGTGAAACGTTTATGAGTGTGGTGTCCACCCATCAAATCGACAATGATAAACCAGCCATGGCAGTGTCAGACCTTTTAATATCAGAATTAAAATCAAAAGCTGATGAATATTCTTCTCAGGGATTGCAATTATCGTTCATCAACAGTTACAGCAGTAGCCATCATCAAGGGCACATCATGCAGGCAGCCATTTTCACATCATCACCTGAAAGAACATTAATATCTGGTTTTCATAAAACCTATGATCATTACCTGCACAGCTTAGACAGGCACAAAGAACAAGGGTACACCCCAGTGGTGCAGAGCATAGCTTCAAGACATGGAAAACCAGTAGTAAGTTTCATCTTTGAGAAACGGGACACCACCAACTGGAACTCGTATACCAACCTAACCCAACAACAGTTGGACGGAGTAGTGAGATCAAATGCTCTTCACGATAGAACATTACATTATTTAGACTCTTATCAGCATGAAGGAGCACTGTTCTTTTCTGCCATATTTTTAGATGAAGGACTCCACACATGGCACTTTCAGGCCATGTTGAGTGAATTAGAATTTCAAGATGCTGCAAAAATGTACACTAGGTTAGGTTACCATTCTGAGGTTGTTACGGGTTATGAAGTTAATAATGAACTTAATTTTGCTGTACTTTGGATAAAGAAATAATTTGTTATAGTCCATTATTTTTTTTCTCCCTTTATTAGTTGTGAGGGAATTATTATATATATTGTTGAACAAAAAATTTAAGGAACTTTTATACTATTTCTAGTAGTACAAATTAACATGAATAATTTAAGCCATGAATTTTGATCGAGCAGTACATCTTTCAAGGTAACATCACCTGTCCAATGCAGCCTGATGTCCCATATTCTCTCACCTTTACTTTTTGAATTCTGCCCAGATACAAAGTTATTATTTTGGATAAAACAAGTCCACTTTTGTCACCCCTTCTCCATGAACGCCTCTCGATGGTGGGCAAATTTTATACCTTTATTATTAATATCAACAAAAAAAGAATAAAAAGTTGATGTACATGTAATGGTATTATATGGCGTAATATGTCTATATTGAAGGTAATTTCTTAATAAATAATCTCAAATTTAGAAGAAATAAAAGAAAGTTAAAAAATCAGCAAACCACGGTCCCTCTATTAAAAGTACTTATCCTACATGTATGCAAACCAAACACTGTAGAGAAACATCTGTATTTAAATGGTTCATAGATTTTGCATCTGGTGGTGCTATATTTCATTAAATAAAATGAAATATATATACCAGACATATGTCTAACCACCAACATAAACTTTTGTAATTGCACTTACAAACTCTTAACCACAATGAACGATGATGAATCTGCCCTCACAAGGCTTCACTTAAAGGTAGTATCAGCCTTTTTCACAAATTGCGAAAACTAATGCAACTTGGCATAACTGTAGAATATGATCGACCTATACTGTCTATTCAATCTTACTGCCATAGGTTGCCTAGATCAGCAATACGAAAAGAAAATCTGACTACCAATCTTGACCAGCACTCCATCAACATCGTTGATATTACAGCGCGTGCGACTCGGACCGCACACAGCAATATACACACGGCGCATCAGCGTGCATTACTCTCTGCGCTAACGGTCAGCGGTTCGCACCGTACGGTATATTTTTCGAGGTTCGAAAAAATAGGAATGAATTTTGATAATCGCAATATAATGACAAACATACACATTTGAGCTTAATCATGTTGTGGGAAGATATAGTCATTGGTATACTACTATATCCTCTCAAAAACTAGAAATTAAATATTTTTGCCTGCAAAAGGCTGACACTACCTTTAATATGGCCATCAATCTTCTTCTCTTGTGGTATGTAATTTGCAATTCTAAAGCATAAAAGGTGACAAATTAAAGATATTCAGTCTTTTATGTTATGAACTTTAGATATTTTTTGTCAGTAATTCCCTTATTTATCTGTGCTGCTTTAGTGTACTGATAACATCAAAATATTACAATTAAAGACTTTGTACCAACCATGATTATGTACAGGATAAATGCACTGCCAACTACTTTTCAATTTTTTTAAGATATAAGTTCTGAAGAAACATTTAATACAATTTGTCAGTTTGCTGAACTAAAAATAAAATTTTGTACAAGTAGACCTTCAGTCTATATGATTAGGCATTTTTTTTTTTCCTGTTCGGTTTATGTTTTTTTTTTTTCTTCTGGCTTTAAAGGTAGTATCAGCCTTTTTCACAAATTGCGAAAACTAATGCAACTTGGCATAACTGTAGAATATGATCGACCTATACTGTCTATTCAATCTTACTGTCATAGGTTGCCTAGATCGGTAATACGAAACGAAAATCTGACTACCAATCTTGACCAGCTCTCCATCAACATCGTTGATAAATACAGCGCGTGCGGCACGGACCGCACACAGCAATATACACACGGTGCATCAGCGTGCATTATTCTCTGCGCTAACGGTCAGCGGTTCGCACCGTACGGTATATTTTTCGAGGTTAAAAAAAATAGGAATGAATTTTGATAATCGCAATATAATGACAAACATACACATTTGAGCTTAATCATGTTGTGGGATGATATAGTCATTGGTGTACTACTATATCCTCTCAAAAACTAGAAATTTAATATTTTTACCTGCAAAAGGCTGACACTACCTTTAAATGACCCATTATCCATTTTGTCTACCACATATAAGAAAATAGTCGGGTAATTTTCAATATTGGTGAATATAGGGACATCTCCTCTCCCCTTCCCTTCACGAAAAAAAAATGATAATTTTATTCTCTGATTGTATCGAATACCTATGCCTCTCTACTCCCCTAATCTTAAGAGAATTTGGATCTGCCACTAATATTAATAAACTAGTCATGCTGCTAAATCTTATAGCTCTCATTCAACAAATGAGTGGATGAACAAATACAGAAAATGTCATGTAAATAGATTAAGTTATTTCACAACTGCATATTTATTTCCAATGTATTGTTACTACTACTTCTACTATCTGGGTAGCAAATATATATACTTTGTACATACTTAAAAGAGTAATTTATCAGAACTGAGAAAAAATGCCATTGAATGTGTTTTGCAAGCAATTGAAAAATATGAGAAAAACAATTTCAACAGAAGCTTTGCAGATATTCTGCTTTCCCAAATTATGAAGTCCTCGAAGTGCCCTAAAACTCACGTTTTCATTTTCCTTTCAAATTCTGAATGTTTTAATTAAGTATACTTATTTTTTCTCTTGTGAGCACTTCCACCTCTTTTTTCCCAGTCTTTTCACATTATTATGTTGGAGTAAAGCACTTAGCCTTCATATCTCAGTGTCATTTTAAATGATATGGAGGTTAACATTTATCATACCAAATGTCAAATGTTGAATGAAATTTTACATAAATTCTATGGAGATTTGTAGAAATTTCTTAAACTAATCTGATTTAAATACATGTATTTCGCATTAACAAGGGCACTGAAAATGTATAATTTTCAAGAGTATAATGCACACATTCATATTGGCTTGTAAAGTACTTGTGAAAATCAATATCATATTGAAAATAAACCTTTTCTGAAATCTTGTAATATAAAAATGTTGTTGTTTTATTTTTCATTCGTTAAGTGATTATAAATAATGCCTTTGATCTTTCTTCTCTCTTTCTCTCCTTCTCCCCCATCTCACCTTTCTCCCTCTCTCTCTCTCTCTCTTCATCCCTCACTCTTAGTGTGTCATTCTGCAAGCATATATCAACACTGCCAGGGGACTGGTACTCGGGACCCCTTCATATATAAAATGCGAACAGGGAGCAAAGTAATCTGTACCCCCCCCCCCAAGAAAAAGCATTAGACATTAAAAACAAAGCTAAAAGCCCTGCTCCAGGTCTATTTATCATGAACTTTCCGAATAAAAA